>CP137329.1:1200000-1651260 GCA_033182465.1 Sanghuangporus weigelae | reverse complement strand
ACCCTAACCCTAAGCCTAACCCTAAGCCTAACCCTAACCCTAAGCCTAACCCTAAGCCTAACCCTAAGCCTAACCCTAAAGCCTAACCCTAAGCCTAACCCTAAGCCTAAAGCCTAACCCTAAAGCCTAACCCTAAAGCCTAACCCTAAAGCCTAACCCTAACCCTAAAGCCTTATCAAATAACTAATTTATGCATGTAAATACTCTATTCCACTCTAATTTTCGGGTGTCTCTTCTTATATTACATTACTAACACATACTGCGGATTACATCATATCTGCTGACTCATACTGATATTTCAAGTTCTACACAGTATCACTATCGGGTTGTCAATTTTGTTATTGCAGTAATACAAATTGTATAATTTAAATCTCTGTTTCTGTATATTATTACTAACAAGTGGTTGATTTATACATGTAACTATTCTATTCTACATTAATTTTCAATATAAACAGAATAGTACTACTCTCATAGCATTTCAAGTTAAACTCGTATTATTACTGTAGTAACATGTATAGCATGTGTCGTAATTCGGTTTCTGAATAGTATTGCTACTGGGTGTCCAATTGATTCATGTAAGCATCCTATTCCACACTAATTTTTAATGCAAAGAGAATAGTACCACTCTCATTATATTCTGTGCTGAACTTGTAATGTTATTGCAGTAGTATCTTTCGCATGTATTATATCTCAGTTTCTGCATAATATTGCTATCAGGTGGTTGATTCATGCATGTAAGCATTCTATTCTGCACAAAATTTTAATCCAAAAAGAGAATGATATCACGATTATAATATTCAGATCTGACCTCATATTGTTATTACAGTAACATACATTGCACATATTGTATCTTGGTTTCTGCATAGTATCCCTACCGAGTGTCCGATTTATGCATTACAGTACAATGCTTACCGAAGCTGCTCCTCTTCTATTGCATAGATAAGGAAATCCGGTGTCAGTCCTTCCACATCTATAGCCATCGTAAAGAAGAAGAAATAGATCAACTAATATATGTAGTTGCCCATGCGAGTTGTCTATAGCCGCATGCTTACCATGCTCTTCATGTAGTGGTCAAGTGCAGCGTCAGAATGTATCGAACTATCGCTTCAAGCAGCTCAAGGCCCCACGTATTCTTGATTTTGACGGGATTAGTTTCTGCTGCACAACGGCTAGAATGTTTGTGAATTCTCGCGTGGTTGCTAATTCTGCGGCATCTGTACGCAAGAAAGCTTTTAGGAGGCAAATGAGACCAGGAATACTACTTTTTTGCGCCCAGCTTGACGGTTGAAGAAGGAATGGTAAAAGGGCCCGGTAATCGGCAGGAATTCCTCCGCGATGTAATTCTAGCATTTGCGAGATAATCTGGAACACGTAAGGAGTGAATTCTATCTGAGCAGTCAGTGTGCGGTCAGGAAAATCGCAGGGGTGGTGATGACTGACTGACAGTCGATGTCCTGTTGTGAGATAATCGTGAACGGTCCGAAAAGATTTTTCTCAAAGGTCGAAAGCGACGCCAGAGATGTTGCGACGGTAAACGTATACACAGGTCTAGTACGATTTGTACGGAATCTCCATGTCCACGTACCTTATCAGAGCAGATACGGCTTCATATTGGTAAAATTTTGGATTGCTCGGACTCTTCGCGATTGCTCCAAGAACGTCAATCAAACATTGCAGAATATTTTGGTAGGTGGGGACGAGCGTCGTAGGGGTAGTAAGTATGACACACATGACACCTACACGGAGTAATTCAGATAGGACCGGAGGACAAAAGTTGCACACGCACATTTCATCCGCTAGTCATTTTCCGCAATCTTCTCCGGCCACCCGCCTGACTCGACTCTAGAAGGTACGGCATTTGAAACTCCACGGACGTCTTCTTGATCAAACCTAGAATGACGTTGAGTCGAGATGCGGCGATGGCGAGCAAAGCTTCTTACAGCAATTGGGAGTTGCGCTTGATGACGAGTATCCGTTGAACGATAGTTGTCGCAGCGCGCGTATAAGTGATGTAATCGGAAGAACCGAGATGACGCAGGAGGAGTGGAAGAACGGAAACAAGCTGTTCCTTTGTGAGCTGTAATGGTGGCGCCAGAGAGACTCTTCGAATGTCAAGATGTGCTTAAACAACCTACCTGATTTCGAAATAGTATAAGAAGCGAATCGAGTCGATTTGAAGGATCGGATGTACCGCGTCGGAATCGGATTGTAGGTCCTCGAATACATTCCGGAAAAAGAAATCTACAACATCAACCAGAGCATTTATGCTCGTCACAACTTGCTGCGAGATGATTAAAGAATGAGGGTAGCAGGTCGACAGAATGAAGCATTTCACCTGAGCGGTAGCTCCAAGCGTTGCGACAGCAGTGAGAAGATATACACTCTGATCTTTCCGCTTCCGACTATCTTCACCTCGCAGATCGCACGCGTACTCCCGTACGCCTAATCCGATCCATCGGAGAACAATTCCTGTCGTAACTGAAGCATATCGGCTTGCAACAAGGGCACGCAGAACATCTGCAGCGGCTTGGCGCCGTGTCGTTCCTCCTGCAGTCGGACCGTCAGTAACTGCAGCCGAACTCGCACTAGCAAATGAGAGATCGAGACGCACATATTCAAGAGCGTCGTCTTCAAACTGCTCTTCTTCATGAATCCCCAGCGACGCATTGGGTACGACAACACCTTCAACAAGACCATCGACGGTCTCTCGGCTCTCGAAATCCCCTCGATCGTTCCCGGAGCGGATAGCTGTACTAAGAAAACGGAGTGACTGGCTTACGAGGCCATCATAGGCGAACGCGGGAGGTTCTGGCACACAAGGTCATCGAAAATATTGAGGAGGACAACCATTGCTCGTGCAACAGTCTCCGCGTCCTTATTGGGAGGCAATGGGCTGTCGAGGAGCATCCCTGCAGTGTAACGGAGAACTTGTAGGGGCGCGAACTGGGCCGGGACGAAGTTAATGACTGTGCATAACTCGTCAGTGCGCATCTCAGACCGCCATCGTCCAAATATAGAGTGCGCAGTTTAAGAATTGAGAGATTGATTGCATATGACGCAATTGGAAGAACCGAGATGGTGCAGGAGGAGTGGAAGAACGGAAACAAGCTGTTCCTTTGCGAGCTGCAACAATCCCGTCAATGAGACTCTTCAAAGGTCAAGAGGTGCTTAATAAACCTGCCTGATTTCGAAAACAATATAAGAAGCAAATCGAGTCGACTTGAACGATCGGATGCACAGCGTCGGAGTCGGCTTGTAGGTCCTCGAATACGTTTCGTGAAAAGAAGTCTATGGCATCAACCAGAGCATTTGTGCTCGTCACTCCTTCCTGCGAGATAATCAAAGAATGAGGGCAGCAGGTCGACAGAAGAGAGCATCTTACCTGAGCGTCGCGACAGCAGCGAGAAGATATACACTCTGGTCTTTCCGCTTCCAGCTATCTTCACCTCGCAGATCGCACGCGCACTCCCGTCCACCTATTCCGATCCATCGGAGAAAATTTTCTGTCGTAACTGCAGCATAACCGTTTGCAACAGGGGCACGCAGAACATCTGCAGCGGTTTGGCGCCGTGTCGTTCCTTCTGCAGTCCGACCGTCAGCAATCGCAGCCGAACTCGCACTAGCAAATGTGAGATCAAGACGCACATATTCGAGAGCGTCGTCTTCAAACTGCTCTACTTCATGAGTCCCCAGCGACACATTCGGCACGACCACGCCTTTAACACCGCCACTCAGAAGACGCCAGAGAGCACGAACGAAAGCTTCAACTGAATTTGAGCTAATAAGCAGCTCCGGATACCGATGAGCACACGCTTCAGCGAGCTCAAAAATATCGGTCTTTATTTGAGAAGAAACACTAGCCGTTAGGTGATTCATCCTTTCCTCTTTGATCGTCGTAGAACTCCTTCAGAGACAGCAGAGCTTTTGCAGACGTAAAGATTCAGACAACAAAGTGGTGACAAGGTCGAGGACTCACAATTCATAAGCCGCTGGACCTCCAAAGCTCGATCGAACGTAGGTACGTCGTATATGAGATGGAGTGAAAGGATTTGAAAACGTGTGCATTGTTCGTGACACTCGATAGCTATTGGTCCGCTGTCTTGCTGAATCGTGAAATCGTTGCGTACAGCTCGAGAGCGATCCCGGACAAATGCCTGAGTCTCCGCGAAGCCACCTCTTGGAATGAGGTCATGGAAGAGGTAGTCGAGAGTTCCGAAAGTCTAACGCCCGCAAGCAAAATAGCAAAGTCATAAGTGCAGCTTAAAGTCAACATCATTCAGGAGTTAGCATGGACGCACGCATTCCCATTTATCAAGGTTGTTCTCCCATTCTCGCCGGTAGCGTTCGAATTCGGGACGCATCTCTTGACAGGTTCCGACCATAGTGATAGCTTCCTCGAGTCGTTTCGGTTCGTCGGTTCGTCCATCTTGCCTTCACATACGGCTCGAGCACGTTCTTCTTCCCGCGCCTTGAAAAGCTAAAGTTCACGAAAGCAGTATTCAGCAAGCACAATAATCAAAGAAACGTGTAGCACGCACTCCTTCCCATGTCTTTCCAGTACCGTTCGACATAGGAGGAGCAGGTGTCGACAAGCGCGAAGGACCTGCGTCGGAAGCTGAAGCAGCACCGTCATCTTCGTCCTCCGTTGCATTTGTCGGGGGCACAGCGCTATATGAACTGTGCCCATTCACACCCGCATTCGCTCCTCGTTCACCCCTCACTCTCGCTGAGCTTCCGCCTCTCCCTTTCTCCCATCTCCCGTCCGGTGCAGGCGACGGGCGTCTAGTATCACTCACCCAGGTCTTGTTCTTTGAATGAGAAGGTGTGGTTCCACCTCGGTCGCCCTGCACAATCGTCGCCGTCGCCCGAATCTTTTGGGGTGCAGGCGCGCCGCCGTGCTTCGCCGGTGCGTAGACGCATCCTGCACGTCACGATGAGAACGTGGACCAGCGTTTATGACTACGATTTCTACTTGCAGGCTCACACGCGCAGACAAGCAGGGCTCTATATGTGATCGTGGGAACATCTTCAAAAAACTCGGATGCGTACGCATCCACAGCCCGGGGGGCACAGCCTGGGGGGGGCACAGCCTTGGGGGGGGCTGGGGGATGCACAGCCCTGGGGGGGGCACAGCCCTGGGGGGGTGCACAGCCCTGGGGGGGGCACAGCCCTGGGGGGGTGCACAGCCCTGGGGGGTGCACAGCCCTGGGGGGTGCACAGCCCTGGGGGGTGCACAGCCCTGGGGGGTGTTGCCTAAAAAGGGTGGAGATAACCTAAGCACATTACCCAAAGAGGGAGGGGGGCTGTTTAGGGTGGGCTGGGGGGCCCTTCCTAAAGAGGCAGGAGCCCCAGGATGTTGACCAAGATCCCAGGAGGAATATATATAGAGAAGATCCCTGCTTCCTTGCGCGCCTTCGTCATTGCTGAAGAAGGTTAAGTGAGGCAAAATCAGCAACAGCAGACAACATCGGGAGAAAAGTAAGAGAATAGCAACGTACCAGCAATGATCGCACTCCCAACTCCACTGCCATCTTCGGCGTGATGCGTTACTATATTGCTAAAAAGGTATGTTAGCCCAGAGTTCCGCGACTCGAACGAGGCGGCAAGGCACATACCGGCCCTTGTCACCGAAGATGTCGACTAAACCCTCGTGTACACGATCTGCAAAGCCGGGGTATTTCTAGTGATGAGAAAACTCATCAGATTTAGTGTGTCGCCAATACTGTGAATCGAACGCACGTTATATAGTGACCCGTCTGCACCAACACTGCATCCTTCGTCTAAATAGCCCATTTTGGTCACGATAGCCGCGATACCGCAGGCACTCAAACGCGCAGCTCGGCGCCCTACCAAGCGCGCAAGGGCTCGGAAGAATTGCCGTTCGGCAAGCGTTGTCTCAAGAGCAAAGAAATGCGTGAAGATACCGATAATCATGAGAAGCTCGTCTGTCGGATCACTGGCGAGGGAACATGTCATTCGTAGGGTACAAAGCTGCGCCAATAAAAACCGCACCTTTCCATCAGTGATAGGAAAGCGGTATCAAAGCAGTATGGTTTCTCGAGCTTGTACGTATTTTGACCGAGGAAAAGTACACCCTCGTCAATAAGTTCGCAGATGACCAGCCGTAAGATTTCACCCAGGTATCGACCTGAGATGAGTTTCTAAACGTATGCGTCAAAGGACGGATATAAGAGAGCAGAAACGAACCCTACGCACTTCAAATGCTTGTTTCCCGGGCTTGTTCGATGTTTCGTCTACAATCTGATCGTATTTTGTCCTGGGAAGATGTTCATGAAGATGCGAATCGATTGCGCCCTGATATAAAGTTCATCTCAAAGCGTCTCTTCCCGATAATAAAGGCTGCACGCACCCACTCGCAGTTACCTTCTCAGAGTAAGGACCTGTTTCGGACCTGTCCAGGCCGAGGTCGTGGATCTTTGTGATTTCGCTGACTTTCTCCATGTAGGCAGCATTGCATCCTGTACCAAAGATGACGGCAATCTTGGTACGTGGGTTGACATAATGGGAGGCAATAAGTGTTCCAGTGGTATCATTGATGAGCGCAGTCAAATTTATTGGGAGATCCTGGCAACAGGTCGATGAGAGTTTATGCAGGATAGATAGGCAAAGACACGCACTAGTTTCTCAATGGACTTTCAGAACATCTCTGCGACATCTCGGACTTCAGTATTAGGCGCGCCAAAGCCCTTTGTCCAACGAATGAGCACTCCGTGATCAATGCGTTCTTGGCTACAGAAGAATGTCATATACGAGATCGCAACAGATAAATACGCGGGTGACTCTGGCCAAGGATAATAAGAAGTCGAACTCACCGTAAAGCCGAGGGGCAGCTGTTGCCCAGGCTGTAACAAGGTTTCCGTGTGCCCAGTTGATTCTGTCTGCTCTACTCGGATCGACTTCTTATCCTTCTCCTCAGTGTCCAAAGAGACGTTGGCACCCGGTTCAGAAACGGTAGACAAATTGGTTTCGATGAACGTCTTGAGGCACTCTGCGCAAAAATCGAATAGTTTTTCTCCGTCGTCATGTTTTTGTTCTTCTGTAAGACGGTATTTTGTTTGGGCGATTTCGAACTTTCCCTCGCCTTGGAGAGAGACGAGAGAGACGTGCAGGTTTGTGCCGCCTAGAGGTCAAGATATATGCATATGCATTTATTGTGATAGACACGGCGATCGACATGTGACGCTATGACACACACTTCGTTGCCTGTGGGCCAACCAAAGACGAAAGTTGGAGTCATCGGCTAGACACTGAGACAGTACCAACGAGAGTGGTGCAAGAAATGGAACTTACGACAACTTGATTATGCTTTTTGAGACCGTTGTCAAGAACTTCACTGAACGCCTGAGTGATCATGCGCATGCGTTGAGGAGTGAGCGTGAACCTGTCTCGATACGCGACACAACACTTGAGCGAGGTCGAGATGATCTAAGAACGACCGATGGGACGTACAGTTGTTCATACTTGCGGAGATGATCCGCCATCGTCCTGTATGCACACTAGTCAATTTGGAATAAATGCGAGAATTATGGATGAAATGTCACTTTTTAGTTGCGTGGGGGAGGTCCTTGTGTGGATGGCGAGTGTTGTCCCCGAGGGGAGGGTAACGCTGCCGCTGCCTCTCCGAGATGCAGGCATTGTGCAATATTACGTCTGTGGTGAGAAAGAGACGAATTAGTTGATGACGCGGGTCGCGGGGCGGGAGCGATCGTCCTTGTCTGTCTTTGCTTTGCGGCTCCGAGTCGGCGTCGGCGTCAGTCAGCGTCAGCGTCCGCGTCCGCGTCCGCGCCAGTGGCTAATGCCTCTACCCTCCTCGCCTCGCAGTTCATTTGCAAATTTCACGCCATTTTAGTCAACATTGTATTTTTCTTGCAATTGTCATTTTTTTTGTTCCGTTATCACACCGAACAGTCAACCCATATGGCTGTCTGTGCGAACCACACCGGAAATGGGCTTCTCGATTCGTATATCGTTATAAATAGTGCCCTGAGAGCCGTCAACGTTCCCTAGGCCTCAGGTCTCTCTCCTTCACCATGTTGATGTCGCCGAGGTCGTGGTCAACCGCCGCCGTCGCGCTCCTGTGTTGCACTCTCACGCTCTCAGCACTCCGCGGTGTGCACGCGTCTCCCGTCGACGGTCATCCACTTACCTCCTCCGTCCACACCGTATTCGAGTCTCGCCAGCAGAATGACACAAAGCTGCGTTTCGTTCGTGACTCCGGCGTCTGCGAGACAACGCCAGGCGTAGGCCAGATATCCGGCTATATCGACATTGGTCCCAACATGTCAATGGTTAGTCTACTCTTGCACATCGTAAAGCCAGGCGGATCTAATATTCTACTTGCAGTGGTTTTGGTTCTTCGAAGCGAGACACAATCCGGAGACCGCGCCTTTTATGCTTTGGTACAGCTATCTACCAGCTATCTTGTGTTTTCCGCGCAGTCTCACTCATGATACTCTTTTTTTCAGGTTGAACGGAGGTCCGGGTTGCTCATCTATGATCGGATTTTTCCAAGGTCGGTCCCCCCACTTTTTTCTCCCGATCTCCTACCAGAGCATTCTTTTCAGAGAATGGACCGTGTAATGTTCTGGAAAACGATCAAACGACAGTGCTGAACCCATTCAGGTCAGTGCCGTTTGCATCTAGTCCCCCATGAATGATCAGCTCATGTCCGTTCTCGTCTGCCAGCTGGAACAATATCAGCAACAGTTCGTAACCTTGTTATCCCACTTTGTCCGTCATTCTCAAATTTGTGCAGTGATATACATCGACCAGCCTATTGGCACCGGCTTCTCTTTCGGCTCCGATCCCGTCAACAGCACCAAGTCAGCTGCACCGTTCGTCTGGACCGCTTTCCAGATTCTATTCGAGAGCGGCGAATTCAGCAAGTTCCGCAGTCGAGAGTTAGCAGATGTCCTATGCTCTGTTTTACCGACTCGAACTGATTCTGGATACTCAGGTTCTTTTTTCGCCACAGAGAGTTACGGAGGGCACTACGGTCCTGCCTTCGTCACCTTCAATCAGCAGAACGAACTGATCGCAAACGGGACAATCGAAGGTGTTCCTATCACTGTCAGTGCTTTACTCATTAATAAGTACGCGATTCCTTTTTTATTTCCACTCCTTGTTACCTAGTCGGATGACCGCATTGTGCACATATGGAGGACCACGGACTGGGGTCAGGCGGTGCCCGTCACAAGACCTTTTGAACATTCGCCGAGCAGCACCTTCTTCCATCAACTGAGGTGCGTGCATCGGCATTCGTCATATTCAATTGTCTGCTCATCGGATCTGCTTCAGCTAGTCCCCCGATGATGCATACATAACAGCGTCGAACGCAACAAGCAATCCACCACAGCCGTCATTTCGCGCAATATATGAACATCCAACGTCAGTCTTGCCGGCTACGAAAACACTGTCAAATGCACCTGCTACAACCCGCACATCTTCCTGCGCGATCCACAGATACCGGTCGTAACATTCAACATATGCAGCGTCGTCGCCCTGGGCTCAGATGACCGCTCCATCAGCTTCTGGCAGACGAAGAGCGCTCGTCCGATCATCGTTGCAAAGGACGTTTTTGCTTTGAGAGACAGTCATGGATCTTGTCTGGTCTGCATATGGTCTAGTGTCGTATGCAGTATCAAGCGATGGCACCTTGGATGCTCTCGCATTTGACCAGGACGAATTTGAGGGCATTGCACCATTGGCTGCTCAGCGTCAGTATCTCAACCAATTTGGTGTCTACCTTCCACCTGTGCCAAATAGCTACTCGTATTCAGGCTGCCGCCCTTCCTGGCAGGGGTGAACAACTTGAAAGTGCGGTGTTCGCGCTATGTAACGCTTAGATAACTCGAAATGAGCATGTTTAACTCATTTTATTTCTGTTCTACAGTTTCTGCCCTATAACTGCCGTATACGGCGTATTCCTCGTATACGGGCTGTCCGTATCCGTATAACGGTCTGGTGTGCCATATATACGGGCGTATATGTACGCCATATCCATATGAAACTTCTTTTATACGGCCGTACCCGTATACGGATACGGTCGGAGCCCTACTCGTTTTACGAGGTCTGACTGTTGCTACTCCATGTTACGTCGTACCATACGGCCAGAGATCCCTCGTACAGCAATTTGATCGGTGGAGTCCATAGTAAGATGAGATAATTGCTCTTGTGGATGCATCAGGTGTAAATATGCCAATCAATGATCTCCATACCAAGGTAAGCTTCGAGTATAGATATATGAGCACGAGCAAGAGGATGCACAAACCTCCTACTCCTACACAACGGGCATATAATTGTGTGTAAAAGATTAGCATAATGAGGGAAGTGGTATGGAGCAGAGGCATCATCACTTAAGAACAACATAACATTAGGAACCACAACAAAGCACATGCAATTAAGTAGGAAGTAACAAGATCACGATCTAAATAGAAAGTCACAATGTGCTCAAGTCGCTGTCTTTTCTCCGCCGTCGCTGCTACTATCGCGTTTTGCAGGAACGTGGAGATGTGGCGGCTCACGTCTGCCTCCAAATGCGCCAAATGGTGATACATTAGCGTGAGGTCCGCCGGGACCGGACGCGCTATGGGGAAGGCCGGCGCCAATTTCAGCATCCAAGCTAACGTAGTCGTACGCAAACTATAGAGAAAAGAATATCCCATCAGTTATCCGGCTAGATAGATGTAATAGCCAATCTTACCTCGCCGAGTTCAGCATCATCAACACCAAGGATTTCTGTCTCCTCGTCGCAACGAAGACGGAGGCCAGGGATGAAGTAGAGGATCCATAGCTTGGCTATCAGATTGCTGATTCAGCAGCTGGCTTCGGACACTCTTTCATTATGACAAGTATCATCCTGTACCCAGTGGTGATGGAACCAGCCTCCGTCGATTTCCGTGATACCGTCAAAGCTGGCGACAGATGCTTGAGCGAAGAGCGCCGTGCAGATCTGGATGGTACCAACAGTCAAGACACGATACTAATAAGATAGAACAACGAGCACACATTTCCTACAATGCCTCCAATGGCGTGGACGGCAAAGATATCGAGGGTCTCATTGTATCCGAAGATGAACTTAAGCTGGGTAGCAAAGTCGCAGGCAGTGCCACCCAAGACACCGAAAGCTATATGGCCGCTAGCGCACCGACGATACCCGAGCCGGGAGTGATTGCAACAAGCCCATAGATAGCTCCTGAGCAGAATCCTCCAGCTGAACATTTGCGTTCAAGACGCCAATCCCAAAGCATCCAAGTAAGACCACCGACAGATGAAGCTAGGTTTGTTACAATGCACGCTTGCGCTGTTTGAAGATTGGATGAGAAAGCCTGCAGCAAGGATATTTCCTTCAGTCAAGCTCTCACCATTATAGCACTTCCGCGATTGAAGCCGAACCATCCGGACCACTGTACCAAGTACAATGTAAGATGTCTTGTGGGGCTTGTAAGCCAAACGCTCAGTTCCGTAACCGTTGCCGAGATACATAGCGATGGCAAGTGCAGCCGTTCCAGAAGCCACAGTCCACTTAGTGACGCTGATTGCGGAGGCGCTGCATGTGAACTGGATTGACCATGACCACACCACACCACAATGACGCCACGAACTCCATTCTGCTACTGGCCACGACAATTGACCCGGACCATCAACTACGCTATTCACTACTCCGGATGTGGTGGCCAAACGTGACTCCCGCGTCTACAGTATTCGAAATCGCGTCTATAGCCGGCTAGAAAACAAATTCCGAATCTATAGGATTATCGAGGACGACCTTAACCCGTATGTAGTGAGTCGCCATCCATTCGCGTCAGATGGTCTATTCTAACTCAGTCTACGACGTCAACCAGAGCATTCGTAATCACCACTCCTTGCTGCGAGATGATTAAAACTGGGGGAGGCAGAACGATAGAACAGGGCATTTTACCTGGACGATAGTTCCGAGCGTTGCGACAGCATTGAGAAGATATACACTCTGGATTTTCCGCTTCCAACTATCTTCACCTCGTGGATCGGACGCGTGCTCCTGTGAACCTAATCCGATCCATCTGAGAACAATTTCTGTCGTAACTGCCGCATATCCGTACCAAGTCGTCTCGAACCTGGACATCAAGGCCATCATTTGCACGAAGGGAGGAAGGAAAGAAACGAGACGAGTCTTCACAACGAGCCAGGGCCTAGACATCAAGGTCGTCAGTTATACGAAGGAATAAGTGGGAAAGAAAGAGACGAGCCTACACAGCAGTGCACCGGTCAAAGCACCCGTCGACACCGACAACGGACAGAAAGAGAAGAGCCTGATGGAAGGAGAAGTCGCATAGGTAGAAGCAAGGAGAAAGGGGGCGAGACCGCCTCGCCTAGCGTTCCCGATGCCGTCGTGTATCGGTGTAGCGACCTAGGTCGGGGTCGAGTCGGGAATCGGGTAGAGGTAGGAGATGGGGAAGGCCTTCTTGATACGCTCGTCGAGGAAGTAGTATGGTGACACATAGGTAACGTCAGTAGAGTCGGCCTGGCCGGCACCTCCGATGACCATGCCGACGATGCAACTGTTAGCGTCACCGATGACAGACCCAGAGTCCCCGGGGGCAGAGAAAGCGCCGTCCTTGTGACTATAGGAGTAGACAGCAATCTCCATAGACGTCAAATGAATGGTATTATCCTTGTATTCACGAACAAACGACTCAATGCCGGTCGCGCGACCAAGGGTAACAGCGGTGGTGGCACCGTTCTTGACGACGATAAGACACTGTTCTCCATTTGCGTCGAGCATGGTCGGGCGGCGCAGCTCGCCATCCTTGACGAAGTCTCGAAGCTGCATTCGGCCGCCACGCGGATACATGAAGTTGGCGCGGGTCTCGGTCTGAGGGTACATCTTCTTCATGAATTGGCCAGCCGTAACTTTGGTTCCTGGATATAATAGTTAGACTAGACAACCTTAGTGAGATAGATCGAAATGTACCGAGATGAATAACGTTGCCCCGGAAAACGTTACAGTCGAACTTCCCGTGATTGAGCTCAACAAGAGCCCAGTCTTCTGTAAATCGTTTGTCACCGGCACTGACAGAAATCGGAGGGGCGTAGAGGACATGTCCCAGGATGCGCTGGCTCTCTGCGCTCCAGAATCTAGTGACGTTATCGTAAAACTCGTACACGCTCGCCTTCGATGCCTCTGCATTCGCCAACCTGTCCTCAAACTCCTTCCGGTTGGTAGTTGTCTTGGTGTCCTCGCCCTCGCTAGCCTCCCCTAGAGCCTCAAGCTCGTCCTTGTAGCTGTCGATCATGAGATCCTCGTGGCCAATCTTGTCCATGATGGCCTCGAGAGAGTTCTGGAAGGCTCTGCTGCCGAGGTGGATGATCTCGCGACGAGGCATGCTGTTGTTCTTGCGGTCGTAGAGCTCGTTAGGATATTCGCCGGGCGGGAGAACAACATGGCGGGCAGCAAGGAGGAAGACCCGATTGCTCCTGCCGCCTTCGCAGAGATATAGACAGCCAGTCCCTCCGAAGTAAGGGAAGGCCTTGGGAGCAATCTGGAGACCGAGTGCCGGAGTGAATGGGCCGCGTACGTCGGCTGTTGGGTCAACGGAGGAGACATGGTCGAGGAGCTGTGGTCCGGAGAATCGGGTGAAGATGGACTCGCGGAATGCGATTTCGATGTCGACGATCTTATACTCCAAGAGAATCTCCTTGCAGCGCACTGCTGCATCCTCGGCGTCGTTGTGGGACAGAGTCCCAGGCATGACGCCCACCCAGAGGAAAAGCGGACCGGGCTCCTTTTCGACTTCGGCAAAGCGGACGGGGTCAATGCTCGTCCACTTGAGCTCACGGGAATCAAAGTACTTGTAGATCTGTTCACCTAGTTGGTGCCATACAGATACGATAGCATGGGTGCAGATACGATAGCATGGGTGCAGATAGGTCTAGCCTCCTTGGGGACGCGCTGAGCCTGGGGGCCAGTAGGCAGCGGCCAGGCGGGCCCCGTGTGGTAGATGGAGAGGGGGTTGGAGGGGAGGCCCCAGAAGTCGTTGTGGGCCTCGTCCAAGGGCGTATGAGAGTGAATGGCTACGAGTTTGTTCCCGATATCGAGCTTGGCAGCTGTGGTGGTGGTGGAAGAGAGAGTACAGTAGATCTGGCGCCGTTTCGCTCAGCGATGGCCTTGCAATCGTTAAAGAACTTCCTGTTCGTCTTTGCAAGTCACTGGAATGAAAGAGCAAAAATGAAAAAGGTGAGTACGAGGAGTATGAGATAGCAGCTAGCTGAGTACGGGAAAATAGCAAATGCTGAGGACTGACTGACTTGGGGAGGCGACATCGGACACACAGCGGGCAAGTAAGGCTGGGCACGGGTGAGAAATAACAATACAGTCATTTACCGGTCCTTTAAACAGTACCATTCCTTTGAACACTCCCTCAACTCTTCTTCCCTTGTCACGAAAAAAATCACACAGATGCAGAGAATATGTACCAATGATAATACCAAATTTCAGAAAATTTGAGTGAGGCGTTCAGTGTAGAGAAATTGTGCACTGGCTAATTTGGTTGTATTTGGTTGAGTTTAATTTGCAACAATTGCTCTTGAGCTTGTTCTGGCCAATTTACATAGAAGACAGTTGTACATATCACTAAAGTATTGTCATGGGTGCATCTGTGCAAAGTTTGAAGAGAAAAAAGTTACTCTACGAATTAATGCAGGGGAAACAAACAGAAAGTGTGACAGATGGGAGGAGGGATTTTTACATGCTAAGATCGGCGGTTGTATTGCCGTACTCGCCGTACCCGAGAACTAGCGCCGTGACGGCAAACTCTAATGTCATATGGTGTTCAAAGGAGTGGTTTTTGTGACATTCTTGCATCTTTTTTCTTTCACCGATAATTATTTTTCCTGTACAATTTACAGCTTGAAAAAAATGTCAAATGTTGCCCTCATCAAGGGCTATCAGAATATGTACTTGAAATTTATAAATCGGCTGTGTGGTGAGCTGGGCGAGTGCATCTGTATTGGGTGTTCAAAGGACCGGTAAATGACTGTATCCGAGGCTCAGAAATTTAGTGCAGATATGAATATAGATATTTAGAATATCCAAAAAGGTATCAGGGGCTCAGATATCAGTTAGAGAAATGCTTATGGAAATTGTAAATATCCAAAAAAGTATCTAAGGCTCAGATACTCTTTTATAAAGAATCTCATTGGCTAATATTAGAGTATCTGAGCTTGATATCTTTTTCAGATATTTCAAATTTCTATAAGCATTTCTCTAACTGATATCTGAGCCTCTGATACCTTTTTGGATATTCCAAATATCTATATTCATATCTGCACTAAATTTCTGAGCCTCGGATACTCTTTTGGACATTTCGAATATCCTTTTGCATATCTTTATTAATATCTATTGTTATTTCTCACCCGTGCCCAGCCTTACTTGCCCGCTGTGACACGGACAGGAGAAACTCATCACGTGAAAATTAGAGCGCATCCGTCAATCAAATGGGACGCAACTTCAGCTTTACCTTCCTCTGACTAGTGAGACACAATGTCTTCCTCTAATCTTGTAGAGATCTTGTAGAAAGTAACTGGTATGTTCTGCAGAAAAATTCGGAACTCCGAGTCGTCTCGAATCGCCTGTACCAGCTGCCTGACCCTAAGCGACGTGTCACTCAAAACCAGATGGAAAGTAGACATTGTAGCAATGACGATCCGGATTCGCGTACTAACAGTCAGTCGTTTTGATATCCGACGTACTATTGAATCTGAATTCGATTGCGTATACGAACAATAAATTTATAGAGGTTGCTCTGTTCCAATCGTGGATATATACTTGTGGATGTTTTCCGCTGCCGTACCATTCCAACTTGTACCTTCCATCTGACAGGCTCTCCAGGACTCTGATTTCCATGTTGCCTGGAGTATCTCATTGATGTCGTCTGCGTTCAGTGTGAGCACGTGTCCGCCAGATGATGGGTCACCTGGATTATTCGTACTATGTTGAGTCTGTTGTGGTCCAAGATAGACAGCGCTACCACTAGAGGTTATAGGAGTAGCACGATTGAGAAAATCGGTTGAAGCATTGAGTACTCCGTCAGAACGTATCCAATCCTGCCAAGCGGGGTCATCATTGGGCAATACCACATTAGGATCTTGAAATGGATGGAATCCACGAACACGCATTTCATGGATTATGAACAGCGAAGGAAAGGGTGCATGGCGATCTAAAATGTTGAGCCCAACTGCTTTGCCGTGGAACTGCTGAAAATCGGAGGAATTGGAATAGTTGACGAATATGAATTTGCGCTTCTGTTTGTCATGAGTAGTTGCACCAAAACTAGGAGAAAAGGGAGAAACCCACGGAAGGTAAAAAACGTATGAAGAAGTTGTATCTGTCAAAATCCCTGTGATGGTTGGCACACATAAGCAGCCCGTCTCGAGGCTCATGCTCTGGATGGCCTTTTGCTTGTCGAGGGAGCCAGTGGCGCTCCTTGAGTTCAGACCACTGTGTCTTACATGAGTCTCATGAGAAAGTTGGATGCCTTCGACTTACCAAGAGACCTTCTACCCTTGGAATTATGTGGCAGTGTTCCAAAGCTGCAGGCTGTCGCACCCCACAGATGATGCAACGAGGTATACCAAGGAAGACATCCCGGTCATTAATTCCAGTGCTGAAAGCCGCGGTTGATGACAAGGCCGAAAACTCGCGTTCCTCCCAGCCGAAGTCGGTTGGTGGCCCATCTGGACGAAGAGGAAGTTGAAATGTTGGCAAATCCGACATGATAGTCGCAAAAGAAGGTGTGGCATAAGTACGTGACGACATTCACAGCGGGCAAATACCGGTTTCGGCAGTGCTGCGATAACGGTCGAAAGTGGAAATGAAATTAATAATTGCGTCAATGATTGCAGCAGGGTTGTGACTTATTATAGCAACGTACCTGTCGGCTTTGTTGAGACAATAAATTGCATACAGGCATTTACCGGTCCTTTGAACACCCAATACAGATCCACTCGTACACAACACCACAAACATTTAAAAAAAATCTAATTACATATCTGAGTAGTCTGCTATGGAGGCTATATGCTGAAATTTTTTTGAGCTGTAAAATGTGCAGGAAAAATCAAATTGTGCGTGTGAAAAAAGTAGGGTAAATGTCACGAAATTACAGCCGTTCACAGCGGGCAATCGAGATAACTCCCGAGATGTATGTGGAAATTTAAAATTTCGTGATGTGTCTCACCGCGTGAGAGATTTTAAATTTCCATGCCCGAGAGATTCTAGAATCTCCCTGGCCACGAGATCCTTTCTAAGATATTAAATCTCGGCCTCGTGGGGACTTAAAGTTTAGCTAAGCATCTCGTCAGGGATGAAATTTAAAATCTCTTTGTTAGGATCTCAATGTGTCCGAAATCTTCTGCGAGACACTAAATCTCGTTGGATACGAGATGTAAAATTTAATTGATGCATCTCGTAAACACCGAGATTTTGACACACTCATCGCGCGATCAATGCGCGATCGGAGCGCGATCGACGCGCGATCAGAGCGCGACCGTTGCGCGCTGGTTGCGCGATGAGTGATTTTCTTTGTTACTTCTCTCATCCTCAGTTTTACTTTTAACGTTGATCTCCTTACTTGTATGTGATTTACAGTCTGTGATTGACTTACTTCTCCGTTCTCCATGTGCCTTTCAACGATCCATCCATACTGAATGCATCCGCACGCTTATTGTACCGAAGATCTATACGCTCCCCGGTATCTTGAATCACATATCGTGCTCCAGGGTATTCTCTCGGTCCATTCCGAACAAGCTCTTGTAAGAACGCGATATTGTACGGAGTCACTGTAAATCAGTATTAAATAGCATGTCAATCAGGACGCTCTTCCTACTATCCTCTTTCTTGGTACGCAAGAGTCATGGGGATGCTCTTCGGCACGCCAACTTCGTCAAGTTCCAGGTTTAAGTTTCCGGTGACGACAATACGTGCCAAAAAATCGACGCATTCAGTTGTCCTATCAAGTTACCACGTAGACGACCCTCCTTGCCCTTTTTTGTAAACGAGCGCGAATAGCTTTGACGGATCGACCAGACTTTTGTTGAGCTTGAGGTATCCCAACAATGTCGTTGTTCACGTACGCGGAGACATGGAACTGGACATAACATGGTAAGCGGTCTCTTACCACATATCTGATTGCTTACCTTGGAGCAACTGCTCAAACTCAGATATAACATGGGCCCGAGCGCCTTCCTCTTCACATCCAATACATTCACGGACGCTTTTATGGTGTCGCCCAATTTGTACGTCAAATCGTCCTGACTGCGCAGGCCCCACCATCAGTGGAAGTGCTTGGACGCACTGGAGGAGGTGGAACAGGCAGAACCGTAAGAATCATCCAGTCTGCCACTGGACGCGCGTATTCTTCTGATAGCCCGAGTAAAGCAAGCTCATCGTCGGATATTTTTCTCAAAATGTTAAAAACTTTGGCGGGCGTGAAGGGACGTTTATCTGGTTGCGCTGCCTTGAACTCCTCATCCTCGTCATTCTTCGACCTCCTATATTGCAGGAATAACTTTAGATTCTCCTTTCGAATCTGCGGTTGAACATGCCCGCGACCGCCATGGCCCCGTTTTGGGATCTCGGGTTGCTCTGAACTATCGGCTTCATCGGGTTCAGCATCAGCTTCGCACACCATTTTCCCTTTGCAATAGGACCACACCGCCGCCATACGACGCTTCGCATCGCGAGCCAATCGAATTCTATCTGCGAAAGCTGGGTCTGACTGATAGTTGAAGAGACAATGTAGTACGAGTGAAATATCATGACGGATCGATACAACATAATCTAGTTTCAATGTTAGCATTTGTCTCTCGGTTCGTGGGGACCAAAGATTAGTGACAAAAAGTATAATCACTCATCTCTGACTCCACTCATCGCGCGCTGGTCGCGCAGTGGTCGCGCAACGGTTGCGCTCTGATCGCGCGTCGATCGCGCTCCGATCGCGCTGTAGCGCACACCGCTATTCTGGGCGTCAGCGGTCGAGTATTGTACATACTTCACCAGTGTCCAACACACCGGTGTATCACCTGCCCGAGTGACTCCAACAGTCACAAAGGGTGTATACAACTCAATTCGATCCTTCCGAGCGGTCCACCATACCTTAGGACGTGCCCGAGACTTCGTACATATCTTGGCTCACCCCATTTCACTTTCCATTGCACATATGTCACATTCCAAGACTCCAAAGACCCGTTAATACTGCGCGATAGGTGCCACGCCATATTTCGTTGTCCATACTTTGTCACACTACCACTCACTGACCTCCGCCTCAGTCACCCGAGCGGATATCGGCACTCCGAAGCCTGGACCCAGACTCCTGAAGGGACCCTAGGCCTTTTCATCAGCGTTTCACACCGCCAGGGATCATTCCAACCTGTTTCGAGGTACCCAACGATCGCGTACCTTCATCCCAGACGTTCCACGAGGTGCGCTCCATTGTTCGGACTTTGCCGAAGTGGTCTCCGAGGTTCGGACTTCCGATCGGAGTTCGCCGACTGGTACATCCGTTTGATCTCTCCGTCCGGTTTGCTCACCGACTTGGTTGTGCGGTTTGGAGGACCCTTCCTGGACAGTTTTTATGTTGTTTCACATTACCTTGCAGTCCGTCTGACCCTTATCATGTCAGTTTCACTCTCCTTGCTATGATTTCATCCCGTTTCACAGTTTCCTATAATCCACTAGACTTCTGTCTTGTCGGTTTCACACTCCTTGTTGTGGTTTTATTATGTTTCACCTCACATCTTGTCACGATCCTCCCCCAGTCCCAGATCAGTCATTTTGTACATGTTTTGGACGCCCATAGTCTATAAAACCTGCCCAGATGTTGTAGTTTTCAGATAGCGAATACCAGAGATCTGTTCAGCACACACGTCCTCTGTTCCGAAGCCTCTCAGACTGTCCCGACCGACTCTGTCAGTCATAGAAAGCCGTAGTACCCCCCTTGGGTGTCTTGTCTTCCTTGCCTAGACTAGTCCGGATGTCCCCGGGGTGACTCGGATACTCTCAGCTTGTCTTCTTTCTTCGTCGACTCATCTCCGAGGTGATCAAGTCGCCGAAGTATTCACTCAGTTCACCGCAGCACGGCCGGATTGGTCCCCCTTAGACGACCATTGAGTATCACATCTTGCCTACGTGTATTCACTCCCCCTTTTCCCCCTTTTTAGATAGTCCACACCGGTGAAACTCCTTTGAACTGTCTGTTAGCAGAGGAGTGTTGCAGTTCTGTTGGGGGCTGTTCTGTAAGATTGAGACGAATGGAATAGCAGAAGGGTGACTATAGGCCAAAGCTGGGGTGATTCCGAAGGGTTGAGCTAGGTTCCGAAGCGGTTTCAGAGGGGATGAGTGAGTTGAGATTAAAGGCTGCTGAAAGTATGCGAGGGTGGGGATTTGAGTGGAGAAAAGAAGCCGAGAAGCAAGCGGGAGAAGTCGAGGCGAGGGGGATTGGCGGTGGCGATACGATGGTACGAACGATGTCCTCACAGGTAACCCTTCAATGGATTCGAACCCTGGGGAGTAGTAACGATGAGACGAAGCTTGGGACGATATTTCCGAAGCTTAGAACGAAGCTAGAGTGATCCTATGAGGATCCGATACGATGCGACGGGATGCGATGAAACGCGAGGTGTTGCGCAGCGTAACAATGTGATACGACACGGAACAGAGCGGGGGGGGATGAGAGTTGAACAAAGGGACCAGTAAGTTGCGAGTAGAGACTCTAACAGCAATGCGAGTCGAACTGAGCACACTGATCTCGGAACACGACTGCTAGGCAGGGGTCTCGGGACGAATGAAACAGAACTATCGTATATTTGATAGAGGCAAGAGAGTCGAAGTGAGTACAGTGAGAGTCAAGGTGTTTCGACTGTAGCAAGGAGAGAAGACGAGTAGGACTAGAACTGGGCTTTCCGGTCCAGACTTGACTCCTGTACTGATCTGTGGGCCGGACTGAACTGAACTCCCCTACACAAATAGATCGTCTATTTATAACATTGTCCATCCTGAGCCTTCAAAGCATCAGGGACCATAAACAAAGAGAAGTCGGAAGGCATATCTCAAAGGGGAGCATGGAGAACAAAAGACGAGGTGAACATATCTGGAAAGTGGCAAGCACATAGATCATAGGGCATAAAACAAAATATGAGCGCATATAGAACATAGAGGGGAGAAGTCAGAGCGCATTGCATCGGATCAAAGCTTGGGAGGCGTCGGGCGTCGGTCCCGAGTCTCACAATTCAAATCTTGGGCTTGGGACTGATAAGATGAGTTGGCTGAGCCTTCCTTTGTGGAGTCGACTGGGTGGCTCAGGTGTCTGATCTGCTATCCTTGAGCAATTTCCAATGTCGTAAGTTTTTCCCCGGCGGCAGTCCAATGCGTGAGGCTGTAATAGATTGCTCCGCTTTGAATCATGTCGATCCGCGCCGGATTAAACTGTTACGACGCGGAACATGGCAGAATGTGTGTCACGTGCGTGATTTCAGACCTAGCGCGTCGTTGCTTCTTACACCGGCCGTCCGGCCGGAGGTATTCCGTCTATCCACGGTTCCCACAGAGTAGGCCGGAGTCTCGGTCAGTCTCAAGGGAGTCTTCCGGATCACCCTTCTTTGTTCGGTTTTCCCGATTCGTTCTTGCTTGGTCCCTATAGGATCGAACGCCCTAGCCTGCTAGGATCGCACCTACAGACCTAGTCCGATCATCCACCCACCCTATCGATCATACAGCGCATTGATCGCGCAATGAGTGTGTCAAAATCTCGGTGTTTACGAGATGCATCAATTAAATTTTATATCTCGTATCCAATAAGATTTAGCGTCTCGTGGAAGATTTCAGACACATTGAGATCCTAACAAAGAGATTTTAAATTTCATCCCTGACGAGATGCTTAGCTAAATTTTAAGTCCCCATGAGGCCGAGATTTACAGCTAGTTGCAAAATTGTTGGCAATCACGTGATTTCACCACTTTTCTCACCATGAGAGCCTCAAAACACAGATAAAATCATATCTCACCCAAATCTCAACGGTTTCACATCATCTAAGTTGCTAAATTCATCTTTTTGAAAGGGCTTTAATTTCAAAAAAATAATCGAGAAAATAGAGCAAAAAATGACCCAAAAATGGCGAAAATATCGGTTTTTGCCTCTTCCTTGCATGTGCATTTTTTTCTGTGATCCCTGCTGGTCCAGCACCTCCCTAAAGCTATCCAGAATGATAATATGATTATAAAATGAATTTACAGACTGAGTTTGAGTTGAATTGTGTACCAGAATGTGTTGCTTTGAGGCATGCCTGAATCACTCAAAACTCATCATTTCCCCCTAGCCTCCCAGGCTCCAGGAAAAATTCTTACAGGCCAGATTCATGCATGTAAATTCATTTTATATATAATAGACTAGGTTTGTGTACTAGCTAAGGCCTCAGCATCCACTGGTGAGCTGGGCTGAACAAGTGATTCTGTTAGGGAGTAGGCCCGGGGTTACACCGGTTCGATCCTTTTGCCTAAGCAGCGGTGTGTTGTGCAGAGGTGATCTTATCTACCCACGTCTGGCTGTACCACGTGGTCCCTTACTAGCCTTCTTAGTCGCGGTCCGAGTTATGGATGCTTTCAGATACAAGGTGATAGTAAAGCAGATTGGGATTTCCAAGAGGCGTGATAGTACAAAGCACACAGTAATAGCTCGCTGTAGGGCAAGCTTTACACCAGTGTGTTAAGAGGATCGAAAGATGGGGAAATGAGGGTCTAATCCTACAACTATTTATGCTCCTAGATATTCCATTTTCCGTCCTATTTCTTACTCATCCTGTCTCCACTTTACTCCACTTTTCTCCACCATTACATCTGTCCTTTTGTCATCCTGCTGCGCTTCACTCCACTTTGCTCCAATCTTTGTAAGGTTGTCTCCACTAGGACAGAATTCTGTGGGGTTGCTGACTGAGACAATAGAGGTGGTGCTCCGATGTGGAATGCTCCACTGTCAGTACTCCATAACGATGTCATTGCCGTCATTGAGTGGCATCTTTGCTCTTGGAGCGATGTAGGCTGCTCGGTATGTGATTCTTTGGAATTCATCTCGAGGTCCAGCAAGGGTAAGCATTACTCGCACGTCAGTGTTAAGGTGTCGGGTTGGTGTAGAGTATGGTCCAAGGCATATCATGAACTGCATAAGCTCTGCTGGCGGGTTCTGCTGGGTTCTAGTGACTAGCCATGCTTTGCCTTTGTATCGTATATCTCGAATGTAGTGCCATATCCTTCGTTGTATAAGGAGTTGTAATTGCTTGGTCTCCAGGTTCGCATCTCTCGGTAAATAAAGGTTTGCCTGTATCGTAGATGCTGGACATGGTGTGTGCAACTCTGGTCTATACCATCCAATCATTCTCCAAGTTATCGGGTTCGCAGTTCGAGGGGTTCGAGTTGTAATTGTGAGTTCCTCTCGTTTCTTGGGTACTACTGGGCTTGGTGGATTGGAATGCATTGTATCTTGAAGGTGTCGCTCGGTTTCGATGTGACAGTCGCGTGTACCAACTGTTGCCGTGCATACTAAGTAGTATACTTCATAAAGGACCATGTAAACTCGTGCACAGACTTGACAGTGCTGAAATGCCAGTGAGGTCTCTATAAACCTTATTAGCCTTTAGCCTTTTAGCATTTAGGCTTTAGTAGTTGTGCTTCTGGACTTCTAAGAAGTTTGATCGCTTCTTTTGATCGAGGTCGCTCTGGTTGCTTGGTCGGCGGTGTTAGAGTGGTAGTCCGCGGTAATAGGCGGTCGGCGGTGTTAGCTGTTAGCGGGATTACGTATCCGCTTCGGTACTTCTAGCGCTCGGGTGGTAACGGGTTACTGTTGCCTAGGCCGCTCGATCGCTGAAGAGTAAGACTAAAGCTTGGGAGTGTACGAAGTCGTTACGACCAGTTCCGCGGTATTCCGACTGGTTTCGCCCGGTTCCGACTGGTTTCGCTGGAGCGAGGGGACTTAGCAAGAACGCCATAGTCTAAATGGCACGTGCACCGTTCCGTGATCGGCCATCATATAAGACACGGCGGAAGAATCACGCGACGATCCTACACGCGTCAATCACAAGTCTCCGGATCCCGGATCCGTACTCCTGACAAAGAGATTTGACCCTGCAGCGTCGTCCACAGTCCCTCTCCCAATCAAAACGTTGCAGATTTGCCCTGTAAGGCTAGCCGAGGTCTTTCCAAGTCTTTTCCCCAAGTTCCGACTCATTCCGCTCAAAGACACCCGGTTCCGAAGGCTTCGCTTATGATCTCACCTTTCTAAATGCGTCCCGTTTATTTCTTTATGCTCTCGTTCCGACCATGCTTAGTATTGTTTCTTTCTGTTTTATGTGTCCCTTAACCATTCATATGCGCCCCTCTCCATGGTGGATAAGTGATATGCGTTCCCCTTTTTCTTATGGCTTATGTTTTCTGACCGATGGGAGGCTCAGTTTGGACACTTAGTATAAATTTAGCACGACTCTCGTAGTGGGGAGGGGGGAGTTCTGGGACCATCTCTAGTCCCCCAGCTTCGAGTTCTTCTTGTTCGTAGAAAAACTCTCTTGTCTCTAAAGCATAATATACGATATTTCGTGTTCTGTACAGTCGATCGGTGACCTCTCTTCGCAGCAGAGCTGTTCGTACGTTCGTATAGTTCGCCTGGTTCGTATAAAGGACCCATCCTGTCTCTGTCATCCGGATCGAAACTTCATTGCGTGTTCCGATCGGTTTCGCTGGTTTCGCTCGTAACCCAGTTATTTAGCGTGCCGCGTGCTTTCGGTCTCGGAACACCTTCCCCTCTCCACTGTCGTCGGAAAAGGACACCATATTATCCCTTTCCATCACCGTAAAGTCCCTCCGTCTCTTGTATCACGTTAAGGTCGCTCAGCTACCGTCCCCGTCCTTCATATCACGTTTTGAATCGTTACGCCGCGTTCCGACACTTTAGACTCCGAGTGAGATCGGCTGCCGTCGCTTCCCAGTGAGTTAGCACGGTCGATTAGTCACGTTCAAGTTGGTGGTTCGACTAGCGTAGCCTTAGTTAGATTAGTTCTCGTGCCTTGTGTAAGTCGGCTTTAGTCCAGAGCTCACAGTTGAGCCGGAGAGTCGATTTAGCCTTTGCACCGCCACCATCAATCTCGGGAGAAGCCCATCCTCGGAATCCTTCCTCGAGCGCTTCCCACGCGTTTGTTAGGACCAGTGTTTTTAGACGAGGTGGTCAGTCTAAGCGTACCGGAACAAGTCCCTGCTTATTCCTTCTGATGATAATTGATTGGAGACGGAACGAAGGTTATAGATGTACTACTTTAGAAGCGAGCGATAGGCTCAAGCTTGACCTCAGTAGTGGAACAGGGTTTCAATCAAAGGGTACAGTTTTCGATTGAGAGTACAAAATAATTTTGCTGAGGGACAATGCCCCGCTCAGCTGGCCCTTAAATAACCTATTTACTAAATAGTACCGACTACCTATTACTACCGACTACAGCCTTGCTATTGGTCTAGACAATATGTTTTCTCTGACACCAGTACTCTACTCTGGTGCCAACACCGATACTTTCCTCTAGTGTTGAATCACAATACTTCTACCATATTAGGAGGGTTTGTTTGAGTCCTACTACCCCGATGCTTCGAGAAGCTTCTTCCGTGCTTCCTCCGATCTGCAATCGTTATCACATGTTAATCTCTCCTTATCTTTACCCCGCGATCCTTCTCCGTTCCCAGACGGGTTCCCATGATAGTTGCCAAGCTATCGCTTCTCTGGCGCTCCGTTCCCAGGCCGAGCTTCTGCCGCTTAATCCTCGATCATGGGGGAGATAGTGATATCAGGGTTAGAGATCGGCAGAGCTTGCCGATCTTCTCCCGGCGCACGAGTGTACTCCGCTACACTCCTTCTGTGCCTCGCCGCGACTTCGATGTCCGATAGTTGTAGTCCTGGGCCCGTGGTTAGCCGTAGCCTCTGTCCAAAGTGCTCGCGGCCATTCCACTCATCAACTGTAATTACCCCTGGCTCTGACGCTCGCCAAGCCTGCATCAAGCGTTCTATCGCTTCTTCCGTAAGATGTTCAATGTCCGAAGGTGGCCGCTTGTAAACTGGCCAATCTACTTCCACTGCCGTGTGACTGCACAAGGTCTGGTGCCGATGCTGATTGATCCAAGCTCGCACGCCGACCTTCAATGCATAGACATCCCTATCGCTAAGCCATATGGATACCTCATGGTCGTATGCGCTCATTCCGCGGTTCGGTAATGGTTGGTCTTCTGTTCGTTCCGAGGGTCCGGGCTTATGCCGAATCTTGACATCGGCTGCTTCCCTCGACACTAACCGTTCCGTGAAGTTCTTCATGAGCCATTCCGCAAGTACCCAGCTTCGTTGGTAGGCCAAGTAACAATTGGCGCACACCAAGCTCTCGTGTACAAATCTTCTAGTTGCACCACGCCGATAATGTCTTCGTTGCAGGAGTTCCGTATACCTTGCGACATTTCTTTCTTCCATCGCCGCCAGACTGCGTTCCGGCGGTGGAGTATGTCCAATGTGCATATTAGTTAGTCCTAATTGCAAATCATTAGAGTCCTCCGTGTCTTCTCCAGACGATCCGTGGTTTGCTACTCTTGAGTCGCCACCACTGTTCTGCCGTAGTAGCCTTTCGAAATAGTCTTGATTTGGCATCGCAACTCGGTGTGTAAAATTTAGCCCACGCCGTATTAGATAACCACAATTTTTGTAACATTCCTCCTCCTAAGATCCACTTCGGACTGCAAGGAGAGTGTGGATCCAATTAATTGTGGTAGCCATAATCTTGCTGTTTCGTTTGGTTCCCTACCGGGCCTCGATTCCGTGTCGGCCTCCAACATACTAGCTGCTTCCAAACAGGCTAGGATATAGTTAATGGATATATCATATCCTTCCAGCATCAATTTCTGACGCTAGGGATAGTTTAACGACGTGTCCGGGTCGTACTTCTTCTCTAAGCCTCACTGACCTCGCTATCCGTCGAGTCAGCATGATACCAATCGTTATAGGAGAGTCCTTCCTCTAGTCCTTCCATCCTATCGTATCTTCGTATAGGTAAAGCGTTTGCTCGGGTGAATGGCCGTTTAGCAGCTCTCCAATGATGCTTGTGCCATTCTGGATAGGCAAAATCTCGTTGCTTTATACCTGTCTTGTTGTCGTATTTCCTTCGTTGTCTAGTTCTCTGCAGCACCTTTCTCCCATAAAGCGTGCTCAGGTAATAGTCGTCCGCTCTGCGTACATCCAGAAGTCTCTGCGCCAAAGCGACAATTCCTGCAACCTTCTTTCTAAAGGGAAGGTTCACGGCGTCCGGCCAACCGTTCCTTTCGTGATACTCTCGCAATTTTTCGGGGGCGTTGCGTAGCCCTTCTACAGGTTCCCAGGTATTTTCCTCTTCGGGGTAGCCGAGCCATTTAACCTGGTATTCCCATGTGTTGTGCCGTTTCCTCATGTCCCGAATTACTTCTACTTCGTATTCGGCTTCTCCAGCAATGACTTCTGGTGGTGGTCTTGTTCGTTGTGTCGGATCTTTTCGTTCTCGATAGGGAATTAATAGTCCTGCGTAAAACACCGGGTGGATCCTCAGTTCCTTTGGAAGGTCCAGCTCGTAGTTGACTGGCCCATGCTTCGCGACGATCTTGTAAGGTCCAATATTTCTGTCACCTAATTTCCTAGTAGGGACTAATAGTGTTAGATTTCGGCCATCTAACATGACCTTATCTCCGATCTCGAATTCCGGCATCGGGCCTCGGTGTTTATCTGCAAACTTCTTCATTGCATCTCGTGCTTTAGTAAGTGCTTCCAACGCTTCTTGTTGATGCTTCATCCGCATTGCCACATAGTCTTGAGTACCTTGGATCGGAAGCTTAAATCCTACTTCCGGCTGAAACCCATAAACCATTTCAAACGGTGACTTCCCAGTACTTGAGTGACTTCGACTGTTATAGGCAAATTCCGCCATAGGAAGATGTTCGTCCCAATCATCCTGTTGCAGACTGGAATAGCATCTTAGCAGCTGTTCCATTTCCTGGTTCACTCGTTCCGTTTGTCCGTCTGTTTGTGGATGATATGCCGTACTAAGCTTCGTTTCGATTCCAAGGGCCTGGTTCACTTGTTCGGTAAATCGGCTTGCAAACTGCGGTCCCCTGTCGCTAATTACTGTTTTTGGGGTTCCAACCTTGCTGTAGACATGTTTGATCATCATGTCAGCAGTGGTTTTCGAGTTTGCATTTACAGTGGTAGGTATAAATGTTCCCATTTTTGAGAACCGATCTACTACCACTAGTATTGCATTGTTTCCTTTGCTCGTAGTTGGAAGTCCGGTGACGTAGTCCATAGTAATTTCTTCATAGGGCCGATTCATTACTGGCAGCGGTTGTAAAGGCGGTTGCGTCTTTCCTCGTCTTGCCTTCGTCCGTTGGCACGTATCGCAAGTGCGCACATATTCTTCGACCCATTCCCTAATCTTTGGCCACCATACTCTTCGTTCCAGTTTCGTGATAGTCTTGTCTATCCCCGGGTGTCCTGCTGCTGGAGCGTCATGGCACTGTCGTACTAATTCTTGTTTAATTTCATCAACTGGTGGGATTACCAATTTTCCATCCCTCCACCAGTATCCTTCTTCGAAAGTCCCGATTTCTTGCTCCTTGGACTTTTCGTATCCTGCTCGAATCTTTTCTCCCAGTTCCGAACCTCCTGTAATTTCAAACACCCGTATAGTGCGCACGGGCAGTTCTTGGTTCCGGAACAGCTCTGGGGGAAGTAGGACTTGTTCTGGTACATCTTCAACGCCTTGTTCGTAGTCAGGCCGTCGTGACAGTGCATCCGCTCTTGAATTCTTGGTTCCTGGTCGATACTCGATTCTGAATCGAAATCTGCTGAGAAAAGTAGCCCATCTCGCCTGGCGTCCACTGAGTTTTCTAGCTCCCATGAAATACCGGAGGTTTGCCTGATCACTAATTACCCGAATTTCATGTTTAGCTCCTTCCAAGTGGTGTCGCCAATTGCTCAAAGCTTTGACAATTGCCAGCAATTCCTTGTCCATTACTGGGTAGTTGTTCTCGGCGTCTCGATAGGTATTCGACCAATATCCAATAGGATGCAAAATTCCATCGTCACTTTCTTGCGAGAGCACTGCTCCCATCGCAAAGTTAGATGCATCTGTTTCCAGTACAAATTGTTTCTCGTGATCGGGTCGTACAAGCATAGGTGCAGATGTGAAGGCTTCCTTCAACTTGACGAAGCCTTCTCGTTGACGATCTCCCCAAGTAAATGTCTTCTTGCCAGACATGAGTTCCGTTAGCGGCCTAGCGATCTTGGCGAAGCCTTCGATAAATTTTCGGTAGAAGTTCGCAAAACCAATGAACTTTCGAATGTCTCGCTTGCTTGACAAATCTGGCCATTCTTGAACTGCTTTTACCTTGTAGGGATCCATCTGCATGCCCGATTGGTTAACAACAAATCCTAGATAGTCGAGCTCCTGTTTGGCAAAGTAGCACTTCTCTGGCTTGCAAAAGAAGTCTGCTTTCCTTAACCTGCGCAATACTTCTGCTAGCAGGTCCCAGTGTTCCTGTTTTGTTTCCGCATAGATAATAATGTCATCTAGATAAATGAGTATGCCCTGCCCAATCATGTCCTGAAAGAGCTCGTTCATTGCACGTTGGAATACCGCAGGTGCATTCATTAGTCCAAACTGCATTACCAGCGGCTGGTAAACCCCCATGTGAGTTCTGAAGGCGGCATACTTTTCATGCCCTGGATGGATTCGCACATTGTTATACCCGCTTCGTAAATCCAGTGTAGAAAACCATTTCGCATGAGCCAAATCGTCCGGTAGCATATGTAATAGAGGCATTGGCTGGTGATCCGGTATGACCACCGCATTCAATCCTCTGTAGTCGATTACAATACGATACTCTGGTTTGCCATCCTTTCCTAGTGTTTTCTTGGCTATAACGAATACTGGTGCACAAGTGCTTGCTTTTTCGTTGGCAGGGACATTGTTCCCTACAACACGAATCCATCCTTTCTTCAGGTCATCGCGAATCCATTCTTCGACCGCTCGTTTCTCGGCAGGAGCGAGTGGATATACTGGTCCGGGTTTGGGTAGCTCTGCATTGGGTAGCAGTTCTATCTTCATATCCCATTGGCTCGAGTTAGGTAGCCGTCTAGCAGCATCCTTGTCAAACCTATCCCGGAAATCCCAGATTTCTTTTGGAAGAATATCTTCGAGGGTTTGTGTTCCTGCATGGTCTGCCATCCTTTCGTCGAGTGCTTTCTCCTGAGCATACTTTTGAGCTATGCTGTTGTATTTGAGGAGTCGTTCCCTTCGTGATGCGACTTGTCGCTGCTCTAGTCGGCGAATCCAGGTAGAAGGCTTGGGTAGCGCTTCTAATCGAGAGCCGTCCTCCACCCGCATCGAAGTGGTGGGCTTATGCGATCCTAGGTTACCCTTGAACACCGTTTCGGATCCAGCTTTTCTCTCTAGCACTTTTCCTTTCACCCTTTCGTGCGGCTGCTTAACCGAGTCAACAGGCGGAAGCCATTGGCGACTCTTTTGCCCCTGCGAGAGCTTCTGCTCTATCGCGGCATATCTAATTGACCTGCTACCTTTACCGTTTGTTTTCCCTGTCGGAGCAGGGCCCTGCATTTTGGCTTCTCGCCATGGTCTTCGCGGGCGCACTTGAGCTCCCAAAGCCAGCCTACTTGATGCTTGCGGCGTACTGTCTTCGGCTCTGTGCTGGAATGGGACTACCCTCCCTTTGGGGTGGACCATTTTTCCAGGCCTTAGTCTACCCTTGAACGACGTCTTGGGTCTGGTCACTCCCTTTTCTCTCGAAGTGGGAGATCTCGCTAGGTGGCCGAACCTAGTGCGCTGCAGAGCATTAGTTCTCTGAGGCTCCCGACCCCGCATACTCCTGCTAGTACGCTTGTTTCGTGTGGTGAAACTAACCGACTGCTTCTGCACTGCCAGGGTTGAGTCATTTTCTCCCTCGTGCATGGATGGAGGAGTCCACTCCACCCTAATACTCCTTATTACAGGGTTCGAATCGGTACCACTTCCCCCACTGCGTTGTCTTCGAACTCGTAGCGGATTAGAGGCATAGTGCCCTGGCTTTCCTGCCTTTGGTGGCACGCTCGGCCTCTTTCCTTTCTTCGTATCCGATCCTTCTGAGTCGACAGACATTTGCCCTTGAATCTCGGCTTGCACTCTTGCTTGTGCCTCGTGTGTCGTGGTTGAAGTTTCCTCTTGTCGTGCGGCATTCTTCTTGATCTCCTGCAGCTGTAAATGCGCTCCGTACATGCTTCCATACCATTGGTAGAGCATTTCTGAGTCGGACCCTTTGTCTATGTCCCTCATCATCGCATTATACACTGCTTGATCTGCCTCTTCTAGGGAGTTAAAATCGAAAAATTCCCTACGGTCAAGGGTTATCCTGTGTATGTCATCCTTCGTATAGAATTGCCATTTTCCGACTTCCTTGTGGAGGACGGATTTGGATTCTGGATGCATGTCGCTTAGAAACACTATTGGTGGTTCGATTTCGGTTTTCTCCATTGGTACTCCTTCTGGTGGTAGATTCGCGGGTTCCTCGACTTCTTCCTCACTTTCGGTGTAGTGTCCTGAATCCATATCGCTGTGGTAGTAGACCCTAGTTTCCCATTCTTCTTCCCGTTCGTCTTCTGCGTCCCTTCCCCAATTCTGGGGAGCGTATTTGGGAGCCTTTCGCCATCGTTTGCGCTTCCTGGTTCGTCTCGAGGCAATAGTTAGTTCGATCATACGCAGACGTGCCGTTCCATTGAAGTTAACTTCTTTGCTTCCTTTGCTGAGCGTTCCTTTGGTCCAATCGATGGTTGGCTTATACTGTTCAAGCCAATCATTCCCTATGAGAAACTTGTCTTCATGAGTGTCTACCACGGCGATGTCCATTAAACCTCTAGTAATCCCTGTATCCACTATTGCTCGAACATTCCGAGTCCATCCACCATGATTAATCGATCCATCGGCATTCCGGATGGTATAGTTACCTTCCGCCGGCACTGTTTTTAGTCCTAGGCTCTGTACCACCGTTGGACTAATAGTAGTGATTGCGGATCCGGAGTCAATCATAGCCGAGAGATTAACCTTTCTCTGTCCCTGAATGACGTCAATGGGTATAGTGGGATGGTTGGAATTTGGTCTAGCAATAGTCCATCGGCGCTTTACTTCCTTTGAGCCCTTGTCAGTACCCGATGGTGACTGACTGCTCTTTAAAAATCCTCCTCGGAATCCTCCTCGAGGGTGTGCGAAGCCCGTTCCTTCCGCCTTGGTAACTTCGCCCGTTTGTCCAGTAATTCTTCCATTTCGGAATCGCTATCAATCCCAACTTCCCGGCGTTTTAGGAAGCGGCCAGTCTTGCCAGATCGTTTCTTTTGCACCCGTCTCTTGTAGTTGGTTCGGTGTCCACGGCTTCCCTGTTGTTCTCGCCCTACATTGTTGCAGTCCCGTGCAAAATGACCTGTTTTGCCGCATACCCAGCATGCCCCGGAATTTTCCCCTCGGGACCCCCTAGTAAAGCGCCTAGACATATCAATGTCCATAGGCTCACCCTGAAACTCAGCTGGATGACGAGCTTCAGGGGGCACCGGCGTGTACGATACCGCCTGCCCGTCTTTAAACATAGGGGTATACTTCTTATTACTGCCAATTACTTTGGCTGCTATTAGACTGTCCTCCAGATTTTTCGCGTTATCCTGCCATTGGGTCAGGTCCCAATTAGGGTGTTCCGTATTTGTAAGGAGTGCCTTTAGGATGGTCTGGTTCAGTCCACGTTTGAACTCGTAAACCAGTGCTTGTCCATTGTAATGCTTTGGTAGTCTCATCCTGATGTCGTTGAAGGCCCTACTATACAGCTTTACCCGCGCCCGTTCCTGATAAATCGTTCGTATGTTTCGCTCGGCCTCTTCTTCTAGTCCAAAAATGCCATTGTGGTTGAGCGCTAATTCGTTCCATAGATCTGTCTCGGTGTCCCATCCACCCTTTTGGTCAATAATCCAATTATTCGTGACCGGTTCTTGCTTCCAGGTGGAGACTAATCGATTCCTATTCACAGCCCATTTGCCATTAACCCAAGTCTGAGCTTGTCCTCGTAAACATTCCAAAATGATCTTAACCCGTTTTTCTGGATTGTCGGGATGTTTCTCGTTCAACCGACTGATCATTTGATTCTGAAAGTTTTCAAGCGACTCATATGGGTTTCCCTTAAACAAAGGGTACTTCATGATATCTTTGTTAGACATATTGATCTGGACGAATGCAACCAAAAATTTGTGAGTATCACTCTCATTCAGCGCATTTAATAATACATGGTTAAGTAGTTAACTATCCAGCGAGTTCCACCTCCGCTTTCCAGCTAACCACCTTACCCTTCCTGCCCGGTCGGTTCTTGGGCGTCTTCCTTATCTTGGCGAGCTCTCCGCTCTGAGCCAAGGCCTATCTCCTTTATTCCCGAGCTTCAACTCTCTCCTCGCCACTCTCATGCTCTTCGCTTTCCTCTTCCGTTTCCCAGTCGTCGTTATTCGATGTGAGATAATCGTAGTCGCTTGTATACGGAAATATACCAATATCGGGACCTCGTACCCAAACCACCCGTGTCATGTTCGCTACCCCCTGCACCGGTTCTCCCACTACCACTGTGGTAGACTCCGGCCGTGGAGGGCAGCTACTAGGACGCAAGATAGGATCATAAATGAATTCTGATTCTGGGGAATACTCACTCGCTGCCTGAAGCCTTTCCTCCCTTTCCCCAATTGTCTGGGCGCTAGGGGTTGGAGTTCCAGGTGGCGAGTTTTCATGAGGGCCTTGGAGTCCATTCCGTTCGAAACGATATCCGTTTGCCCCAAGTCGTTGGGGGCGAACCTCGACTAACACTCCTTCTTCGTTCCACATCAGCTCAGGAAATGCTTCTCCTCCGAGCTCTGGGTTTCGCCAGCCATCTCCCGTAGGCCACGGTCGATTTTCCGTGGGTATTACCTCCCTCAGCAGTTCTTCGGCTTGCTGGTCAAGGTCTTCTGTCTGGCTGGCGGTGGAAACATAGTCCTCGAGTTCCTCACTATCGAGCTGGGCGACGACTGACTGTTCTTCCAGTACTTCCTCTTGTTCTAGCGTTTGCGGGGGTCCTGTTTCGGTTTGATCATTTGCCTGGCGTTGTCCTGCATCTTGGAGATATTCGTCGATCAACCGTGCAATACGTGGCCTGCCTTCTCCATGTATTGGAATGAGAGGTGGTGGCATGTCGTCGGAGTCAGCTGTTAAGGTTGCGAAGCGACTAAACAGCTGTCCTCTCCCGGCGAGTGGTGATTCTGGGGAAACCCTTCCTTCACGTCTTGTTTCTCGCATTCGGTAGGACTGCCTAGACCGGATCGTTTGCTGGATTCGACGAATACCTTCGGTAATGGAGTAGTGGCTCGTGGTTTCTTCTTCGGCGTTGCTGATTCGCGCTCGGGTAGCTTCGACTTGCTCGATCAGATAGGCGACCTGCGTATGAAGCTGCAGGAAGTCTACCCCACAAAGTCGGACGATCTCTTGTTGGGCATTGACGAGTTGTTGAGTCATGGCTGATTGACTGCCATTAGCCGTCGCCGTTATTGCACCAAGAAGTCGTCCTTGCAAAAGTCCAAAGGCGAAGTTCAGCCTTGTGTCCTGCATCGTGGTGACTCGATCTGTCTGCTCGTTGATCGTCGTTACCATTCCCTCCAGGGTGTGTTCGAGGGTGTAGTGTAGGAATTCTCCCAGAGTCTGTCCTTCTACTGTGATGTGTTCGGAAAATTCTGAACCCATGTCATAGAGTCGAGAGACAGTAGCGGTGAGAGTTCGCATGGACCGATCAAGGCTTGTAAGTCGGAGATCGAGGCTGATGATGGAATTCCGTAGTCGGGCGAGAGCTTCGTCAGCATTCCCGTTAGTGCCGACCATTCGATCCAGGCGTCCATGTAGACCGTCGAGTCGTTCTCGGATGCGGTCCAAAACGGATTCCAGGTGTTCTCCAGCTCCGTGCTGAGGTATCGCCAGTCGTTGAGCGTAGAGTAAAACTCTCCGACCGGTTTGACGGAGTGAGGACATTCCTTGGATGATTTCCCGTTCCAGCCAGACCCGTACCGTTGCAAGGCCGTGAAGTACGCCTCTTCTACCTCCGCATTGTTGAGTAAGGACGTATACCAGGGAAGAAAACCAGAGGACGCTTGATGCAATCCAGAAACTAGTCCAACAAGCTTGCCACAGTTCCATCGGTGACATAGTTGTTTCGCGAATGAGTAGTTGCCTCGGTAGACCAGTGCTAGTACTTGGTGTAGGAAGTGTCCGTGTTCCAAGAGGGTGTATTCGAAAGCTTTATATTGTTGGGTGAGAGCGTACAATTCCTTTTCTTCAGGTGTTTGTCCTCGCAGTACTTCCCAATTGACTTTACTGCCGTCTAGCAGTTTGTCTACCTGCTGACACAGGAATCTTCTCCCAACCCCTTCTTGTTGGGCGGCGGCAAATTGAAGCTCCAGGGCGGATAGTATAACCGACCTGTAGGGTTCTGGTATAGGGGTTGTTAAATCCTTCTTACCTCGATAGAAGTTAAGCGTGCGAAAGGCGACAGTTAACTCTTCTTCGAAGCTTCGAAGGGCTTGAACGAATCCCTTGTGTACTTGATAAGCCTGCTTGAGCTGTTGTCGCCACGCTGGCATGTGTCAGTCTCAATGTGTCACAGGCACAAGAAGAGAACCCTCCTGAGGCAGAGCAATACTTACTGATCGTTAGTGGGTATTTGCACTACGAAACAGCAAGATTGGTTACCCCAAGATTGGAGCAAAATTATAATGTTAGGACCAGTGTTTTTAGACGAGGTGGTCAGTCTAAGCGTACCGGAACAAGTCCCTGCTTATTCCTTCTGATGATAATTGATTGGAGACGGAACGAAGGTTATAGATGTACTACTTTAGAAGCGAGCGATAGGCTCAAGCTTGACCTCAGTAGTGGAACAGGGTTTCAATCAAAGGGTACAGTTTTCGATTGAGAGTACAAAATAATTTTGCTGAGGGACAATGCCCCGCTCAGCTGGCCCTTAAATAACCTATTTACTAAATAGTACCGACTACCTATTACTACCGACTACAGCCTTGCTATTGGTCTAGACAATATGTTTTCTCTGACACCAGTACTCTACTCTGGTGCCAACACCGATACTTTCCTCTAGTGTTGAATCACAATACTTCTACCATATTAGGAGGGTTTGTTTGAGTCCTACTACCCCGATGCTTCGAGAAGCTTCTTCCGTGCTTCCTCCGATCTGCAATCGTTATCACATGTTAATCTCTCCTTATCTTTACCCCGCGATCCTTCTCCGTTCCCAGACGGGTTCCCATGATAGTTGCCAAGCTATCGCTTCTCTGGCGCTCCGTTCCCAGGCCGAGCTTCTGCCGCTTAATCCTCGATCATGGGGGAGATAGTGATATCAGGGTTAGAGATCGGCAGAGCTTGCCGATCTTCTCCCGGCGCACGAGTGTACTCCGCTACACTCCTTCTGTGCCTCGCCGCGACTTCGATGTCCGATAGTTGTAGTCCTGGGCCCGTGGTTAGCCGTAGCCTCTGTCCAAAGTGCTCGCGGCCATTCCACTCATCAACTGTAATTACCCCTGGCTCTGACGCTCGCCAAGCCTGCATCAAGCGTTCTATCGCTTCTTCCGTAAGATGTTCAATGTCCGAAGGTGGCCGCTTGTAAACTGGCCAATCTACTTCCACTGCCGTGTGACTGCACAAGGTCTGGTGCCGATGCTGATTGATCCAAGCTCGCACGCCGACCTTCAATGCATAGACATCCCTATCGCTAAGCCATATGGATACCTCATGGTCGTATGCGCTCATTCCGCGGTTCGGTAATGGTTGGTCTTCTGTTCGTTCCGAGGGTCCGGGCTTATGCCGAATCTTGACATCGGCTGCTTCCCTCGACACTAACCGTTCCGTGAAGTTCTTCATGAGCCATTCCGCAAGTACCCAGCTTCGTTGGTAGGCCAAGTAACAATTGGCGCACACCAAGCTCTCGTGTACAAATCTTCTAGTTGCACCACGCCGATAATGTCTTCGTTGCAGGAGTTCCGTATACCTTGCGACATTTCTTTCTTCCATCGCCGCCAGACTGCGTTCCGGCGGTGGAGTATGTCCAATGTGCATATTAGTTAGTCCTAATTGCAAATCATTAGAGTCCTCCGTGTCTTCTCCAGACGATCCGTGGTTTGCTACTCTTGAGTCGCCACCACTGTTCTGCCGTAGTAGCCTTTCGAAATAGTCTTGATTTGGCATCGCAACTCGGTGTGTAAAATTTAGCCCACGCCGTATTAGATAACCACAATTTTTGTAACAGCGTTCCTCAGCCCTCATACAACCCTTCTCTTGTATATTCCATTATCCCTTCATCTCCACTTGCCTTTGGTCTAGGTGTATCTCTCTGCTAACTACTCAAAGGTATTCTAGGGCAGCCCCTCGAACTTTATATTCCCTGTCCGGTATCAGAACGCACACAGGAGTTTCATCGCTTGGGCCCGTGATAGCTGGCTTGGTTACTGGTCGTGTTTGGAAAGCTGATCGTGTGGATCTGCTGATCGCATCGATCCTGATGCGAGATTTTGAGCGGATCCTTTCAGATTCTAGTTGTATACATCATTTTAGACAGCATCTTCCCAGCTCACCAGTGGATGCTGAGGACCTAGCTAGCACATAAACCTAGTCTATTATATCTAAAATGAATTTACATGCATGAATCTGGCCTGTAAGAATTTTTCCTGGAGCCTGGGAGGCTAGGGGGAAATGATGAGTTTTGAGTGATTCAGGCATGCCTCAAAGCAGCACATTCTGGTACACAATTCAACTCAAACTCAGTCTGTAAATTCATTTTATAATCATATTATCATTCTGGATAGCTTTGGGGAGGTTCTGGACCAGCAGGGATCACAGAAAAAAATGCACATGCAAGGAAGAGGCAAAAGACGATATTTTCGCCATTTTTGGGTCATTTTTTGCTCTATTTTCTCGATTATTTTTTTGAAATTAAAGCCCTTTCAAAAAGATGAATTTAGCAACTTAGATGATGTGAAACCGTTGAGATTTGGGTGAGATATGATTTTATCTGTGTTTTGAGGCTCTCATGGTGAGAAAAGTGGTGAAATCACGTGATTGCCAACAATTTTGCAACTAGCTGTAAGTCGACATGTGACAAGACATAACAAGTGGAGCGGAACAAACTGCTTTCAGATACTATAACCTGACGCTGAGAGGCTCTGAACGAAAGCATCAACTGCTGCGTCCCCCGCACCACGACTTGCCGCTTGGACAAGCGAACGGATGCGCGGCTCTCTATTCACAGCCGACACCAGCGATTCTCCTACAAATGCCCTAGAATCGCTTACTTCATTGACCGGGTCTTCGGGGAGACCCTCGCTTGCAGCAAGTTTTGAGTAAGCGGCTTGGTATCCTGCACCCTGCTCCTCGTAGTCAATTGTTCGCAGAACCTCGTCAGGATCTTCCGCCGCAGTCGCCTGTGCACTTTGTAGATGCTTGGATTCACTGAAGAGCTTTGCGAGTTCAGCGAATGCAGTCGGCCTGACGAATTTTATTAACAGAGTTCAAGCTATTGACGAAAAAGCTCACCAATGCGCAACAGCTGGTTCAGTGAGCATAAGGGGGCTGCTTAATAGCATTTTCGTCATGCCAATGATGACCACTTTTCTGTCTTTGGGAAGAATTCTATGCACTTGCGGCACGATGACGTTGCCCAGCAATTGCGACCATAACCTGAAATGATCAGGTCGGAAAGAAACGAGACATCTATTGCGGTACAGCACTCACTGAGGCTGCACCCCTTCTATTGCACGGATAAGGAAATCCGGAGTCAGCCCTTCCACATTCATAGCCATCGTAAAGAAGAAGAAATAAATCAACTGATATACGTAGTTGTCCGTACGAGCAGTTTGTAGCCGAGTCAGAAGCATGGTTATGATGCCCTTCATGTACTGGTCAAGTGCCGACGTCGGAATGTATCGAACTATCGCTTGAAGCAGCTCAAAACCCCAAATATCATTGATTTTTGACGGAATTAGTTTCTGCTGCACAACGGCTAGAATGCCTGTGAATTGACCCGTGGTTGCTAATTCTGCGGCATCTGTACGCAAGAAAGCTTTTAGGAGGCGAACGAGACCAGGAATACTTCCTTTCTGCGCCCAGCTTGACGGCTGAAGAAGAAATGGTAAAAGGGACCGATATTCGGCAGGAATTTCTCCACGGCGTAGTTCCAGCATTTGCGAGATAATTTGGAACACGTAAGGAGTGAATTCTATCTGAGTCGTCAGTATGTGGTCAGGAAAAACGCAGGGGTGTTGATGACTAACGGTCGATGTCCTGTTGTAAGATAATCGTAAACGGTCCGAAAAGATTTTTCTCAAAGGTCGAAAGCGACGCGGGAGATGTTGCGACGGTAAACCTACACACAGGTCTAGTACGATTTGTACGTAATCTCCATGTCCACGTACCTTATTAGAGCAGATACGCTTTCAAATATATATTGGTCAAAATTTGGATTGCTCGGATTCTTCGCGATTGCTCCAAGAATGCCAATCACACGCTGCAGAATATTTTGATAGATGGGGACGAGCGTCGTACGGGCAGTAAGTATGACACGCATGACACCTACATGGAGTAATTCAGATGGAGCCGGAGGACAAAAGCTGCACACGCACATTTCATCAAGTAGTCATTTTCCGCAATTTTCTCCGGGGAGCCACCTGACTCGACTCTAGAAAGTACAGCATCTAAAATTTGGGGCGAAACTTCGCGAATGTCTTCTTGATTAAATCTGAAATGACGTTGAGTCGAGATGCGGCGATGACGAGCAAAGCTTCTTACAGCAATTGGGAGTTGCGCTTGATGACGAGGATCCGTTCGATAGTTGTCGCGGCGTACGTATAAGTGACGTAATTGGAAGAACCGAGATGGCGCAGGAGGAGTGGAAGAACGGAAACAAGCTGTTCCTTTGTGAGCTGTAATGGTGCCATCAATGAGACTCTTCGAAGGTCAAGAGGTGCTAAATAAACCTGCCTGATTTCGAAAAGAGTATAAGAAGCGAATAGAGTCGACCTGAAGGATCGGATGCACAGCGTCGGAATCGGCTTGTAGGTCCTCGAATACGTTCCGTGAAAAGAAGTCTACGACATCAACCAGAGCATTTGTGCTCGTCACTCCTTGCTGCGGGATAATTAAAGAATGAAGGCAGCAGGTCGACAGAATAAAGCATCTTACCTGAGCGGTAGCTCCAAGCGTTGCGACAGCAGTGAGAAGATATACACTCTGATCTTTCCGCTTCCAGCTATCTTCACCTCGCGGATCGGACGCGTACTCATGTAAGCCTAATCCGATCCATCTGAGAGCAATTTCTGTCGTGACCGCATCATATCCACTTGCAACAAGGGCACGCAGAACATCTGCAGCGGCTTGGCGCCGTGTCGTTCCTTCTGCAGTCAAACCGCCAGCAATGGCGGCCGAACTTGCACTAGCAAATGAGAGATCGAGACGTATATATTCGAGAGGGTCGTCTTCAAACTGCTCTACTTCATGAGTCCTCAGCGACACATTCGGTACCACAACGCCTTCAACAAGGCCATCGATAGTCTCTCGGCTCTCGAAAATTCCTCGGTAATTCCCAGAACGGATAGCCGTACTAAGAAAACGAAGTGACTGGCTTACGAGGCCATCATAGGCGACCCCGGACCGCTGACCGCCACTCAGAAGACCCCAGAGAGCACGAACGAAAGCTTCAACTGAATTTGAGCTAATAAGCAGCTCCGGATACCGATGAGTATACGCTTCAGCGAGCTCAAAGATAGCGGTCTTTATTTGAGAAGAAACGCTAGCCGTCGGTTCATCCGGATCAGTTTGCAGCTCAGGGGGGTCCCACAGAAGAAATCGGATGAACATCCCGTTTTCTGCACCGAAGAACTCGGTATGAGCGTCCTCAAGCGCTGGCGGGAGGTCCTGGCACACAAGGTCATAGAAAATATTGAGGAGGACAACCATTGCTTGCGCAACAGTCTCCACGTCTTTGTTTGGAGGCAATGGGCTGTCGAGGAGCATCCCTGAGGTGTAACGGAGAACTTGTAGGAACGGTTCTGCGAATTGAGCCAGGACGAAGTTGATGACTGTGAATAATTCATTAGTACGCATCTCCGACCGCCACCGTCCAAATATAGAGTGCGCAGTCTCAAGAACTGAGAGATTGATTGCATATGCATCCGGTGCAGGATTGAGCGCGTTCACGAGTTCCTTAGCTTAAGGTGAGAACGGCATACAACCTAACTGACTTGGACATACCTTGACAAGACCCTCCCATCGTTCCGGAAAATCGTAACCCGCAATTATCGAAACAGTCTCCGCCACCTGTGCACGAAGGTTTTTGTCCAGCGGGCTCGCGAGAGATATCATTGCGGGAACAAGTTGTGTACGCAGAGGATGCTTTTCAGAATCGGGAATAAGTGGTTCATCCTAGTGTCTGTCAGCACCTTTAGACACGTAATTAAGCGAGAACACAGTACCTCTTCCCATCTACGCTTGACTGTGTTCTTGAGGTAAACACTAGCAGCTAATCGGACCGATCGATCTTGACCTGGGGCGATGACAAGTTGAAGAAGAGCCGACAGAAAGCCTGGCTGAGCTGAAAGAGCAGCAAGACCTTGCTCTGCCTGTTTGCGAGTTGCAGGATTTAGCGAAGCAAGTAGTAGAGTAGGGATGTCAGACATTGCTAATAGAATCAGCCGTGGTCGCGGAACAGAGCAAGAGGAACTGTGGCTTTACTGGTCGCGCCGCATTTCGAACGCGCGCGCCCTCGTCACGTGATGGTCAATCACAGAAATTGAGACTTGTACCCGCGGCAGTAACCCGCCGATGACTTTTACTTCCTTCCTTACGCGGCTTACACAGCTGTTTACCGTTAGTGAGATAGATTGGTTCTCTGATACAATGATCACTGTACGGGTAAATATGTTGCGTCGGCGACGTGCAGTTCGCACTGTTGAAGTGCTACTGTATACGGTACCTCGACACGAGGAACTTATAATGTATCGAATCTGCACAACAACAGCCATTGAGCCATTACAGGTAACCTGTTCTAGGCCACTTCGTATAGTACTTATTGGCTACCTTAAACCAGCGGTAAACTTTTTTAAGATGTTGAGCTCACGGTGCCTTCAGTATGAGGGCATACGTACGGTAACGAGAGAACATTCGTTCTTATTATACACTGACCTTCCAGAGGTCTTATATACTACTGATACAGCACGTGCTAATATTACATAATATGATTATATTCTAATACTCCCCTTCAATCTAATAATTTCTGAATGATTAGATTGTTTAACTGTCAACAAGTCTGATTAACGAATTTAAGTGATTGAACTGTTTAGTGTTAAGCGCTTTTGTTAACGTGTCTGCACGTTGATTTGTAGTTGGTACATAATTGACTGTAATTGAATGATTTTCGATATAACAGTGTACGAAGGCTCTTTGCCTATCTAAATGTTTTGTTCTGATATTATGTGAAAATTCATCAATTTGAACATCTCTTATGGCCGCTTCGTTATCCGAATAAATCGTAATTAATCTATCACTTTCTTTTATATTTAACTCTTCGATAAAATGTTTAATCCAGATAGCTTCTTTGGTAGCATGTTGTAATGCTTGAATTTCTGCTTCATATACTGATGCAGGTACCAAATCTTGTCTTTTTGATGACCACGAAAACGATGAATTTCTTATTGTAAATATATATCCATTAATAGCTTTATAGCCTTCTGTTACCACACCATCTGAATCACAATATCCATCTATTATTAGCGGATATTTGCCTCCAAGTTTTAACCATTTGTTTTTGGTTGTATTTAAATATGATAAAGCATATCTCGCAACATTAATGTGTGTTTCATCAGGATTATGTAAATGTCTTGCTAATTGTCCTGCAACATAGGCTACATCGGGCCTAGTGGCATCCGCAGCGTATCGGAGTGATCCGACTAAACTCATGAATAATGATTTAGTTTCCTGTGAACTCATATTGTCGCTTGATTTTAATCTACTGCCTGGCGCCATTGGAGTTTGGCGTAATCTTTCAGTTTCAATATTAAATCTAAGTGTTATGTCTTCGATATATTTCTTTTGTCTTAATAGTATTGTTCGATTGTGACGGTTTCTCTTCATTTCGATTCCTAATAACCAATGGATCTCACCATTATCTGTTAAATTAACGAATTTTCGTATCTTCGTAACTAAATTATTTTTTATGTCAATATTTTGACTTATTATAGTTATATCATCCACATGCATGAATGTTATTAAGTTCGGTTTGAATATCGATTTATCATAGAATACTGCGTAATCTTCAGCAGATCTTGTTAATCCTGCTGCATTAAGTATATCATTTATTTTCTTATACCATCTTCTTCCTGATTGTTTTAATCCATATAAGGCCTTTTTTAACCTTAACGCTTGACCAGGTTTAATATCTTTACAAAAATTTCCTGGTGGTGGACGCATGTAGATGATTTCATCTTCATTTAATTCTCCGTATAAATAAGCAGATTTTACATCGATTTGATGTATTTCATAATCATTTGCCACTGCCCAATGTAATAGTAATCTAGCTGTTGATAGCTTTGCGACGGGTGCAAAAGTGTCTTGTGAATAATGATCTATTCCATCGATTTGACTAAAACCTTGCGCTACTAGTCGTGCTTTATATTTTTCGATGGTAGAGTCTGCTTTATATTTTATGTTGTAGACAAATCTGCATCCCACTATATTTGTGTTCGGTGGTGGGTATTCATATATCCATGTGTTATGTTCTATTAATGAATCTATTTCATTTTTCATGGCTTGTCGCCATTTATCATGATCAGGTCTTCTTAACGCATCTAAGTATGTTATTGGTATTTTCATACTTTTATTTATTTCATTGTTAAATTCCGTTAAGAATATAGAAATATCTTCCTGTTTTTCGATCGCTAGACCTGCTTCTCTTTTCTTACGAGATGGTTCACGGTGTCTTTGTAATCTTTCTTTTAATGATGTTTGATTGTTGATATCGTTATTATTATCGGGTTGTGTTGTTATCTCCCCCTGAGTTCGAATTTCGTTAGAAATGATGAACTCTACATTTCTTTCTGTTGATACTTTGGAATCATGATAGACATATATGCCATCTTTTGTATTTGAATCATATCCGACAAATTTTCCAATTGCACCTTTATTTTGTAATTTATTTGTGTTTTCTTTTCTGTATATAACGTCATGTCCAAATTCTTGGAGACCATTTAGTATATAATTTGCATTAAAACGTTTTTTGAATGGTGTTTCAAAGTTTATAGCACTTTTTGGTGATCGATTGGTAATAAATAGTGCATGTTGTGCAGCATAATACCATAATTGTTGTGGTAAATTTTTTGCTGTTAACATAGATCTGACGTGATTAAAAATAGTTTGATGCATTCTCTCGGCAACTCCGTTTTGCTGTGGCGTGTCATGAACAGTTAATTTTTTGATAGTTCCTTGTGAATCAAGGTAATCAGTAAAGTCTTTAGTGGTGATCGGCAATGGTCATGTAACACGCGATCCCATAAATTTCGGGCGGAGTTTGAAAACTTACCATAACTAGCAAGACATGTAATCTGTAGTTTACAAAGGGTCTCTCCTTCGTACACATCGTGTCAGAAATTGAAGCACCGCGTCAATCACTCAGAATTCTTGTCATAGCATTTGATTGGTGTCTGATCCTGATATTCCTGCTGTCAGAACTTTTGGGACCTAAGCTCAGCTAATTAGTTTTTGGATAACTCATATGCAGACTGGTTAAACTGTTGGTCACAGACTTTGCATGATTACTCTTGCTCTTAAACTGTCAGATTTGGCTTCCTTTCTCTCAGGGATAATTATACTGTGTGATTCTATGCTTCTGAGGGCTTTTTATTCCAATTCTTATGGTATCTCAGTACAGAACTCACAGATATCAATTCCTTTGTAAACTTCTTCAATATTGCTCGAAAATGCAATATAGTATAAATCAAGTTGCCCATATACAAAATATATGTTCATTTAGAGAGTTCAGGTACGTCTATGCTTCATCTACTTTATCAAAACTCATTTGATCACTTGAGCAAGCTTTCAGTAGGTCCGGTCAATCAGCTTCTAATGCATCACATGATCAAGTTTTGCTATTTCAAGGTACCGATCGACTTCTTTCTCTTCGAATGTTTTGACAATTGACACAGATTATAGTGTTATTTTTTCTGCATACACTTCTTTTTCATATGTATTCCTTCAATTACCCGGGAACAAAATGTCAAAAATTTCATTGTAAAGACACATTTTTGTACACTTTATACCTTTTTAATGCTAAATTCTGCTGATTTTTGCATTTAAAGAAATTCTACTTCCGGACAAGTGTTCCAAGTAGTCAAATACATATATTTCACGCCTTGATATGGTCTACATGATGTTGTGTAAGCCTACACATTCTCTTCTGAAATTCTTGTCAAGTTTTTTTGAAGCTCCGACAGGATTTCCTATAAGCGGCATAGTGGGAACGATCGCGAGTTGCATGACCGTTGCCTATCACCATCTTTAGATAAAAATACAGCATTGTTATCCGATTGAAGAATTTTAATTATTGTACCATTTTGTAATTTTAATCGAGTTGTATATTTAATATATTCCGTGTAGGCATCACTTTTGTGTTTTAACGGTAGCATTTCTGACCATCTTGTTGAATCATCGACCAATGTGAGTAAGTATGATATTGAATTTAATGCTAATGTTGGTGCCGGTCCCCAAATATCCATATGTACTAAATCACCAAAGTTATTTGCTAATGGTGATTTTCTTTGATGTGGAATTATTGTTCGTGATATATTAGCTCTAGTGCAATCAATACAATTTTTGTTTGTATTGTCGTCTATGATTTTCTCAGTTATTATTTCTGGATGGTCTTTAATCATTTTTCGTATGTAACCGTAGCTTATATGGCCTAATTTCTTATGTAATTCATCGATTGTTAATGATGCTATAATATTTGGTCGCATTTCTGGATCATTATACGTGTGTACTTCGTATAATTTTTTATATGATCATTGTATAGTTCCAAGATGTCTGTTATTTTTCATTACGATGCAAATATCTTGTTCAGTAATAAATTTAAATCCTTGATCACACATTTCAGCTAATGATATTAGCGTGCATTTAAATTTCGGCGAATAATAAATATTTGATAGTTTTATTATAGTGCAATTTTCGGGTGTTACAAAATTGTTATTGACTTTGAATAATAAAATTTTCATGTCGCCTTTTTGAGAAACAGTGATGGCGGTGTTGTCGGCGGTTCGCACTATAATTGGTTCGCAATTAGTAAGGTTCATTAAAATTTTTTGATAAGGAGTAACATGAATGCTAGCTCCTGAATCTAATAATGCCATTGTATGACTTACTGATTGGACGTATTCCATTGGCACGTCATCAGGTATTGCTCTTTCAATAATATTGATTTCTTTTTCGCGTCTTTTGCCTTCGCGTTTAGACATTATTGCTGCATATTCATCCATTTGTTCCTTCGTTGGAGGATTAAGGTGCATCGGGTGATAACCATGTTCTTCAATAAAGTCTTGGTCTGCAGCGTTGTTCGCGAAAGATGGGACTGGTTCGTCGTGATCAATAAGGTTGAAAAGAGATTTTCCTTTGAGAAGGACACCGTCGTCGTTAGGGTCTTGTTGCATCGTCATTTGTTCCCAAAAATCATCGACAAAATTAGTGCCGGATGATGATTCGGCAGCAAGTTGGGTAGCGATCGTCTGTTGACGTTTCACGGGTCGTTCGAAGGGGTTCGTTGCGTTTGTCCATTCTCGAGTTCGTTTTAATTTCGGGTTCTCGTCATCCGAAAGATCAAGAGTCATCGGTGAAGGAGTATTAACTGTGAAGTTTGATTCCGAAGGGAGAACGGGTGTTTTCGAGCGCATACTGGCCATGTTGACTTCTTCGATATGAGTAGTATTAGATGGTGGTAGCGTGTAAGAGGGGATAATTGCCTGAGCGGCCGCATTCGGATTTGTATAGTTCGTCGACACTTGTGTAATCAAAGAAGCAGTCGCAGTAGAATTGGGACGAGATTGACGTATCTTCAAGGTTTGTGGAGTCGGTGGAGCACGGCAGTCTTTCGACATGTGTCCGAACTTTTTGCAATTGAAGCATTGCGGTGCTCCTGTGACTGCATGCGTGTGAGGTGTAAAATGTTTATAGGTAAAGTTTGATCAGCCTCTACCACGTCCTCGAAAATAGTTTCGATTATCCCAAGGACCTTTCCAAAATTGTGTAGTAGATCCGGGATAGTTTGGATTTGCATGTTGCAGGTAACTCGGGTTTCTATTCATTCCTCGGTTAAAATGCGATCGATAAGAAAAGATTCGTCCTCGTGATGATGTTGCTCTCCCCCGAAAGGTACTTGGGGTAGCTGATGGTTGCTTCTGCGCCTGGTAATTTGCAAAAGCCGCACGCAGTTCGGCGATTAAGCCGTCAGGGGTTACGGTTCTGCATGGTTGATTGGCGGTGAGAGTTGAATTATAAAAATCGATCCTCGCTTGTAATTGTTGGAACACATAGCCGTACTGCGGTGGCGTAGAAGTTTGTATCGCAGATAAATATGTATCGTCTGTCGGCTTCTTATTGTGTTGCGTGAGTAAACCATAGATATTTTGTAACTTATCTAAGGTTTTATCGAATTCGGAAACGTGTCCACGTATATTGAAAAGCTTCGATACTTCGACCGCGGAAGTAACCGTAGTTCTAACGTCAAACCTCGTTTTGAGATGGTTTATAAATAGTATGACGCGGTTGATACCGATCATATTGGAAAGAATGGAATCAGGTACTTTCGATTGAAAAACGGAGATGAGTTGGTTGTTCGTGGTTTGGCCATCGGTGTCATTAGCTGGCGGGCTCGCAATGAGGTGATCTTCGAGTCCTAATGCGAGCATGGTTGCCTCGACGCAAATAAGCCACATTTTGAAATTCGATCCGTTGTGCTGAAGTTTCTCGACGCCATCAAAGGCCTTAAACAGGTCCCTGAGGTCTAAGCCAGCGATGTGAAAAACTCGAGTAGCCATTGATGAAGATGATGAGCTAGATGGACTTGAAGGGCTTGGAGGTGGTGTATGTGGACTTTGGGATGAAGTTCGAGGTGCACTTATATGCGTTGGGTGTGAACTAGCTCTTGTTTGCTCACTATTATTTGAATTATTATCATTTTCATTTTCTTCATCTTCATCTTGTTCAGTTCGGGGCTCTTGAGTTTGCGTTGACTCCATATTCTGAGGTATTATCTCCATTTCTTGTGGCAAATTTGTTAATGTAGTACCCGAAGGTCCGCTCGCAGATTGTCTAGGTAATTCTTGTCTTATTACTTCGCAATAAGTTTCCTCATCGTCTGAATGTGGTACATGTTCATAAAGATATCTATTCCTTAATTCTGTAACGGCAATTGTATTCATTTTTATGTTTCTTACAATGCGTAATGGTCGTTGTTTGTAGAATCGTGGAGGAGCATAATGGTAAAATTTTGAACATGACATTGAATATTCTATTCGTTGTCTCTGCGTGCTATACCTCGTTGTAACCTGTGTTGCCGCATCTCTCTTTCCAACCACCTGCGCCCAGTCTGGTCGGTTGTGAGGATATTGAGCAGCCAGACTTTTACCAGTTTCTCGGTATGTAGGACGCGCGGGTCGAGTCTGAATTTCGTCCATGTTGTTATGACTTCGATGCGACTTGGACTGTGTTTGATAAAATCGGTATCGAAAATATTGTTGTCGTATTTCCAAAATTCGGTGAACTTGTATGTTCTGGTATATACGTGCGTCGTGTCGACGAACGTCAAATCCGAATATGTTTTCTTCGCAGGGTTGTCAAGGCTCATAACCTTTTAAGATGTTGAGCTCACGGTGCCTTCAGTATGAGGGCATACATACGGTAACGAGAGAACATTCGTTCTTATTATACACTGACCTTCCAGAGGTCTTATATACTACTGATACAGCACGTGCTAATATTACATAATATGATTATATTCTAATAAACTTCGCGACACAGAGGGTTATTCGAATATTTATCAGCCCGACTCCAGGTCCCGCGAAATATATGGGTCAAAAGACGGATCTCTCTCCATCCACGCAGAGTATTTCAAGAACTGTCAAACATGAAACTGACCCGCATCTGAGGCAAGCACCGGTTACGTCACTCCACTACGTACTTGTCGCCTCAGTTCAGATCATTTGAAGGCATATCTAACTCAGCCTGCGGCGTAACTTATTTGGATCGTCTGCACCTGTACTGAAAGAACATTATGAACCGCTATAGAGGCTCTTTTATTTCGCATCGTCAATTCTCTACTATGGACTTCAAGCAACTTTGGAACCATCTAATCATATGGCTCAATAAACTTCCCGTTTACTTGCCGCGTCGCTCCCGTACCAGAGAACAAGGACAGAAAACTGCATATCTCTGAAATCTGACTAATTCGCAAGCAGAGCGCCTTCCTTACTTGTTGATCAATGCATTGTCTCCTAACTATCAACTATTTCATTGATCGCACATGCAGGTAGAACACCTCAGTCGCCATCTATCTTTTCTCCTGGTGACGGGTGTTCGAACGCCGGCATAATTACATCAACATTGCATAGTATATCAGTTGCCAATGGGACCTTTCAATATGTGCTCTGCTCACGTCCGGTTTCGTATGGGATGGAGCTTTGATTCATCTCCGTGTACTGAAACGCCCCTTTTACGCTGCTTCCGTGAGCTATTCATATACGCACAGCTGTTCTTCATTCAGCATCACCGAAAAGCTGTTACCAACATTGATCTATATAATGTCGGTTATACTAAAGTCTGCTCCAAAAATCGGGATTTGAAGCGACAGTTACTTCTCATGAATATCTTCGGAGGTCTAGCAGAAAATCCGACCACGGCACTGATCCACGCATATGCCGTGAGATACGTGACTAGTGAGTGGCTCTTATATTTTTTGTTGTGGTTCGGTGTGGTTGACTCGATCTTCAAGTATCAGGAACCGCCGTGCTCACATATGACACGCTTCTCTGCTTTCCAGACGAAGTTCGCCTCGTATGGTCTACTCTGTTGCAACGAAAGTTCTCCAGAGAGAATGCCGTACCCATGAAGATCCTCTACCTCATTGCTCGCTACATGATGATTGCAACATGCATCGTCGCACTTATGAGCAAGTTTTTCGTTGCATTGAATAATTAGCGCAGTCCTCAACTCTTTCATTTCAACAGTGACAATGCCCGTTGTCAAGCTGAGCGACAAATGGGTAAGCCTCAATCGTTTCTCACACATGATACTTTCTCATCTTTCGATCAGTGAATAACGGTTGTGCATTGCGCTCAGAGAACGCTCACAAGTATTCTAGGTGTTCAAATGCAACTGTTTTCACCGGTGCCGCCGATATTATACTGGAGTCCATAGCGTCTGGTAATGAGAGTTTTCTATCCAAAGTTCTTAGCTCAAACTCCTCTGCAGGTGTCGTGTTTTATCGCTTGTATAAGCTTTGGGAGTTTGGAAATCGCGGAAAATGGATATTATCCATTGTCTTCGTGATAGGCAAGGCGATTGTATGGATATTCACATTTGTCAATATGGCCAAGATTGATCGTACGTCCTAACATGATCGTTATTCTGGCGAGGCTTTCCGACCGCTATCATATACTATAGATACCATCGGGTATTTTGATTTTATAGTATATCGAGGATGTGCTACGCTGTTGGCGCCCCGGCTCGCTCTCGGTGTTTGGATACCCGACGTATGCTGCATGTCCCTTATATGCTTATCTCTTTCGTATCATATTCTTTACAGGCATTGCTCGACATATCCCTTGTCCTATTCTTCATCCTGAATGCTCTGTCTAGACCTCGACTAGAGTCCCAAAACCTTATCGGAATTGTTTACAGTGACGGTATTCAATTCTTTCTCGTGGGTGCCCTCCTTTTCCCGCATCATGTCCAACTTCCGCTGATTACTTACCCGTAGACGATGATATGTAAGAAAGCATATGATATTCTTATGCTGTGAACTAAACAGAGTTTCCAGGTATGCGAACAATCAATGTAGTTTTCACGGCTTTTGCTCCGGTGCGCTTTCTTTTCTCAAAAAAGATAGGCATCAGTTCCTGATGTTCTATTTGCACTAGCCTACATTGTTTTTCCTTGGAACAATGTAAGAGACTAATCATTGCGTTCACTCCGCGTTCTGTTCTTAAGGGAACTTCTACAGATTCTCGGGATCAATGGTCACCACCGTCTCATCTCGAGTCTTTCTTAGTTTGTTTAGAGCTGCACAGGATCCCCTACGTCCCAATGACTATTACGATGGAGAGAGCATATCCTTAGCGTTGACTCGGCCACGGTCTCAATGCAATCGAGATCCGTTTCTGCTCGATTGAACATATCGTGGAAATAATTTTCGATGGAACGTTTCTTTTGGGATTCTTAATGTGGAAGCAGTACACGACTTGTATAATTGGATTCCTGTTATTTAGCTTAGTGTACTTCGCTGAGTTTGATTACGTCAGATTTTTCTTGAGGCTGACGTTCGTTCACCGCAGACGCGGTACTGGTGGTTTCGTCTGCTCTCTCTACCATCACGCTGTTGTATGATTTCACATTCTAGATTACATTCGCTTAAAAGCACACTCCTTCCATCTCGCAATATATCCCTTTCTATCACTATGCCCATGCAATTGCGCGATTCTAACTCAAGCCCCGTCTCATCTCGGATCCCTCTGGAGATTTTGCTACCCGTCTCATGTTCTGTTGTTATCCTTTGCATGATGACAGCGGTGCTTGTTACTTGCATCCGTCATACGGTGGGATCTCATTCAAAGAAACTTGCCACTAGTCCCAGTCTTCTTGTATTTTCGGATCCTGAGGCGAATCGTCAGTGGCTCAACGACCTCGCATCTATGAAAGATCTAGGTCTGACGAGGTTGAAGAGTGCGACGCAAGCCTGCAGTCTTGGATTGGAAGCGAAGTGCAGGGGTGAGGTCAAATTTGGTGATAACATCAATCTCGTTGGTATTCCTGCTCGTCCCCAAAGTGCATTCTTCCTCGGTTGGCGCTCACATTCGGCACGTCGCGTGGTTGTTAGAAGATCTTGGATACGAAGCCTTTTCCATTCATCTCGGAAACAGAGCCTTCCAGAGACCTTACGGTCAATTCCGGAGATTCGTATCACTGTACCTTCGATAATTGGCGATATACCAGGCCCGAGCTTACTTCAGAACCGCCGTTGGTCAAGGATCATCGCCCGTGACATCGGTCTTACCAGTAGTGTGCCGTTGGATCTCAAATCGCTTACAGTCCGAAACCGTAGCGCCCCTATCGGCACGAAACCACATTGCTCCAAGTATCTGCCGAGCACCATGGACACACTTCCCATTCCTGCGCAACGACAGCTTTCCTCACAGATTGATATTTTCTCGGACCGTGGACGCGATGCTTGTACACTTTCCAGACCGCTCTCGCCGATTACGGAAGCAGGAGAGTCACTGAGTTCGGCTTGTAGCACTGTCACGCTTCTCAGCGGGATGAACGAACGGGTGTCTACTCCAGGCGCTGGAACCACTGTCATCGAAGGCAGTTCAATGTCGTCCTACGGTCTTGCCTTGCTTCATTCGTCCACGAGTGCACATACGAACGTAAGCAGTTCTACTGGTCGCAGTATCTTTGGCAACTCGTGTCAGACCGAGAACCCAACTACCGAGGAGCGCAACGATTCTTCGACTCTGGGCCGTTTATTACTTTCACAAGACAAGGATTCGATTTCATCAATCTTCTACTTATCTCGAGTAACGTCTGAGCTATGGAATAGCTCATCTACGAGCTCTTCGCTACCAGCGCTTCGCAATGCGCCGACTGCTGACACTTACGGCGGTGGTGAAGGGATTCTTTCTGCCTGATCTGCAGTGGCCCAAGCTGCTAATCTTCAGAAATCGCATCGTTTCTTTGTCTGAAATCCAGATCCTACAACAGATATTTCACCAAATTCGCGATCCATTCCTTCTCTGCGTCTGACGCAACTCCATGTCCTCACCCTCAGTAGGTCAATCACATCAGCTTCATTTTCGGCCTCGCGTGATCAATCTCTGTCCTCTCCCTTGCGGTCAGAGTCCGACAAATCTGACGTAGCCTCAGTCAGTCAATCGGAGGTTTAAGAGTGTCTACTGGCTGGTTGTCTGCCTAGTGTGAATGTATGTATATCTGATACTATGGACTTGTCCTGCTGTCCAGGATCCATGCAGCATGTATTTTAGCGCTCGTGTGCTCTTTGCTCGTTATTCTCGGCCTGGAGTCTCATGTCTCGCTATCCCCCATATATTCAATTCTCTTTGAATGTAAATATCTCGCGCACTACCGTGCGTGTCTAGTATTCTCATGTGTAGAGACACGTCTTATCAACCACGGCACTTAGCTCATAAAGGCCGTATTATCCGTAACGGTAGCTGTGGGTGGGTCTGAGAATTTAAAAGTGTATTTGTATTGATTTTGTTCTCTGACAACCGTTTTGTATAAATATAATCTGTTAAAATTGAATTTGTCTTGCAGGTTTACACAATGAGGCTGGCATATCCGCCATGAGAGCTATCGAGTAGATTAGTCTGGAAGCAATGGTCAGAGGGGTGTTTCCAGAGAAAGGAGACGATGGAAAACTCACAAAGATAGTCAGTAATTCACTTTCAAGAGACTCTCTACGAACCTCTTTGCCGTCTGCGCAGCATTCCGCAGTACGTATTTCTCTTTCTTCACGAGGAATATACATGCCTTGCATAGTGGCAATCGTTTCCCATCCGTCCCACTGTGTATGTCTGACAGCGGAAAACTTTCGCGAGACAGAGCACGATGGCAGCCTGTGCACTTTCCCAAGTCCCTATTCCTCGTGAAGAAACTTCTTCTGCTGATAGAGATGCTGATGATATCGAGAGGTAGAATGTTGGAAGGTATGAATCGCTTTCGGAAATTCAAAATTCCTGTCGGTCCGTATAACTCCATGTACAGCGCCGTCTGGGCGATCACGTCCGCAAGGAGTTTCGCGGAAAGGATCCTGCAGTGCTTGAAGTAGTCATGTAGTTCGGAGATGCGAACAATATCGTTTGCGGAATAGCGGATGTCAGAATTGACCAGAGGCCGTTCGGACCAGCTTCCTCTGTGATCTAGAAGGGATGAGGATAAAATTGGCTTCGCAACTTGAAGATCTTACTCACTTTCCTTCTTGGATACATTGAGCAAGCCATGTTCAACCAACGCTTGATCCATTCTACTTAGCTTGTGGACACCATCAATCTGCAGCTTTGCGACGGCAGATTCGGGGAAAACTTACTGGCAAGACGAGATATTTGAACCTGACGTGACTCGCCGCGACGAATGCGCGAGTGAATATCGACAAGTTGCAAATCGAGAAACGGCGTAATGGATGTTTTATAAATCCGAGCCAACGTAGAGAAATCCTCTACTCCTCCCCATCCCACTTTGAGGATCGTCGGGTTACATATCAGGGAAAGTATGTTTTTCGTAGCGCGCCGACTCTTCTGAAGGGCAAGCATGTCGAAGACAAAGACATCATCCGCATGGGGCGCACCCAACTGCACCAGCGAGACACTTTCAGATCCATCAGGCATTTTTATGTTATGCCCCTCGCAATCAAATAGCACATAGGGCGCTTCCTTCAGAAAGTCGCGAGCCCGTGAGACTGAGTCAGGATTATCGCATATAAACATTCGAGATGCAGAGGATCGAGGAATGCCAGCTGAGGTAGCGAGACTACGCATCTCGCTATTTCGTCGAAAGAGTAAGTCGGGCATCCTAGACTGAATTGACAGTCTGGAGTTCCTGATACACGTGGAGAACATGCGTAGCTTAATGCAGCCGAGGTGTCTATCTGGGACGTGTCAGGAAAATTCTGCGGATTCCATGAACAGACTGGATGGTTTTGTAGAAATCGGAGCTTAGGCCAATTGCCAGCCACATAAAGCACGGGCTGGGTTGGTGGCGCTTTGACTCGCCACATATACCCATAAGATCAAGGACCCATAAGATCAAGGATGGCTTGAAGTATTGACGAAGTCATTTTTTAACTCTAAGACTTGTATACCGCAAGCACCACGACGCGATAGTTGAGTTCAGAGTCGCATCATTACAGCCGATTCCGAAAACCTTGACAGTACACAACTACAAAAATTCAGGGTCCAGGTTCCCACTCCATATAGAGAAAGGTCTATACCTATTGAGGTGCTGCCCAGAGCCCAAGCCTTGCTGACCAACAATCAGATCAGAAGGGATCGGCATTGATAACTGTAGATTATGCAATCATCCAGAAAACAACACAAAGCAAAATGAATTTGGTAGAGCACTAAATTCATGGTAAATAACATGTCAGATGTCAATGTGATTATCTTACTGGCTATGCATTTATCTCTGGGGCATGAAAGTAGTGAAGTTGTTGAGGGGACAGGGTTTTACCCAGACTACTGACTAGACACGCGGAGCTTCTCCATATAGGATGGACCCTTGGACCCTGAATTTTTGTAGTTGAGTGCACTGTCAAGGTTTTCGGAATCGGCTGTAATATTGACACGCATGATGGCCCCGATGCAAGTGTTTTCCCACGCCTAACTTCTCTCATTATTTTCCCCTAAAGAACAAGCTGTTCGATTCTAAAGCATCTAAATCGGGTATCTTGCTTCCTTCCTAAGCTCAATAGCTAAATCTTAAATGTAACGAGAAAAGAAATCATGAAGGGAAGGATGGATCCGAGAACTCCAAAAAATGTCGAAGGTATGAGAAACAAAAAAGAGTACAAAGACAGGAAAAGATCGACACTGTTCAGAGATGAGATAGTCGAATAGACAAAGATGAAGGAATGAGGTTACTCCGAGATTATAGAAACATAAACGCGAATACTATAAATAGGTACGATAGATAGGGTCGAGGAAGGTATAAAGGTTTGAATACATAATGGATCCGCGGTATGGACAAGGGAATGTGGCACTGGTACAAAAGAATGTCATTCACGATAAGAGAGAATGCGTGACCGGGGAACAGATGCGACGAAACTTTTAAAACGAATATAATGCGTAAAGCTCATAACGAACCAGAAGAATGCAGGGAGTGGTGATCAAAGGGTGAAAGCACAGACTCTAAGAAAGGCCAGTGCGAAGATCCAAATTGCTAATCGAAGGAGATCGGAGATAGGGCGGGTATGCAAACGCAGTACGACGAAAATTCAAGCTAGATCGCAGTCCCAACAGGAGTCGCAGACATCGAACTTTGTCGGTACACCATGCCTGTCCCGGTGCGGGGTCTTGCAAGCCCCGTCATCGGCGCAGACAACCTCGATGGCGACGGTTCTCGCAATCGCGACGTACTACTAGTAACACTAGCTGGTGGTTGGAACGACGAAGTGGCAGGCATTGAACGGTACACACGTCGGTCCCCGTATGTAGAAGGTGCTGAACTTTGAGAAAGCGCGGGAGAAACAACGTCGGGTGGGTCCCCACTTCCATGAGCTGGGGCGGATTTCGGCGCCGAAAGCAGCTGGGTGCGTTGTCGATCATGCAAGTTGCGATTGTAGCCCAATATTGAGCCGGAACCAGGAGTCGGCTGTCCGGGTTGAAGCTTCAAGCCGTCTTCGGTATTCAACGACTTCTGTTGCTGAAGTGCAGGCAGACGAAGAGGACGAGGCGTGGAAGCTCCAGTGGACGGCAAACGAGATGGTGGTGCGGACTTGGAGCTTGTTACAGACCGAGCACGAAACGACGATACACTCTGTTTCGGTTTCAGTGCGCCAGCGGTAGGTGTTCTTGCCCCGCTACTTGACGTTCGCGAAGCTGTCCGGTTACGCCCGGAGATCATCGAAGGCAAGTTTTCATCCGAGCTATCATGCATGTCGTCACTTGGAGTCGGCGGAAATGGAAAGCTTGTAGTACTGGAGCTCGTCGGAGACATAGAGCGGCGCTCTTCACCGGCACTCTTCAAGAATGCTTGTTTCTCCTGCGGACAGGTCCTTCGCTGTGCAAGGTTCACGGAGGAATAAGATTTTGAGAGAGGATGGGGTTCACTAGGACTACGAGAAGTTCGTGATGATAAGATGTCTGGACGTCCTGATAGTGACGACACAGCTCTTGAAGGAACCTCAGATGAAGGAGTTGAGCGAGAGAAGAACTGAGACTTCTTCGACGATTCAGACCGCACAGAGGCCATGCTCGTATTCCGCGACAACGTCATACTAGTCACGCGATTCGTAAAGGGCGAAGGTGCGTCCTCATCCTCGCTTCAAATACAGACAGAGGTCAATATCAGAAAGATGCAGATAAAGGAACAGTGTTGGCGGCGCACCTATCACTCCATCCTAAACCTGTTGTCAGTCCCAACCCTTCTCGGAGGAGCTTTCCATCACGGTGGCGGCGGCGGCGTCTCTCCGTGTTGCGCTCATCCTTGAACAAACCGGTCTTCGTCATCACAGATCCGAAGGATGCTAAAAAGCATACATCAGATAACTGCAGATATAATGCCGATTAACTGGAACTCACCATTCGTGGCATAACTTGCAACGCTATCCCTACCCGTGCCCACAATTGAGTTTCGTGAGCTAAGCGAGCCAGACGCCAGAGATGCGAGCACTTTCGAATGCGGTGATAGGACGCCCTCGCGTAGCAGGATGTGAGGAAGTGGTGTATGCAGGTCAATATCGCTATCACTTTCTTCGTCGTCTGGTGAACCGTTCTCAGCCGCACCGCCAAGCAACGAATCTGCCTCCTCACTATAGAAGTCTGCAGGATTGTGCCCATTGCGTATAGCGCCGAATTCGTCAATGTTGCTGTCAAGCCTGGGAGACAAGTCGTATCCTCCGCGATGCCTTGCGATCGCAATCCCATAATCCACACTTGCCTCTGCATCTTCTTCGTCTATCCCACCATATGCATCTATGAACTCCGAACCAGCAGATCGCCGCATAGACGTTCCATTACTCTTCAAGCTTGACATACGGGAAGGCGAAGCAGACGAGGAAGACGAAACTGCGCTGAATCGGGAAAGTGCCTTCTGCCTCTCACTCTCATCGGGAAGGGATGGACGCGTGCGTTCCCTATTCGAGCTTTTTATCGAGCTCGAGCGTGTAGACAAAGACTTGCTTGACCGATTGGACCTCGCAGAGAGAGATTTCGAACGTAGCGCCGGACGCGGTGTCTTGTTTATCATGGTCGTAATGTCGGGGCTTCCCGCACCATCCCGATCCGAACTACGACCACGGACTCCATCAACTGCATCTTCTGCGATGGACGAAGAATCTCGACCAAATGTGTTGATGAAAGACAGAGACGAACGTAATCCACGTGGAGCCGGAGGCAATGGCTTCCTCCGACTCTGGCTCATCGTCCGCTGAATAATGTTCGAGCTGGAGCTCGACGCCGAAGTCGGCGTTCGAGAAGAATCGGTGTGAGAACTTGAGGCAGGAAACGGATACGATGTGGGCGGCGGCCGTGTCACGGTCGGCGTCGACGGGAACTGACCCAGCAAGCTCTCCGAAGACAGCCTCGGCTCTCCGTCACCTTTCTCACTTTCGTGTCCGTCCATTTCTACATCCGACAACGGAGGTATTCTTGTGAGAGAAGGCACAGCGAGTGCTGAGGCACCGTCCTTGCTCATTTCACGGAGAGCTCGTGACGTGGTCGAGAGCTCCAGCGGCGACGTCGAGGACGCGCTACCTCCATGTTCACCTGGTGTCAACGGCGTAACAGCGCGTGCTAGTAACAGATCCTTATTCAAATCCTCAGCAATCAGCAACCCATCACTCTCACCCACGGCACTGCCGGTCTTGTCGCACATATTCGCAGAACTCGCCGGCGGGTGCAGACTCGTCGACGTTGCTTTTTGCAACCGCTGTACCTGGGAACGCCGCGTGAAAAGAACAAGAGGTCAGCACTGCTATCGTAACGCGCTTATGCCAAAGGAACTAGAGCACTAAGCCATAAAAGCGAAAATGAAAGGGGTGAAACGAGCCAGTCGGATCCGCACGCCGATCTTTGTTACCGGTTAAGGTAACGCCAGACTCGCTAGCTCCGGCGCGCTCAGGCTCGGCCATTGAGAAGAAAAACGCGAAAACAAACGGGTACAGAGACTGCGGAAGAAGCACTTCCGCTAGCCAACGCACCGAAAATGCAAAGCTTACAAAAAGAATGGAGAAAACGAGCAACGCCTGTGTACTTACCCTCTCTTCTCTCTCTTCGCTTCCTCTCGCCCCGCCTCCGTTCATGTGCGGACTCGGGCTCGCCCTCACAGGCGCACCCGCAGGCGAGCTTACGCCAGGTATGCCTTCTAGTCCTTCTAATATCCCACTGACCCTAGTTTTCAAAATCTGCGCCGTGGTCAGTCCCCCGCTTCGCGTGGTCGCACCGCTCGCAACACTAAACAAGCTCGCCGTCGGGCTTTGCGCCTTCTCGCCATCCGGACCTCTGTCCGATAATCCACGCGAACCGCCGAGCTCCCGTGGCAAAGGCGAAGCCAACGAGCTCCCCGAACCTAGCGGTTTATCTATCCACTCGGTCCTGGCAATAAGCCGTTCCTTTTCTTGCGCAAGTGTTGAAGGAATATCGATTCTAAGCGGGATCGTGCCCGCTCGAGGAGTCCTTTTCGGTCGCTCATCTGCAGCATCCTTAGTCGCGACTTCCTTCCCCGGTTCGCTCCCTGCACGAAAACGCATCGCTACACCAAGCCCAGCGAGGCTCGGTGCAACGGAGCTAAAAGCACTCGCACCACTCGCAATGCTCGTAACGCTCACCCCACTCTCTCTCCTTTCGTGTCCATTTTCAGAATCACGACCATGACTCTGCGAACTCACAGTCTTTCTACCCGACCGTAGCGAAGGAAGCGACTTCACGGAAGGTGGCTTTCCACGCGGTATTGTGCTTGAAGAATCTCCAGGTGCCGATATCGAAGGGACGGGAGGCAGAGGAACAGTCGGCGGACCACCGATCTCGTTCCCACTCTCGCTTTCCATCTTTGACCGACTAAACCGGCTTCGACGTCGAGTCGAAGGAGGCATAGAAGACTGGCGTCGAGACAGTTGGGACGATCTCTCGCGCATTTTTTCTCGATCTCGTTCATCCCGCTCTTCGATGGGTGACATGCCAACGGCACTGATACGCACATGCATAGATGAAGGCGACGAAGAAGCAGAAGCGGAGGTAGTAGCAGAAGAAAGCATCGAAAGCGCCGTGCGAGTAGACGTCGAAGGAACTGGGTACGCATAACGACTGGTGTAAGCCGGAGAATAAGGATACGCAGAGGACGGCGAGGATGACGGATATGCGGATGCAGATGAAGTCGATACTGGATAAGCTGATGACGGGGTATTTGAAGAAGAGGAGGACGAAGAACGTATTCCTACCCCCAATCCAGAGGAGACTGCCGAACTAGGCCCTGCACCAGGCGTGTTAGGCGGTAATGGCGAGTTGGGCGCCGTAAAGTACGTCCGCCCGCTCATAGGACTCGGCAGCATCGAAGTCGAGGAGCCATTTACCATCAGCCCAGAGGACGTACTACTCCCGCTCCCACTATCCCTCCTTATATCCTTCCTAGATTCGCGAGCCAGCTCGATATCATGTCCGTTCACCCGTAGGCTCAGTTTTCCGCTCTGCACGCTTTGTCCACTAGCCGTGCTCTGCGCGCTATATGCACTCCCCACGCTCATCTCACTGTCTCTCCTCACAGGCCGTGGTCTCTTCGTGCTCAACGTAGTGAAAGAACTTGGCGGAGCATCCCGCTCTCGCTCTCGTGATGATGAGAAGTAGCTGTTGCCTGCTCCGCTCGACACAGCAGGCGATGCTGGAATATGGTTTGGCGGGGTGGGAAACGCAGACAACGCGACTAGAACATCCTCAGTTTGCACCTCTGTCGACAGCGACATCGATTCGTATCGGTGCGTCATTGTCATCGTTTTCCTGCTCTCCTCTTTTCAGAGTCGACGCACCGCGTCCGATGCAGTCGTCGTCGTAATGGAGGTCGTAAAATGGAAACACAAATGGGAAATACTCGATGCCCGAATCGACCACCCTCCAATCAACCTCGTGTCTCTCGCCAGCGGTCGTCAAGGCAAGAAGGGAAGGGAAAGAGCTCCCTGTGATATTCGCTCCGCTCTATTTACCTTTTAAAGAGAATGCATAAGAACAAAATATCAGCACACGAGATACTCGATTTCGGTAATGCAACGCGGGACGGACGAAACTGCGCTCGGAAACTCGCAAATTGAGTTACATAAACAAAACATTGGGATGTGAAGCAAAAGCAGATGGTCCACATCTCGGGTAGCAACAGATGCAGGCTTGCCCGAACAATGGGCCCGCGAAGCGGCCTTGATCGTGATATTGCTGGAATATAAACGGAAATGATGAGGCTCACCTGGACAGGGTCAATCTTCACCTCCACGGTGAGCAAACCACCGGTAAACCTTCCTACTTTTTTTTTCAGTTTGATTTCACCCTAGCAACCAGATCTGGTATCGTCTGCGCCGCCCGTAGCAATCACTTTGTGTCGTCGTCAGCAAGAAGGGAAGATTCTAAACGTGCGCGGTTTATTTCTAGCTGTGATTGATTTCGAAATATGTTGATATACGGATCGTCAAGATTGATATGTTTCCCGAGTCGATCCACACCGACCAACGGGATGAAGTGGAATAGCAGGGCCCAAAAGAAACCACGCCCAGATGGAGAAAATCCCCCGCGTTCGGACAAGCACACGATATGACGCGTTTACGTGATTCCACACCAGGAAAATGAAGTCAAAGTACGCGGAATGTCGCGTCGCGAAGCAGGAGGAAGACGCGGGACCAGAATGATAAGAGTTCCGAGCGTGGGTGTATGTGCACCGCAAATGTTTCAGCAATGCGAGAGAATATGGCGAATGGGATTGAACGGAAAATGCGTGATACGGGATATGGTGGTACCGTAGCACCGTGAGCGTCGTGTTGGTATGAGCGTCAAAAGCGTCCGTCGCAGTCAAAACACGAGCAACGGGGTCAAACAGCGGAACCAGGGTGCCGTGTCCCCAAGAGTCGTCCACGCGCCACGGAGGACAAAGATATATGAGAAGCAAAGAACGGAGAGAAAGCAGATTGTTAGTGCCTTTTGCTCTTCTCTTATTGTTCGAGTAAATAGAAATGAAGATGTTCAAAATGAACGCGGGAACAGGAGTAAGTAATATTGAAGACTGGCCTTCTCAATGGATGATAAGGACTCAGCAATGAAGGAGGGCAATGAAAAATGGGGAAAGGTCGGTGGCGACACAGGTCATGACGACAACGAAGAGAAACTCACCAACAATATAATCTCGGGTGGCAGCCGAGCCAAATATTGATGTTTGCCTTCTTCAACGCACTCAACTGTCTACTTCGTCGTGCAGAGAAAATGAGGAAGCAAACGAAAGCGAGATAGGAAGAGGCGCTCGATATTGTGCCTGTCGGTCGGGGAGTCTCGGTCGGACAGTCGATCACTCGTTCGTTCGATCCGTCTATGGTGGAGTGTATCGGAATCAGCGCGCGCGTTGATTATTCGCAGGTTCGGTTGATGATGGTTGATCTCCAACTGGCCGTCGTTCGTTCGTTTGCCGGCGAGAGGGGCAAATCGACAAGAGCCGTAGCAAAAGCCTTTATTTTACGCGATACTGTGGCACTGAAGAACCCCAGAGAGAGAAGAAAGAGAGCCCAAGACGAATTAGAAAATCAAGATATTTGATTTGCAATAGTCGCTAAGATGGAGAGCAAGCAAGCAAGCGAAGTGCGCGGAGAATTGACGTGAACGTCCCCAGTCCAGTCCAGGTTTGAATCCGCTTGCCGCGAACCTAGAGAGTCGAGCGTCGAGTGCTTTTAGAGCGAGCGGTGGCGGTGAGCGGCGTCGCTCCGTCTCTCGCTGCACGTCGTCGTGGCCGTGGTCGTGGTCGTCGTGGCCGTAATCGACGCAACGACAAAAGCGTGTATGATGAAGAGAAGACAAGGAACAGAGAATGGCTTCAAAGAACACCATGTCCTTTAAATTTCATAAAAAATCGAATAGAAAATCAGATGAATATTGGTCCCGACTAGTCCTCATTATGGTTTAGCCCTATCTTACTTATTTCTATTCAGATCACTCTACTCGGGATATTTGATCGGCACTCTGCTTACGTACCTTGCTTCCATTTGACGGCGACATTCCATTTGTGGTACTCTCAACAACTCTCCCACGTGGCGCACACCATACCAGTCGTCACTTGGCTCACCTTAAAATTGTCCCTATTCGCGGAAATGAAACCTCCTGCTAGCCACCATCGTCATCCTCTTTCAAGACAATAAGTACAGTCTACACATGACAAGTTCATAAAACAAAGTTCTCTCCGTCCCACGCCCGGAACCTCTTCACAATGTCAGAAGCTCAAAATATCTGATTGGCTTTGATCCCTATATCTATTCTCGGGCTTTTACTCCCCGGCTATTTCGTCGATATTCTCATTGATTTCGTCGCGCTGGAGTGGCACTTTGTCGTCTAGCAAGGAACACTAACTAATGGATCTGCGGACCGCGCAAACGGAGGACAGCCTCCCCATGCCACAACACTTCCGCTAGCTTCTCTACTTCCCCGCCTATCTGTCTTCGGCGAGAACCATTACTTTCAAGGCACCCATACCCACTCTAACAGCGGTCAAACCCTCGAGTGTATACTATGAATTATCCTCCTCGGTTGACGTTCGAAGTCTCCTTTAGCTTCTAGCTCCAACGTATATTCACTCTCGCTCTTCAATCTGTATTCTTATCACCAGCATCTATAGTTCATCTCCTCTTTGTCCTCTGGTCCATCACTCCATTCTTGCATCTCGGGTTCTTCCAATCTTTGTCACTGTATACGTGCACTTCAAATCCGGCGCCACTCTGCGTCTACCACCGGAGGATGATCGATAAGCACAGACACACTTACCCACACACCCCATTCGCTAATTTTACACCTTCAAGTCTTCACGTCGGCGTCTCTCTTTCATCCAGGATCCGCCGAGGACACAAACATTAACGGCGCCAGACGTCAAAGCGTCATGTCATGACAACAAAATGAATACGTAGCTACATGCCCACGCATCGCCACACAGCTCACCGACATCGACGAAGATTTACCTCTGCGCGTCTAAGTATTCCATCATCCCCACCTGTCTCACAGGTGCCCAGAACAGCACATGACTAACACAAATTTTACTTGTGTCCGTACTGACATCCCGTTCTCCGTTATCAGCGCATATGCCAAACGCAAACGCCTAATAGCAATCCTAAAGCATTCTCGCCGACAAGACTTGATAGATGCACCGCTGCCTAATCAAGTCCCCCTTCATCACCACGCATCAAAGATGTTTGGCCTTCATACGTCCAACTTTTCAGATTTCTCGTAGACGCTCCAAGCAGATAGCACGTATCGTTCGTCATACCCGCTGGCGTTCTTGTATTTCTATTTCAGTCGTTGTCCGTATACAGACACCTTCTTGATCAATGACCAATGCAATCATGATTATATTCGAGCGGGATAGTAACAAAATCCCATGGATATACAGCGGATTCTAATAACAATCGATGGAATCAAACAATCGTCCTTGTGAATTCACAAAAATAAGAGAACCAGTTCGAATCAAATTGCAAAGCGAAATCATTACAGCATATTCAGAAAACCTTGTCAGTGCACAATTTTTCTATTCAGGGTCCACCTGCCTTACTGAGAAAAGCCAAGAAGGGTTGACTCGGTAAAGACCCAGATCAGAAGGGATCAGCGTACTGGGGGGATTATGCAATCTAGTCAGACAAAACATTTATGTCGACAAACAAAATAGTCAGACAGATTTTTTTCAAGAAAACTGGAATAATAGCATCCTACATGCAAACCAAAAGTATATGTGCACTTCAAATGGCAACTGACTTGAGGAAAGAGAGCATGGACAGATGGGACCATTTGGGATACCGATAAGGCAAGTGGACCCTGAGGGCGAGTGAAATCAAACGACTGACAAGGTTTTCTGAACACGCTGTAATGTCACATCGAGCAATAAGCACGTCGTATTCAGGAGGTCAGCCTCCACATCTGGAACTCCTCTACTTTGCATTGACGTCACTTTATTTAATCAACTGTACACTACATAGCATGTCTAATCGTAAAGAACGGATGAAATCGCCTCCACAAAGCAAGTTGAAATCGGTATCGCAACGTGCAAGCGCTCTAAAGTCAGAGCGATATACACGAATCGAAAGGAAAGCAATAGAACGAAAGATCTGTTACCATCATCATCGAATCAACGCGAAGCCATCGCGACCACCCAGACCTCCCAGGCCACTGCTCTTTGACTTATGCTTCGTCGTCTTGACCGCGTCCCAGATACGCCAGAACTTGAGGTTCTCATCTCCAGCACCAGTCAGGACGAGATCTCCGGAAGGACTGACGCAACTGAACAAAATACGCGCATCATGTGCCTCCTTAATCTCACCAACCTTCGTGAGCGCAGGGTACGAGTGAATCATGATTGCGTTGTCCGGGAATCCATGCGTCGAAAGGATTTCCTTCTTGTTCGGCGCGAAATGAAGAGAAGTAATCTGTGACGGTGTCTGAAGTGAATGGATCCGACCTCCATTGTTGCAATTCCAAATATGAATCATTGCATCGTGGGTTCCTCCACCCGAAGCAAGAAGATTCGGCTGCCACGGACACCACGCAAGAGCCTAGTTGAAGCAACGTTAGCATCAGCTGATATATTTCTATAGGAGGACTCACTTTTACTGCAGCAGCATGGTTACGCTTCGAGAACTTGGCTTGATTCCTTGTTTCCGGCTGCTGATTCCCGGTAAGACTAGCCGGCAAACGCCAGTCCCATATATTGACCACATTATCATTTCCTCCGCTGGCTAGGAATTCTCCATCTGATCTCCACCTAAGGCCACAGACTTCTCCATGATGGCCTACGAACTCCATCACCTTGTGTCGGGGTGCTCGGACATCGTGGTGCCAAATAATGCCATCACCGCAGCCGCTAGAAACAATGTGCCCGTTCCATGCAAGACTAGGAATCTGAGTTAAATGACCACTCATATTTCGTAGCCTTGTACCGGCTTCAACATCCCATAGCTCGATCATACCGGTGCCTGTTCCGATAGCGAGGAATGCGCCATCTGCGGAAAAGTCTACGGAGGAGACGTAGGTTTCTTCCGGCACGTCGGTAAGGTGAGTTACGGCGCCTGTTTCTGCGCGCCAAGTGTATGTGCTTTCACCAAGTGCAACGGCTACGACATTCAACGATGACCAGCTAATGAGATTGAGATAGAAGTCGTCCACCATTCCCGGAGCATCGAGAACACGTTCCGGTTGAGTGGGAAGTTTCCGCGTCTTATTGGTGGAAGTCCCGCCGCTGGAGGTAGTGAGATTGCCGCGGCTCGGTGCTCGAAGGAGAGGTTTGACAAATTCGCGCTGCTCTGCAAGCGTCGGGTCTGGAGCAGGTACCGGCGGTGCGTCATGAAATGCCAAGACGCGCTTGCCTACAGGAAGTCCAGTGGCCTCTATGAGACGAGCCGTGTGTCTTGGAGAAGCTGACTTTACGCTGAGGTGCATAAGCTCGAGAGTAGCGCAGAGATCCTGCTCGGCACGATTTGGAATGAACCGATCTGCTTGACTAAACATGATCTCCGGCTCGCGAGGATAGATCCGATCACGCTACAAAAGAGCTTTGAGAACACTTCGCAGCACAACATATGTCAGACGCACCATGCCAATAGCAGGTTGAGATCTTGATCGTGCAACCTTCTTTCTAGGCGGGGGCACAAAGTCTTTCTTCATGACATCAAGCTGACTTTGAAGTTCCTTTCTAGTCAATAGCCCGCCAGAAGCTTCGCGGCGCAGCTCATCGGTGATAGTAAAGCTACCCATATCGGTGAATTTCCGACCTGGCGTGGTTGGCCGAGAGTTGGATCCACTAAGATCAAGCGCAGCGCGGAAGTCGTAGTTCAAGCTTTTCGACAACGACTGTGATCTGGGTCTAGGTATGTCCGACGAGCAGATGAAAGGGTTTGATATATCTCCGGTCTTCGTCTGCACGGTCATATCGTACGTTCTCGTCTTCTTCTGAGTAGACTTGCTCCGCTTTTTCGATGACTTTTTTGGGGAGCTACTACCCAACGACATATTACTGATGCCATGGGAGATAGAAGGCGAAAGCGGTGTACGTTTATCGCTGTTGATCCGCGACGAGCGCTTTGCAGGCGTTTTCGGATTGGAAGGCATGGTGGATGATAGCTGGTAAGGACGAACGACGAAGCCGCATGCCACTTTACGCGAAGCACGAGACAAGTTCAACATTTTGGTCGCAGTGCACGTGACCGTAGCTTGCTCGTTATAGGTCACGGATGTCACAGACGCGTCTTGTTCGTCAACTACCACGACGCGTCCACTCGTACAGCATCATGGTCAATGCTCCAGATTCCCCGCAGTCGCAAGCCGGCTCCATTGACGATGCAAGCTGCCCAACTGCTATCCCTGCTGCTATGAACGTCCGACCGCATGAGGAGTACCAGTACATAAATCTCATTCGCGACGTGCTTGAAACAGGCGAAGTTCGCGCCGATCGTACGGGAACGGGGACCATATCGCTTTTCGCACCTCCGAACTTGCGGTTCTCATTAGCAGACAGTGTTCTACCGCTGCTTACCACCAAGCGCGTCTTCCTGCGTGGAATTGTTGAGGAGCTCATCTGGTTCATCCGAGGCCACACGGACAGCACCATCCTTTCTAAGCGCGGCGTGAAGATCTGGGACGGCAATGGCTCGAAGGAGTTCCTCGAAAAGCGTGGATTGAAAGAACGTAGAGAGGGTGACTTGGGCCCGGTCTATGGCTTCCAGTGGCGACACTCCGGCGCAAAATACGTTGACTGCGAGTCTAACTACTCCGGACAAGGTGTCGATCAACTACGGGAGGTAATCCGAAAAATCAAGGAAGACCCGACAGATCGTCGAATTATCCTGAGTGCCTGGAATCCAGCTGGTGTGTCTACTTCCATTCATTATTCAACGAAATTTGTACAAATATCGCTTTAGATATACCCCAAATGGCCCTTCCACCTTGCCATCTTCTATGCCAATTCTATGTTTCACTCCCTTCCCCTGATGCGCCAGAAGGAACGCGCCCCAAGCTCTCCTGCCTCATGTATCAACGATCTGCAGACTTGGGACTCGGCATCCCTTTCAACATTGCTTCCTACGCGATTCTTACTCATATCATCGCTCAGCTCACCGGCACCGAAGCACATTCTTTGACTATCCAGCTTGGAGATGCTCATGTCTACCGTGATCATGTTGATGCACTTAAAGTACAATTAGAGCGCGAGCCTCGATCATTCCCGAAGATCAGGTGGAGGAGGGAGGTTATGGATCTGGATGACTTTGAGCCAGAGGACGTGATTGTTGAGGACTACAAGCCTCATCCTCCTGTAGCGATGAAAATGAGTGTTTAGTGTCTGTTTGTATCTCGTTACTTTCCTAGAGTTACTAGTTTAATTTATTCCGCGAAGGACCTTGCTTACGTCACTCAGACAGCTTCTCCGGTCCCGGTTACCAACTCAAGTCCTGAACCGGAGTATGTGCATAGACTCTCGAGCGACACCGTCCAATCGTCTTCTGTTGAGCTTCTCTTTGGCTATTATTTTGGAGCAATCTAGATGAATCGGAAAGAATTTTTGATGTTCACGAGATTGCAGCTTCTTCCTGGGAAAACCGAGCCAGCGTCTAACCGCTTAGCTTGAGTATCTCCTATCAATCTTCTGCTCTTGTTAGTACTTGAGCTCAACCTTCGTTCAAAAGGACGAGATGTTCACACTTTGTACAACAGCTGAATCCGTATCTCTGGCTCTCGAAAACCTTCTGGATGCAGAATACGTCTTCCTGGATTGCGAAGGGCGTGATCTTGGCTGCGCACCCGGAGCGCTGTCCTTGATATCTATCGGATCCCCCCACGCAGCTGAGGTCTACCTATTTGACGTCTTGGCCCTCCCGCGAGATTCGCTCCAGCTACTCTTCTATTCCATATTCTCGCTTACATCCTCCGCGCGCGCCAAAACTAAAGTTGTCTGGGATGGACGCATGGACTACGTCGAGCTTTTCTACAGTTATAGCTGCCCGATCGAAAACGTCTTGGATCTTCAACTCGTGGACGTTATTTCTCGAACTAATCGCGGGGAGACGGAGCACAAACGGTTATGCCGATTCGTGAGGAAGACGTTCTCGATGTCTGAAGTCCGAAAGCTCCAGCTCGAAGAAGTATACGTCCTGAATGGGATGGATGGCGCAATGAGGGAACATAAAATAGATGGCGTTGAGATGAAAAACGGTAAGAAGTGCCTGAAACTACTGACTATCCTCGAGTTTTACTCAAGCATGGCTATTGGATACACGCAGAATCTGTCAAAAAGCTTCACACAGACAATCTATCCGAGATATGGATGCAGCGTCCTCTTTCGGACCAACTTCTTGATTATGCAGCCAGCGATATCAAACGCATTGCAAAACTATACGACCATTTCGTCGAACACGGTTATTTGAAGCAAAGGGAGCAATTGCTCGATCTCTCGTCATGCTATGTTTCCATGCACTACAAAACGGGTAAACCCGATCCGGAGAATATCTATCTCAGAGGTCCATTTCTCCCGCTGTCAGTTTCTTTGGAAATAAACTCTACAGACGATGTTCGCGCTCCAGCGTCAAGCAAAGAATGTTCGGGATGTGGGCGCACGATACCCGAGCGTCACTTTCCTTACGAGTTGACCACGAAGAACAAAGGCAAGAAAACACCAAGTGGGAAAATAGACGAAAATGTTGCGCCTCGAGCGTCGCTGTGCAAGATATGCACGCTCATTGTCAAGAAGATGAGATGTGCCGAGAAGCTAAAGATTGAAATGGAGAAGAAGGCGCAGCGGACCGCAGCACGGGCGGAGGCTGTGATCAAAGACAATATTAATTGATGATTTTCTTGGGCCCGTACTAGTAGCTCAGAATGCTGTTCGATCATTTAATTTACGCATTTCAAATGTGTCAAGTACCCCGAATTCAGGCTGACGTTAAACAATATGATAAACTACTCCGGCGCAGTCTATGGCAGATGTATTTTAAATACCTTCATTCTGTACTTGGTCGATTCACCAATCTCATAACAACTTTGGCTTTATTCGACGATTCTCTATGACTATTAATTCGATGACAACATATCCCCCTTCCGCTCGAGTCGACCGACGAGATGGTTCGAATGATCTTGAAACGAGCTTCATAGTGCAAACTCAGCCCACTGTTTCTCCAACGATGTCAACAGCTCGAGGCGGAGAAGGTAGGAATGCCGCGATGCGTCTGCGTGGAGGGTGTTGTACCGTCCCTGTGAGTTCACGCCTTCGTGACATCGACTTGTAACAAACATCTCATTCTGCAATGAATCCCAGAAAATTCGTTGTTGTTGCTGCATCCCGTGCCTATGCCCTTGTTGACGCTTCTGCACCCTGCCTGAAGATGCCTTGGAATAGTGGCGTAGTGGCGTATACCCAGGCAGGAGTAGCGAGTATTCATTAAAGGCACTGGATACTGAGCTTCGTACTGCTCTTGTGACGGCTCTCATCCTGATGACTGCTATAATTCGCTTCATCGATATCTGTTGTATTGCGGTGGCGCTTTTCAGCCATGCTCTACCTTATTTGTGCATTTGGAATAATCATGAATTTCAAGAAAAAGAACAGATAGTACTATACTCACTTACAGGTGGGTACAAAAAGTCTTTGGCCCCCTGCTTATGGAAGGAGGATTTGCATACTATGTATGGTACTGTAAGCGTCGGATACAACCTCGCCGACTTGCTCAATGTCGGCAAAGATGAGGGGACCTCGCTTCACGGGCGTTCGTTTCCCGAGAAGGCATGCAAATCACCTTCCTAAAACAGGGGGGCCAAAGACTTTTTGTACCCACCTGTATCTACAGTCAAGTTATAAGAATTCTGGCGACTCTTTCAGAACATTACCGATTGTATAGTCTATCCAAAGGCTGATAAAGGTCTGTATTCTTGTGTGAGTGACGCAAAAAAGAAGGCCACGAAGTGACGAACTAAGCATCTTCAGAGCAGCTTCTGAACCCTCGGACTAGTGGCGTCCTCTTTCTGTTCATCATGCAGTTGGCATTTGTAAGCATCCGACTTTGCAAGCGGAACGTTGAAGTGTAGCCTATCCGGGTGAAGGTCGTTTTTCTTGGTTAGGCTATGCAGACCCGGGGAGATATGTGGCGACGCTGTACAAGGGTTGCTTTAAATACGCAGTAATGCTGCGCTCCGTCTGCTGTCTTTCCCTGAAGCTGTTATCCGCCACGGTCAAGCATTTCAGTCGCCACCGAGATCAGCTATGTCCTCAAGCCCAACTCCGACTCTCCCGCCAGCAGCTCGGATAAACGAGAGAGACGCAGTCGAAAAGCTCGGAAATAACCCAATGGTGACTTCCCAGCCTACTGCTTCTCCAACTATGACCACAACGCACGGTGGCGAGAACGAAAACACTGCGAGACGTCTGAGAGGAGGGTGCTGCTGCTGGCCCTGTCCCTGTCTGCCGGGTGTAAGTCACTGTCGATGATTTAACAGTGTATAAACTTACCTTTTGGCTGCATTCAGGGAGGAGGATGGTGTTGCTGCATTCCGTGATTCAACTAGATGATGAATTGACGATCACAATGCGTCGATGATGCTTATTCCCGGCATCCACTCGATCAACCGACGCCGTCCTTTCTATTCTCACTTTTGTACATATAGTATACATTTGACTCTTCACGATTTGCTTGATGATTCGAATTTCGCCGGTTCGTCCGCCATCCGTTCAACCTGTGCAACGACGGATTCCTGTGTTCCGTTGCGAGCGAGCCTTCAGGACAGTCTGACTATCAGTCCGCAGCAAGACTAGAAACTGATTCGGGAGAAGATATCCGCTTAGGAGATGTCTAAGTATGCGATCTTTCAGCCAAAATAAGGACTGAGAAATATACGCACCGTTATTTTGAAAGTTTAGACCTAAGCCTAAGATTCATTACGAGATAATGTATACTCGATTTGGTGTTTAAGTGCAGGGAACAGAGATCTATCGTGGGAAGACCCACGCCGATCAGGCGATTTCGCAGCCATCACCAGCATCACCACGTGAGGGATTTTTTTTAATAATCGTGACGTCAACAGCTTTTCTCGTATGTCACAGTGTGGTGCTTACCATGCTTGTATATAAGAGGTGCATCTCTCGATCCTTTGTCGTCAACATAACCCGTATTTCTCTCTTGTGCTGCATTGTGCCATACCCTTCACCATGCCCTCAAATTCTACTCCGATCTATCCTCCGACATCTCAATCTGTCCGACGAACTGACTCGGTAACACCCGACGCAAGTCAGCCGGTGAACAAACAGCCGACACCAGCTTCGACAATGACAACAGCGCATGGCAGCGAGAGTAGTCAGGGCGCAATGCGTCTTCGTGGTGGTTGCATCCCGTGTCCAGTATGTCTACTTCTATCCGATCAATGTGCTGCGATCGCGACTCATTTGATTCACTCTAGAATGGAGGATGCTGCTACATCATTCCCATTCCCTGCTGCTTCTAGTTACTTTTCGCGAGCTTGCTATACGGCTGGCTACGATTATATTAAATACGAACAGCTACTGTGATTTCTGGAGATGTAGATATCTCGGGCACAATACATTTCGCCTTTCTCCCAATGAACAGGTTTTCTTTCATATCGTGTACATGTACACCGCATTAGTATTAAGAACCGATTTGACATTTCGATTGCCACCGGAATCCCGCTTCCTGATACTCCATGGGCCTTCTTCCGTCAACTCTTTTGCTGGTGGTGCATGTGCTTACATTTAGGATTACGGAGGAGTGAGATGTAGTTAGTCACCAACCGAGCGCAATGGTCACTATCCCAACCAGATTGCGGAGGAAGACTGTAAGTGTTCGCTCCTGGTTCAGCCTTATGTTCATCAGTTCTATCACAGCCTCGTGATCTTGCCATGCCTTCTTAAGATTCAGACATCTACGGAGGCAATGAAATGCGGAAAGCCATCGGTTCTTTACCGAACGGTCGCGCGGGAACCTGAAGATTGCTGGTGATTTTCCTGCGCTTTTTCTCAGGCGATGTACTATTAATGATTCTCTTCGCTTCGAGAAGACAAAAACGAGTGTTCATCAGAGAGCGTCTATCATACCCTGGCGTTTACGCTGCAAATCTGAACTGTCGGGTCTCTGCTTATCCGTCAGTCCGCCCACATAAGAAGGAAGACGTTTCGGACACCCCAACCTTCTAGACACGACTCCAAAACCTACCGGCGTTACGGTCTTGACTGGATCGCATAGGAGCATGGTTGACACGAGTATCATACCCCCTTCCCTTCTGGATAGTACTGTGCGCTTACCACGTACTTATCCTCTATCTCGTTAGACTGACTTCTTATGCAGTTCGGCTGTTTGTTTCTTGCAGTCATGTAAGCATTCTATCGTTACGAGATGCATCTCTAATTGCTGACTGCTATAACCTAGATTCTCATCTGTGTATGCTTCATTATGATCTATCGAAGGATTCAGGTACTAAGCATCACTCAGCTTTTGGGGCATCGGTTGTCTTCAACTGTATTTATATTGCGAAGTAAGTTTACGGACCCATTCAAACATTCACACAGCTGATATCCTGAAAAGAAATACTGGAATACGGATGGGAAATGGTTCAAATCTTACATCTTTTCCATATGGATACTCGATACAGCTCATCAAGCGCTCCTCCTGAATTTTAATTATGTGTATTTTGTGAAGGGGATCATCCAACCGGAATTATTACTTCGTGTGTCAAGGCAAGTTCTATTGCTTTCAACGCGACTAGCAGCCACTGAGCATTCCTACAGATCTTCGATTCACTGCGCGATTATCACAGCTTTTATTGACGCCATGGTGCAAGCCATTTTTGTCAGACGTGCTTGGTATGGTAAGTAATGCAAGTCCTGCCATTCTTCAGCCCCGAACCGACGTTTCTCAAAGTAAGCAAGAAAAACAAGGCAATAACTGCAGTCCTATGTATCGCCATCTTGGTCCAGTTCGCAATCACTACGGCATATTACGGTCAAATCTACAGTGCGACTATAGTTACACAGCTCACAGAAGCCGTTCACACGGAGCTTGCGATGAACTACATCGTCGTCTGCACGGATGCACTCCTCGCAGGCGTCCTGGTATGGCTCCTGTATAGATCCCGATCTGGGGTTAAAAGGACGGACTCAATTGTGAACAGAGTTATCATGTATACCATCGGATCTGGCCTTGTACCGGCAGTTTGGGCAATCGTAGCTGCAATTGGTGCACAAGTCTCACCGCGCTCCGTCATTTATCTACTAGTTGATTTAGTGATTCCGAAATGTGGGTGACCCCCTTACTAGAATCTACTCAGCGACATCGCTAACTGCGAGCTTCAAGTGTATTTCAATTGCATGCTCGCTTCGTCAGCTATTTGGTTTTTTTAGCCGCATAACGAGCTGACTATGAAAATACAGTCTGAATGTTCGATCAAGCCTTCGCAGCACTCCGAATTGCGACGCAGTTGGTCTGAGTTTTCGCCTTGACGATTTCAACACAGTCATCTCTACGCCAGTCGAACATTCGAACGACTCTTCAGGCAATCCATACAAGGTGCGCTTTGCTGCTTCTTTTCCATCATTTCGGGAAACCTTAGGCTCATGATAGATTTCGGGCCCGCGATCTATTGAATGCCGGATTGATATTGATATCGAGTCCGGATTTTTTCAGCAGGAGGATGTACAATATCGATCACGAATTGGCATTGGACATTAGTGTAAATACCCTATATCGAGAATGGGCAGAAGTGCGTCTCCAATGAGCCTTTCTCTCCCTGTTTAGATCGCACGGGCTATTTATTCTCGTCTGCCTAGCGATTCATCCTTCTAGCCACGCATTTTTTTGGAGATTACACAGTAACTGCCTAGAGAATTGAAGGAGCTCGTAATCTGGTTAAAAATAAGCTTTGAACCGGTCATCATCCAGGCACGTTACGAAATCTACACTTACGTGAACTTGCTCTTTCTGTGTGGAGCCTCTAGACAAACTTGATCATCTTTTCGGTAATGATTCAAAGTTCGATGCAAATGCTTCGTGTTCATCGTGTCCTCGTGTTCGATATAGATGCACTCAGCGACATCTGACTCTCCGCCGCAAAGTGGGGCTATCATTATTCAAAAGATTCTAGTGCCAGGGACTCGAAGAAGAGGCACGCCTTACCGTGATGTAGGGTAATGGTCAACACGTTCATCACTTGCGGGTAAAAGAGCTTCGAATTGATTCTGACAGCTTTACGTGTTCCATCTCGAATCCCTGAGATGTCTGAATTAAACTAAGCAAGTGTACATGGTTTCTGCCTCAAAAGCAACTATCGCAACTAATTGTGACGGAGAAAGCGATAAATTACTTTACGTTCCTAACAGACACGGCTGTCGCTGCCTCCCTGATAGTTTTACTGTGGAGGAGTCGTTCTGGATTCAAAAGGACTGATTCACTGATAAATCGTCTCGTTCTGTATACCATGAGTTCCGGACTCGCAACTGCCGTCCTTTCAATCGTTGCATTAATTGCTGCTGAAGCAACGCCGAAATCACTTGCCTACTTTCTTATCGATCTGGTGTTTCCCAAACGTACGTACTTCTTCTCTGAGTTGACTCGTTGTGCTGAGGCCGTATCCTTCTCCAGTGTACTACAACTGCATGCTTGTTTCGTATGTTGTCTGTGATCTCCATTTATTCTCGAGTACTAATACTGGCATAAGCTTGAACGTTCGATCAAGCTTGCTCACAACTGCAGGCAACGGCGCAGGTGGTGGCATGAGCATTAATCTTGAAAACATCGGCCCTACCTCATCGAGAAGTCCCAACGTTACCGCAAGTTCAACAACATTATACAAAGTACAATTCAATTTGTGTCACTTTCTTTAATCATAAAGCTTATATCCATGCCAGGATACAACTCCAAGGGCGATCGAATGCCGAGTGGATCTTGAAGTGGAATACAATACCGACCAAAGAAAGGTGAGATATCTGTTGCATATCAATAAATCTTTAAATCATCCCAATGTTTTTAGGATCTTGAAGTAGGATTCCGTATGCCCGCTACAGAGGCAGGATCGGGATTCTCAGCTGAATGACCAGACCATTCGAGTCGCTATTTCCGCGATCACAGCTAGATGTAGCTGTTTATATTTCATCACGTCAACAGCAAGCTCCCAAGTTGTTCATGATTCCGAGCTGTAGGTCATTTTATGATATATATTGTCGGTATTCCGAGTCATGGCAGTTCTTTTCTCGCAATATATAAAAGGATGGTCAATTTCCGACCACGACAGAGTAAATAGTCATACTTGTGCTCGTTTTCCCGAATGCATTTTCTATTTCTTCGCTCAAGCACTAGATGGGAACTTTCAGCAGAGGAGGTCATAGACCGAACTCATGAATGAATGTACCATTGTTGTCTGAGGTTGCTCAACGCAAGTCACTTAGGCGGTTAGAGCTGCGCGAAGCTTCGATGGAAATCATTCTTATTGATTGATACGGGCTAGGTTAGTTGCCATCGTTGGTGTCGACGTCGGTGTCGGGATAAGTACATGCGGACCAAAAATTATTCCGAGCCCTTTGAAAATTTTTAATCATAACGGGAAAGCCATCATCCTTAATGGCTCATTTCCATTCTGGGAAGCATTCTCACGGTTCGGGAATGAGTTTTGGCCTGCATGTGTGAGAAACCGGGAGTTCCTTACGTGATTCAACCCCCAGACCCGTACTGGCAGCGGCCTGCTCAATTCGATAACCCGATCTCTCGATTTCTTGACAGAAAACTGCTTTGAAATTTGTCATTGTTGGGAAGCCAGAAACCAAATAAAATCAGGTATCTCAGCTCATCGGTTTGGTCTACCAAAAACGGAACCATGTACCTTAGCGATCTGATCTGCAGCGCGTCCTTGGATCCTGTCGAGCTTCTGACATTTTCATATCTGTTTTCTGTGATAGGCACTGCTTTTTTCCAGAAGGACAAACTCTTAGTCTGTAAACTACTCAGGCGCCAAACTATCCATCAATCTCGTGAGATCTACCTAGCTGCACTTTTAGGATGCCGCCTTGTGTACCGGCAATGCTGGAAAAGTAATGCGCCGACATTTCTTCCGACATCGGAGCGCAGCCTTCGTCGCACGCAACCAGCCACGCGGCGACGCTTTTTTCGGTATGATTATTCCACTTCATCTGCTTCATGGTGCACAGCTAGCTATAGTCTATGACAAATGCAGCGGAGCGTCAAGAGATAAAATGCAAAGAAAGGTTAGTAAAGTCAACTCAAGTCCATACTGGACCTATTTCGTTCCATCCGCAGAAGACTGTCTTGGGGACAAAAGAGTGAACGGAATGGCAACAAGTAACATTCCATTTTCCTTGGAGAACACGGCGAGTCTTTCTTACCTCCTGCTGCGAATGCTGGGATCATCTCACAAATATATATTAGTTGGCTGTCTACTTCCTAGCAGGAATGTATGTATACTTCGTTGTATTCGTCCGTCTCTGTCTGACCGATACCTAGCTTTTCGACGTGGTTAGAAGCCTCCTAGCTCCCGGTTAACACGTAACCTACTGACTTGATGTCTTGTTCTTTATAAGTCTATGGGGAATGGGTTGCATCCAGCTATACTACTACTACGAGGTGGAAATTATGAGCCTTAGGTTAACAGTGATGCTCACAATCTCGTCTAGAACTCAAGTATCGACGAAGACAAGCGTTGGATTAAGCCGTACATCTTAATCATCTGGATCCTCGATACCGTTCACCAAGGATTTTTAATTAAGTCGACCTACAAGCACCTCGTCACCGATTACCGGAATAGTCTCAACCTCCTGCACATCGATAAGTATGCGCTCTTGTTCATTGGTCATAACGGATGACCTGACACTTATCCAGAACAATCATTTACATAGGGATGGGTTCAGCCATTATTGATGCCTTGGTGCAATGCGTATTCGTCATGCGTGCATGGAGCTGTGAGTCTAGAATGATGGTCCCCTTTTTACGTATTCCTGAATTTATTATTTCACAGTAAGCAACAAAAGTCGCATACTGACTGGAGCTCTGATCATCGCTGTTATAGGTCAAATCTGCATCACGTTGGCCTACGCTGGCCAGGCAGTTGGTTTCAATTCTGTACCCCAACTTTTTGCTACCGTCTCCACTGAAAGGGCCATGAATGCTACATGGGTCATCACGGATACGTTCATTGCTGCGGTGATGGTGTATATACTGCGGGAGCGCGGCGTGGGAATGAAGAGAACAGATTCTATCCTCCATCGTCTTATATTATACTCAGTCGGAACAGGATTGGTCACTGGCGTAATAGGAGTGGCGGCCTTCATCGGTTCAGAATTACTACCGAATTCCTTGGTCTACATCTTTCCTGATCTACTTCTCCCGAAATGTGAGTTAATTGATTCATTGCCCTGGATATTTCACTGAGATTCTTTTCCTTAGTATACTTGAATTGTTTGCTAGCTTCGTCCGTTTCAATGCTTTCCCATCAGACATTCTAGACAACTGAGCACGATTTACAGTCTGAACGCTAGAGTTGGTCTCCGAGAAAAACTTGTGGGAGACGCGGGATGCACGAGCCTCCATTTTACTGGTCCTCCCGTCACCGAAAATGACCACCCGATTACAGCGAATAACTCCCAGACAGTAAGTCCTGCCCTTCAACTACTCTAAATACATCCAAATCCTGATCCATATACAACCAAGCTCTCTCCTCCACGTCTAAGGACTATCGATTGTCAGTTTGATATCAATATCCGTCCATCATCTGATCAAGAAAGGGTAAGCGCTTCTCTTTCGTCAGCGACGTAAGTCATTTATTCTTGTCACATAGGGAAATATCGTCTAAATATGAACGAATCCTACAGAAATCCTACCTGACATTCTGAATCCCGCATATGCCGTCATTACAGAGGACGGAATACTGCGGGGCTCCTCTTCTAAAATCGGTTAAAAAGCCACGTATCACTATGACAAGCAATAAACAGCCGCGGTTTTACCCAGTGCCATTGTAGGCTCCGTCCGTATACCTATTATCTATCGACAGTCAGAATCCCATCAGCATGCCGGCTGGACTGTTTCAAGCCGACCAGAGAAACTCAATTTCAAAGATTACAGTAACATTCACCTATCTAGAAAAGATCTTCTGAGAATTCGTCAAGACATGACTTCCACTAATATGCAATATATACGGGTCAAGAATGGTGTTTGGATGCAGATGTGAATGACGTCGAGTTGATAATCGTACCGCATAATGACTACCAAACAGTACACAATGACTAGCATGCAAGAAGTTGTGATTTTCTTTTGAATTAATATGGAGCGGACACAATGGTTTGCCAGCCTTCCAATACATGACCTCTCATGATCGGGTTATTCTCATGTATTTGTGCACTTTATGCACTATCGATCCGCGTTTTTAGACAGGACGATAATTGGATGGACACGGTAGTTTTGATTTTGTCTATCACGCCGAAGTCGCTGCAGAAGCAGAGTCGGGCTCTTTCGCGTACATAGCATTCATTTCCACGACTACAATCGTATATTGAGCTCAAGCAAGGAAAAGAATGAATCGTAGCCATAAGTGCAATCTTGTCATCGAGACCATGTAATGGGATATTAGAGGTCTTTTGCTATCAAACGGTGACGGATTTTCAAAACCCCATATTCAGCCGAGGCAAAACCTTGTTTGTAATCAGGCGGCTGCGAGCCGAAGGGTTCTGTCACAGAGGTCACATCGTCTAGTTTGGGAATGCCGATCAACTGGATTAACTCTTCCTCATTTAAGGAGTAGGAGATGAGAATAATCTGACAAAATTATGCTATTCACATCGAGTATGTGCTCTTATACTATATATTTCTGTGAACCAGAGCTCAAATCAGAAAAAGGATTTTATTTTGACTTGAAGGTTGTGGAGACAAGAACTTGCCAATCAGGGTCAGAACTGCGTTACGGATTGGCAAGATGTCGCTTAAGTCTTTGTCATGATCTCTCACGTTCAAGCGGTGGACCCCAGAATTTTCAAACGTTCGCTATCAGATATCGTTTGATAGCAAAAGACCTCTATTTACTTACTAATACATGTAGTTACTTTAGACAGATATTATGTAATGATGCATGCATGTGACTGTGAGTAATTTATTAAGTAAGTACTAATGCAAACTCGAAGGCAAACCACCACCAGGAAGCCGTTGGATTGCGCAGCAGAACGACGGGGCAAATGCACATAACGATGTTTCTGTTCTCTCTTATTCCTCTGTATGCATGCCTCGCTTAAATGTCCCATTCAAAGACACTCACTCCCTGCTCATGTTTCCTCGACAAGGCAATAATCAGATAGTCGTTTACAGACAAGACTCCTTACACGAGACATCCTCGTGGCACAGACTGAACCTGATCCCGGAAGTTTTGGGTCTGATATTTATATTCTGCCTCCCTTCATACAATATAATACCAAGCGAGGACGTCGCACCGCTGTTGCTTACGGTGAGTGAACAAACTGGACGATAGACAAGACTTCCAAATTGAAATTGTTGTTCGTCCATAACAGAGAGTATGCAGATATTGGCGAAGTATTGCATTAACAACACCAAAACTGTGGTCAGGCCTGCGGCTGAAGATTCCGCGTAAACATGTCGACGAAGCTGAGCTGATCTTGATGCTTCGACGTTTCTCGAGCATGCTGTCCACCTACTTGTCTAGATCAGGATCAGTTGATATTTCGCTAGATGTTGATCTATCAAGTCCTTTCAACGAATCATGGACGCACAGTGATGTTCGAGTAGAGCATCATATGACCGATCTGGTGTCAGGATTCCTGCCATTTTCACAGCAATGGCGACATCTGTTTCTGGCCGCGCCTTTCCGGCATCTGCTACCCGTGATGTCTCTCATCGAACGGGGATTGGCTCCGTATTTGGACTCCCTAACTCTTGATTTCTCCTGCGAGCGTACATTGACCACATCAAGCGGTGGCGGCGATGCTCTGGGTACCTTCGCCGCTGTTCTTGATGTGTCGCGTTCCAAACGTCTATCTTCATTGACCATATATGGAATTGCTGTCGACAGCGTCGTGATATATTGGCGGATAGGAGAGACACCTGTATCTTTGCAGCGCATTATGCTGTGGAATATCCTTCTTAAAGTCATTCCTGGTAGCAACTCAAAGAAGTTTCATACAAACTCGTTGTGTAAACTTTCCCTCGCTGCTTTAATCTGGACCGATGATCTATTACATATGCTGGAAACGTCGCCTAACCTTCAAGATCTGACACTTGACATTCAACTGATTCGACCACAGCAAGTATGGAATGATTCCAACCGCATCGTTCAATTAGACAAGCTCCGCAGATTTCGGTTCTCTGCTGATGAGTCGACGAGCAGACTGCTGGATATCCTTTACGTTCCTTCTCTTGTATTCTTGGAGTTCGCGTGCAGAGACGTTATGGAAACAGGATCGGTCTTTCTAAGGTTCATGCGATTCCTGCAGGTCTCGAAACCGCGGCTTGTATTCTTTATGTTCTCCGATCTATCAGGCGTGATACGAGAGCGAGAGCTTACAAGTCTACTTGAACAGATAACAACAGTCGAGGAACTTCGTATTATAAAACCTGGTCTAACTGATACAATTCTCCGAGCTCTTACAATGATGCGCGAATGCACTTTAGACGAGGGGGAACCACTCGATGAGACTGTGACCGATCCAGATTCGTCCCATACGGACACCATTAGATATGCTACTTCAGTCTGCCCGCGACTAGTCAACATCACACTTACGGAACAAGGCAGATTCACGTCTCAGGCAGTCATTGATCTTCTCCTTTCGAGATGCTTGACTGATGATCAACGATCAAAATTCTGGGTCCGAAATCCCTCAGCAACAGTTGGCTCGTCTCCAGCAAGCATCGAAGTACAAGGTCAATCGTGCAAGTCAGACTCTAAAACGCACATAGGGAGGAACCAACTTTCCGCAACTGCTACTCTTAGATTACTCCAGTGCACCTTGGAAAGGCCTGAGCTCGTAACAGAGAATCCTCAGATCAAACTATGCATGGATCAAGGACTAAAACTCACGCTCTGATTTTTTTAGTATTATGCTTCCGTTAATTCATTAATAATAATAATGAAGAATGACGCGTTCACGTGTAATTCTCGCCTCATTCCATTGCGCTATGTCTAGAGCTGACGCCTCAGACATTTACGTAACGAGTGCTCACAAGCGCCGTTTCAAGTGAATTGGATCAATTTCAAGTTACTGAAAGCATACTTGTCAGGATTATCTGCGAGATTCCTTTGTTCTTTACGGACAGAATTCCATATATGTGCTAGACGACAATCATTCTGATGCTGCCACTTCTAGAGGAATCTTGATCGCACCTGTTGAGGCAATCAATGATTGGGGTGACCTCGTGTCGATGGACTTACATAGCTAGGCTATTGACTTCGTTTCTCTGACTACACAATCGATATCGTTTCTGTTGGTAACTACATGCCGGGATTAAGTTTCAGCAATGACATGCCGTGTGCCACGTGGTTCAGAGACCGACCCTCAGTTCTTCTTCCGCTCGCTCTAACAGAGTGTTCATGCCGTATTATTCTCTAATCTTATGCACCATGAAAATTTCGACGTTTCCAAATGCCGGTCCGGCCATGTTTAGCGATTACAGAGGAGAGAACATCATGCAGGTAAATTGATTCCTTTCACCGGAAATGAACGTGCTGAGCGTCTGCACGAAAGAAGAAGTGGTGTTTCAGATAGACGACGAACACACTGTTGGATAATGTAGTGCTGCTACAATGGCCTGTGCCATTTTGATTACACAATTTTGAGCATAATCCTTCACCGCTTTCCACATGGCATGCGGAAATTGGGCTTTATTGTCTAGGTTGCCCTAAGGTACCACAGTACTTCTACTCGAAGAAATTCACGAAGGTTAAACTGTTCAAGTAACGAAGTAACGAGGATAAATGGGCACCACTGATCGGAGTCGCCTCAATTGGACTGAAGCATCAAAAGCTCGCAGTGAGTGGCATATCGCCTCAACACTTTCGTGCGAAGTATTGAATCCGAAGCAATCTGAAACGGGAATGGCCCGATTTCATCTTGCATAGTGGTCTTTCCAGCAAAGTAAACGGTTATGATCTGGCTGCATAAGATTTCCTCACAGTGTACACCAATCCTATCTCATTTGCCCCATTCTGTCTGGTGCACTTTCACTACATAGAATGCAGGGAATCGAGTCCCTGCCTCAAGACTAATTTCCGTTAGCACCCAGGGGCAATGTCAAAGAGGAGAGGATTTTGAAGTATAAAGTCCGGCCCTTTCTTCCACAGTGGACAGCTAATCCTACTGAGATATCTACAGTCTATTCTCAAGTCAAGAATCTTCGCATTTATAAATCATGCCTTGCAAATATTCATCGTTTCCTGAAGGAGTTCCCGGAGCGAAATGCGGCCATGCAGACGATAAACACTATCGCTGGAAGACGGACAGTGGCACATATCATGTCTGGTGTAATTCGTGCGCAGGGAATAATGTCTGTGCTACGGACGTCGCTGGTAGCAAGATCTCCAATGTCGAAGTCAGGAAGGCACCGTAAGGGTTCGCTCTATTGGAATTATATCATCTACTTATCCGCTCCTCTGTTTACAGAGGAACTGCCTAGTTGTTCCCCTTGCGAATAAGGAGCTGGTATGACGGAAGCAGGGCGTATAGTCGAGTGGAGAAATTGGAGGGTCATCGTCACCAATCTATCACCCTTGTATACATTTTGTTTCATAAAGTAAGATACATGTTCATCGAATGACTATGGAAGTACCCGAGACGTCGGCAGATCGATACTGTACTCACAGAATTAAGAAATGCGTTGAAACTAGTAATACTTTGTGAGTATTCACAGTCGATAATCGCAGAGAGGTCCATTAGTGCGTCGAGCTGGCCAGTGGGAGCTGGATTTTAACTACACCGTGCAAGCAAGGGAAACGCCTCGTGCTAGCGTAGGTTCGAAGTTGACCGGACTTTCCGGCCTAATGCTGTAGATCAGGTTCAGAGAAGAGGCATTACATGATAGCAAACAAATCCGGCATATCCGTCAATTTTGTGACTACGTTTCAATTCAGAGCGTCCTCGCGTGTAAAAAAATCAAGCTCGAATGGATAATATTCCATCATTCTCCCGTCACAGATCCAAGGACCTATAACTTATGCTCCATCAAACAAGCTGCCATCCATTCTACCGGCTTCCCATAGTTTACTAACCGACATATGACTTTGTAATCTCATCTGCAGAGAAGAACAAGCTTAAGATCAAATGGGATCATGCACTAATACAAAATACCTGTGATCCAGTGATCTCCTCTATGCTGTACTTCAGCAGCTGCAATTCGGTCCTTTGGCTCTTCCCGACCATGCGTGTCTTGTTTTACTCCATACTCTCGTAATCAAGAGAATCGGATTTAGACGCCTAGAGCCTTACGGTAAATTCCTTCCCCATACACCTTCTTGGATCGTTCATATGCATCGTTCCGAGCACATGTTCATAACTCTTCATAAGCATTCTCTAAGGACAAGAATGATGCTCTGCTATTGCTTACAATACAGTCGGTCGCACCTTGTTGGAAGATTTGGAACCTCTGTGAATGTGGTATCAAGCTTCCGAACCATCTTGTACGTTTAGTCATCCTTGGAAAGCGTCCGAATTGTACCAGGCTGATTGTTCGGACACCTTGTTTATTTCGTTAATAGCTCCCAGACAGTGACGCACAAATTGTAAATAGGCATTTAGAAAGTGTCATACCGGGGTGACGAAGCTAGACCAGACCTGGCGGTTGCATTCATGTCGGATATTTTGTCTTGTCGCCGGATGCGTTCACATTTCTTCATTCCAGTAATAGGCGCCAGACCTGAATGCGCATGGCTTCGGGAATTATCTTAATTTCCTGAAAGCTCGTGTGCGCTTCCTGTACTTGTATAACAGTAGTGCTACATACTAAAGCAATTCGGATATGGTCGTCGGGAATCAAAATTTTTTGATCACCGAACTGCAAATTGGCTCGTCGATGATTACCGCAAAATAAAGCTGTGAGATGCGGATCTCCACAGAGACAAGAGAAGGAGTCTCTGGTTGTCTGTGGTGTGATAAATGCCGGATTGAGAATATTGTGTAATACGCGGAGGAATGTGCATTTACGATCCCAAGGACGCCACGCCAGAGAAGCAATAAGCGACGGGAGCTCACTGGCCTGACCAGTATCCCTTCGGAGAGTTCTGCAAACTCCCAATTGATGGCTTCGGAGCTCTTCTCGACTGCCGAAAACGATCCCTTTTGCTTCCAGATACTGGCGAAAAATAACGAACTTCAAAGGAACATAGGTCAAGCAAACTCGCCTTACGGAAGGAAAATTGGTAAATGCCGACATGGCACTTCCACGCTTTCAGAGCCAGTAAAAATGCAAAGTAAATCGACACCGGGCTTCCCGATTGTGCGACGGTTGCAAAAGATCATCATGCATGTGGAGCAAGCACGACAAACGGAAGAAGAATTTCATTCCTTTGTCGTTTCAATTTGCTCCATTTCGCCTGTTTTGCATGACGATGCTTGGCACGAAGGGGGTCGAGATTTTACCTCAGAGCCGAGTAATGGACGGGCTCCGACTCCAGGCGAAAAACAATATTGAATGTTATAAAAGACAGCGGTACCTACCATGTTCCAGCCAAACACGCTGAGATATTCTCTTCTAAAGTCTCTACAGAACAGTCTTCGTATCTGATAAGAATGCCCTGTACGTTTATCACGGCACAAGGTGGAAATCCAAGTGCTACTTGCAACCACCCAGACAACAAGCACCATAAGGTGAAGAAGCAGGACGGCCGCTATCTAGTCTGGTGTTCTGCGTGCCCCGGCAGGCCAATGTGCGCCGGAGATCTTCAAGGCAACAAGGTCAATTCCATCAGTGAGCAGACGCGCCCGTAAGTCTTATGTTTAGGCGAGACGATGGACACATATTCAATCACATTACCTTGATGGGCAGTAACTCCTGATATTCCTGGGTCGAAGGACGTTTATTGTGAACGAGAGATACAACATCCAGATGGAAAGGAGAAGATAGAGGGTATTTAGTACTCAGTCCGCATGTTAGGATTATCCTTCAGAATACAGTCAGCATCGTAATACACATCGAACATCTTGGCTTCTTAAACGGCATGCCTACCTTGAAAGCATCGAGTCGGACTTGAAGTTCGAGGCACACCTTCGTCGCTCCTGCAGAGTACCGATAGTAAAGCTTGTTTGGTTTGTTTCGACAGTGACAGTGATGAAAGCTCTGTGCAACTTGTTACTTGAAGTGAATTCAGACGATCCAAGAATCACGAGATCGTGACTAATCCACGTGATGTAATTCACTGACGTCCGTCTTGAGTTCTGTTCTTCACTTCGAACTCGTTCTGCCATGCAGCTTCTGGAGGCCGTAAATACTTGCCTACGAAGAATGCAGGTGTAGCATGCTTTGAGAGAGGTAGACGTATAAGACCGCTCAGACTCACGGTGACCAACTCAAAACGCGCCTGAGAAGCCCAATTACACCGTATGTGATTCCTTCATATCTCATCATGCCTGCTGAAGATGCTAAGGAGGGGATAAAGAAGTAAGAATTTAGGGACAAATTTTAGAGCAAGTTTTTAATCTGTCGAGAAAAGGGGGCCACAATGGACCGCTTCGCAACTTTAGAACCTGTGAAGCTTTACGCAACTACGGCAACGTCCACGATCCTTGGACGCGGATCTCAGAAGGTGTCTATCACGCAAGGCCTCATAGGACGCCTCCCAGAAGATCTGTATCTGTCCATCCTCACGTACTTGGCTATTCCAGATATTCCGGCATTCAGCAGGACTTCCCGTAGGCTCGCAGAATTGTGTCGTGATCAGCGCGTCTGGAAGGCAAGATGGGAGATGTTTGGCATTGAGGACAACAATCTGAGCTTGAGCAAGACTCTAAACGAGCTGGAACTGCGAGCGAAAGGGAAATCCGTAACGAGGGGCCCGAAGGCTGTGTCGACGACTGCGGGATCTTTAGATACGGGCGACGATGAATTCGGAGATTTCGCATCGGCTTCGCCCGCAACGACTCAAGATCTGTTCGGCGCATTCCAAGGATTGTCGTTGTCATCACATCCTGCAGCATTAACAGGCAGCTCGGAGTCTGACTTTCGGCAGAAGTTTATACGCGTGCATACAATACTCAAGCCTCTGTTTCCTAGCCTTTCGTCAGCCCCGCACCTTATTCTGACTTCTTTATTTCCTTCACCGTCCCCGTCCTTAATACAGCAATCGCATACACTACATCTTCTTGCACTTTATCTTCAACCGACTGTCCGACCGGTAAGGAATCATGAAGTACTATACTCCTCGCTTCGGTCAGCCATCGACCGCTTTCAGGCCAACCTCTTATCGGCGTTTGATGCTGCTGACAGTAAGAAGGATGAAGATGCGATGCGAGAAGCTGCGCGTGCTAGTTGGGACGTCTGGGAAGGTCATCTTCGAAATACGAACCTGCGTGTGTCGGACTGGGAGATGGGCCGCGTATGGGCTGAGAAGCGAGAAATATTCTATGAGCAAGATGTGTGGAATCCATTGGACAACTTCACGTGCGTTTCGATCTCTGTATTTGTATTGGTCTTTATTCATAATGAAACAAATATATGTTTGTAGCAAGGATAACATCCTAGATTTTACTGCCATGGACACATTTATGGACCATATTCTAAACGTGATTCGCAACGATGGCACGATTGCAGTCGATGTGTTTCCAAAGACGTCCTATGTAGTACTGTCCTATGCAGACAGAGTAGCTCAGGAAGTTGTCAGTATGGTTTTTTTTCTCAAGTTGTACGTCAGGAAATCTGATTGAGCAAACATTTTTCAGGTTGGTGAATACACCACACCTCTCCTGACCAAAGCTCGTGAAATCTCAAACGAGGCATTCTTAAGAGCAACTGCAGCTGCTTTCAAAGAAGCATGGCGTATGGTTGATGTACTCCTGGAATTGAAGAATGATGATTCGCATGTCAGTCACACTCAGGCTGAGGACGTCGTGTAGGTTTACATTTCGGACACCATGACTGGCTCTCATATTTCATCATAAGGTATCAGATGTTCGAGCAAAATATGGACGAATACCTTGATGAAGAAGTTGAGAGTGTAAAGCAGGCATTCGAAGTAATTAATCGCGACTGGGAGCGCAAAGTTAGTTCCTTCATGCCTCTTGATACCTGCATTCACCAATGTTTCTAGATGTCTGCGCAAACTGGAGGAACAAATGCCCCGACTGCACCGTCAGCGCCACGGTTCCTCGGCTCGCACAATCCGGCACAGATGAAACGGACCGTGCTCGCTTCCTTTACAGACGTGCTTCTCCTCCCTGTTACGATAGTACCTCGGACGGTAGGAGCAGTTGGTGCGGCCCTCACAACAGGCGGCACCGCCGCTGTGCAAGGTATCTCGATGCTGAATCCTCAGCGCTGGGTCACACAGAACTCTGGAAATATGGGGTCGGAATATTCACGAAACTTTGACAGGGAAGATGGGCAGATGGTCTTTGAGCTGGGAGATGATGAAGATGAAGATGAACAGGGGAATGAAGATGCCTCTATAAGTCGATGTAAGTTTTCCAAAATTTTAATACTTCACTCATTGAGTGAATATCGACAATAGCGTCAATATCATCGTTTCCGCAGACTACCCACGATGCTTCAGCCATCTCCTCCGCACCGACATCGGTGCGCACATCATCCCCGGCACCATCTACCGCAACCGGAAGGAATGGCACTGTCTCCAAGAATGGTGTTGCTAAACCATCGTTCGACAAGATGGACCTGCTTCTCTCCCTAGACGTGGCACTCGAGTTGATCCATGCAGATCGAGAATCTCTCAAGCGATTAGAGACGTTTGCCGGATATCCGGGTTCCTATGGGCATCGTGTACATGATACGATCGAGGAAATCTTCATTCTGCTGCTGCAGTCAATGAGCGAGCGACACATCTCACCTGGCTTCGAGAGGGCTACGGAACAGATGCGGACGTACAAGCCTGCAGAACACGAAGAAACTACAAGCGTCGCGCCTCTCATGCAATTCTTTGAATTGGTTCATATCGGCGATACCATTCAAAGCATGGTTCAGGTGTATTTTGACAAGGAGCTCGTAAGTGTTATGTCCCGTATCATGCTCTTAGAGTGCTCAACTCTCTTTCTGTCTAGGCAACTCATATAGATAAGACAGATTTCCTTAATGCTGTCGTCAGGGAGAAGAAGCGTTTCGAGAATACACTAGATGACTCAGTCGCAGCAGGAATGAACGCAGGTACTGACGTACTCATGAACCAGGTGCGGAACGTTGCTCAGCTCCTCTGTTTGATATGAATCTCATACCTTCCAAGTGCAGATAGAACACATCATCATCACGCGAACGAAGGCACGCGAGTATTATCCGGTGGACGAAGCTGCTCTGGAACTCGGCCCGACGCAAGGTTGCAAAGAAGCGATCGCTTGCTTGGACTTGCATTGCAAGCTCCTTCGTGGTAGCACCAGCAAAGAAGTCCTCCAGGTATTCTACCAAGAGGTCGGAATTCGACTGCTTGCGTGAGTTATTCGCATGGTATTTCTCTTCAATACGGAAGTTGTTCAACGCTGCAGACAGGATATTGCATCGACATATCAAGCGGCAGATCATCTCCCTCGCAGGCGGTTTCCAGGTCATCGCAGATCTCAACGTGTACCATAACTTCATCTCGTCGTTGAAAGTTTGTCAACACCTCTAACTTGTTTTCGGCTTCATTGTACACTTATTGGTTCTCCGTAGGTCCCGAGTATCACAGCGGACTTTTCTAACTTGAAGATGCTTGGACATGTGTATGTGGTAGAAGACGCAAAGGACCTTGCACAGATTGTTCGAGACGTAACTCGGTATGGTGGTGCGTACCGACCAGAAGTGAGCACTGTATTCCATCTGTGGTTGAACAGCTTTCGCATACTAATTTACTTGTTTTCGTAGGACATTTACGAATTCATCCAGCGCCGAGCAGATTGGAAGAAAATTGAAAAGACCGTAGACAAAGCGATGTATAATCTGAGTTTCAAGGAGGATTGTATTATTTGCTAGTAATAGGATCAATGTGTACTCTAATTTTCCATTCGACTCACGGAACCAAATCGAACTGCGGAGACTAGTGCCGCCAGATACTCGATTAAACCCAATGCATCCCTTGAACGATCTTTAGGCCAAAGACGTCTTCCCAGCATTCAAATCACCAAACGCCTTCTCCAACACCTCCAAGTTCGTCTTAGCTGAGCCCAAACTCGGATTTGAAGCGCGCACGTCTCTCAAAGCGCGCACGACATCACGAAGCGCTGCGCTTATCCAGGAGCGCTCGTCCGAGAGCGTCTGGGTTACACCGCTCATACGCTTTAGGAGCGCTAACGCCTCGTCATCGAGCTCAATTTCAGAATCAGGTCTGGTCTCCGACTCGGATGGAGGCTGAGCTTTTGATGCCTGTGAGAGAAGAGTTGCCAGCGAAGATGAGATGGCGAGCAGACCACGCGTGCTTGCTGTGCCGAGTGGTGCACGTTTCGCCGGAGGAGTAGACGCAGACGCAGACCCTGCATCGGCCGTGCTAGCACCCGCTTTCTTCCTCTCCAGCGCCTCCGCGAATACCAAGTTCCTCGCACATGCCTGCGCGAGCAGGGCACAGCACACTTCGTCCTCCGTCGCTGCTTTTGGGAAACCTTGTGCAGGCAGGAGCGCTGCGAATGTCACAGCATTCCTCAGCGCTTCTGCATTTGCTTTCTTCTTTGCTTCAATGTCAGACGTCCCAGCGATCTCGGGGGGACGGTAGAAAACGAGTCGGCGCAGAATTCGACGTGCTTCGGCGATGTTTGGGAGTGTTACGCCGTATTTGGGTCTTTCGGCGAGAAGTTTGAAGATGAGCGTGGGTTGCCAGGCGAGGAATCGGTCTAGGCGAAAAAAAAAGTTACACATCAGAGTTTTAATTGTAGAAATGCATGATACGCACCAATGATCTCGACGGCTGTTTGCTCGTCTATTGTTCTCCCATCGTTCCTCCATTTCACCAAGACCGTCATGATCTTCTCAAGATGTTCCGGCCCTCTCGAATGATGTAACAACCTTTTGATCGCCCGATTTCGAATCTGTGGATGGACTGCGACTGGTTTGGGACCCAGCCGGTCCATCAGGAATGCGTAGTGCTCGTCAAACTGTTCATATTGCGGTTTTACTTCAGTTCTTGATGTGGACTCCTGGAATGAAGATGTCGGTTTGCTCGACTTTGACGTATCTTGCCGATCAGAAGATGAAAATAAATTCTCTTCTTTAACGGAAACAGATCCGAAAAGGTCGTCAGTGTCGAGAGAGGGTGCTGGACGTCGTTTCTTGAGCACTGCAAAAGTAGATGATTAGATCAGGAAATTAACCAACATAACGGATATACCAGGTGCAGAACAAGTAAAACTGCGGCATGATAGGTAGCACAAGGTAGAGCGGTGCAGTCGAACGCGACGGGCTACGATAGTCGCCATCGTCGGTGTCCGTTACCGGTGTCGGTGTCGGTGTCGGTCAGTCGGAGTCGGTCAGTCGGAGTCGGTGTCAGGACAAGTGTAGCTCGGAAGTCTTTGCAATAAGGCTCGTCACGTGACGGTACAGTATACATAAAATTACAATTATTTACAACAGTGCATTGTAAATTAAATTTACTTCTATCTACACTTGTACTGGATAGCCTTAGCAGCTGATTTCAATGCATTCTTGAATATTCCGACGTCCAGAATCTGCGTTATTTGACATACCAATCATACGAGGTCAGATTTCAGTCCTTGTCCAGGTTCATAAATTACTACAAAAAAAAAAAAAAGAAAGAAAGAAAGAAAAAACGCCGGAGACTACAAAAATGCCCAATAGAAATTGGTCTAGTCTATCCTGGTTCAGATTGAATCTTGGGTCAATTTCAGTCAGTTGCGTCTTCTACTGTGGCCGCCTTCTTGCCTGCTTTCTTAGGTGGCTTCTCCGAGATTCTTTGTTCAGACAGATCTGAGTCAATGTCAGACGGAGTAGCAGGTGGGATCTCGCTCTCAGGGGCAGCCTGAGGTGGCTTCGGCACTCGCATTTCATTGATATATTCCTTGAGTTTCTTAACCAGATGCCTGTCTTCATCCTTGCGACTCTCCCTGGCTTCGTAGAGCTCCTTGTCAAGATTCTCAATCGTCTCATGCAATCCATTGATCTTTTCCTCCAGTTCTCCGACTTTTTGCATTAGTTCTGCAGCCTCTGGGATGATCTCGCCCAGTCTCTTTGTCGCCTCGTTAATCTCCTCCATGCTCTTCTTCATTTCCTCCTTATTTGCCCTCACCGCCATTTTCTTCTCAAACACGTCAATCTGCTTCACGTCCTTGTTTAACTGAGTAAAATCCGAGTGCAGCGCCACTACATCCTGCAGCATCCCAATATCAAGCTTCTCAAAGTCCTCCGTCTCCTCCAGCCGTTCTTCCCACCTCGCGCGAATGCCAGACTTGTCGAGAAATTTCTTGTGCCGCTCGTTCTCCGTCTCAAAAATTTCGGTCTTGAGTTTAGCCGCGAGCGCCTCCTTCCAGGACATGGCCCTGTCCTCCAAGGTGGTTACAAATTTTTCGTCGTAGATGTCTTTTAGAGCGATGGGTTCGGCTAAGCAGTGCACGACCTCGATCAGATCAAGAGTTCCCTCAACGTGAAAAGATGTATACACGTACGGGGTGCCACCTCCCCTCCTCCTGGAGCCTCCGGTGCGTTGTCTTTGGTTGACATGTCAGAGCGGCGGGCGGAAGAATCTCTCTCCTTTCTGTTGAACAAGCGTGCAAACAAAGCGCCAGCTCCCATAGTCTCCCCTTATACGTGATCAATGCACCCTCTAGTATGCGCCCGCCACTTAATACGAGTTTCACAGAATTGCAACTTGACTTTGCACAAGCTTTAGAGAGGACTTGTTCTTTGCCTTGTTTGGAGCTACTTTGCAAAAGATGGAATGTCACAGGTCCCGTTGCCTAGATACTTGAGACGTTCCCTCACAAGCCTTGACGCATTCGATACTTTCGTTCGATAGAGGTGAATGCATTTTGATAAGATACTGATACAGACACTTGCCACATGATAAATTATTCCTCGACAAAATTCACGGGGAGCTCAACGGAGACTGCATAACCAGGTATCATGCAGTAGGCAAGCACAGCGTCCTGACGACAGGGTGCGAAACTGTCGACTATCAGCCTTCAATTACGCTTGTGCGGGTGAAATGAACGAAAGGGTGAGATAACAAGTGGAAGATTATAGATGTATTGGGCATTTATAGTACACACATATTAGTCGCCACCGTTCGAATTAGCCATTTCAGAGTCAGAGTCACTGTCATTTCCCTCGCCGTTCGTAGAGCCATTCGTGCCCTCCTGAGCAGGTGCAGAAGATTGAGCGCCATTCTCTTCGCTCGCCCCTCCTGCATTGCCTTTCGCAGAGGTGAACATTGACGAGAGCACAGATCCACCAGCACCTGTCCCGCCACCCGCTGCTTGCATACGCTTCCACTTGTGAGCCATCTCCAGGAACTTGAACGATGCCGGGTTGGCTTCGCGTTCGTCGTCTGGGAAGACCATGTCCCAATCTGCCAATGCATGAGAACCACCTCCGGGAACAAGACCGACGAAAGTGACTTACATTCTTCCATGGTGTCTCCGAGTTCGTCGACCTTACGTCGTTTCCTGCTGACTATAGGCATCATAGCTTGAACCTTATCAATATCGGCTTGAGTGCCGTGTTGTTGCTCGAATTCTTTCCAGCCTTCAAGCAGGACAACGCGCTAAGAAAATACCATGAGCCCTTATACCCGGACCAGAAAACTAAGGAATGACATACCTCTTCCTTCAAGTTCCTGCTCTTCAAATCCTTATACGCGCGATCAAATATCTGACGTGCACGCTGGACATCTCCTTCCACAAACTTCTCTTCTTCAGCTTCATCCTCCTCATCCTCTCGCAGCGCTTGACTCATCGGAATCGGTGCAGCCTCAAACTCAGCATACGAGCGCCAGACTTTCACATGACCGCTCAATTGGACAAGTCGCTCGTACAACGCGCGTGTCTTCTCGCGTTCTCCCTGCTCGAACTCAAAGTCAATATACGCCTTCCACAAGTTCTCTGGATAGGAGAGTGGAGTCTGCGCAACTCCGAGCTCGAAGATCGCACGCGCACGAGTGTAATCTGCCAACGCTGCTTCGAATTGGGCGAACTGGATCCATGCGGAAGAATTCGTCGGGTCGAACTCGATGTATTTTTCGTACAGTGTTCGAACGCGGTCAAATTCTCGTAACTAACTTATCTTAGCATCAAGATTGCTATCAACAATGAGAGGTGACTTACGTCGACTTCAAGTTGTATATAGCCCTTGAACAACTTCTCTTTCGGACACATCCCGATGGCGGCACCGAGCAGTTTCCGTGCTGCGGGAAGATCAAGTCTTCGGACTTCGAAACGAGCGAACATCAACCAAAGTTTGGCAAAGGTGAACTGTTTGTGAGGGACAACTTGGAGCGCTGTCTTATAGATTTGCCGTGCACGGTCGTAGTCCTACGGCAATTATAAGTACCCCAAAAAAAGACATCAGGAATTTCGAGCCTTCCTACCTTTGTTTCAATCTCTTCGAAAAGAGCATAGTCCAGCCACAGAAAAATATATCGGCGCCAGTGTCTCTTCAGATCACCCGGAGGCACTTGGGCAACAGCACGCTCATACACCTCCCGTACTCGGTTGATCGCCGCCTCAATATCGTCTTCAGTCCCACCTTCTTCGCGCAATGACCGAAATGTTTCTTCTTCCAAGCGCGCATAGTCAAACCAGACGTCATAATTTCGCCCGTCCTGCGCCAGCTCATCCTCATACTGAATCCTGCGCTTGCCAATGACCGTCGTCTCAAGCGTTGAGCGCGTTCCGTGTTGCTTTTCAAACTTCGTATACGCGGTATATAAGGCTTGAGATTTGCTGCGTGGCAGTCGGTCCAGCGCAAACTTGTAAATCACTCGCGCACGGTCGTACTCCTTCAATCGCGTTTCCATCTTAGCGAAGGCATTGAAAACGGCTTGCGCCTTCTCGATTTGTTCCGGATCATCACCGCAGAACTCGAGCGCCATTTGGAAGACCTCGCGAGCCTTGTCTAGTTTCATGCGCTCCTCTTCGAACTTTGCCCATTTGACCCATACTCGTGGTTCAGGACGGACGGCAACCCAACGTTCATATATCGAACTTGCGCGATCCAGTTCCTGGTATCGTTCCTCCATCTTGATGTATGCCTGCCATGCCTTGTCATCTGGCTCCCACTGCATCCATCGTTCGAATATCTGGCGTGCACCAGCCACGTTTCCTAGCAGCTCTTCTAGATACACATACTTGTACCATAATTGATCGATACGAGGAAGCAAGGTGACTGCTCTATCGAACAGGTTGCGGGTATGTTGCACGTTCCTGCCTTTGAGCTCCATTTCGGTGTACGAGAGCCATAGCGAGACACTCCGAGGGTCAACGTCGAGCGCACGCTCAAACACTGAACGCGAGCGATCATATTCTCCCTGGCTCGCTTCCCAGTTGGCATACGCCTTCCATTCCTTCCTTGAAGTCATTCAGCACAAAATAAAATATAAATAAAAAATGATGGCATACAGGTTTCCCTTCGTCCTCTGTATACGATCCTCAAACTCTTTCCTTTTTCTGCCTCGGTATTCATGGAGTTCCTCAAAGTCTTCGATTCTCTGCTTGGGAGCGTGAAATGCAGTCTCCTGCCTCTCTTGAGCCTCACGGAGCAGTTGCTCTGCTGTAATCTGAAAGAGGCTTTATCAGTTATTACGAGGGGATGGAACGACTCAAAACGTACTTGAATGGCCGCTGGAGCGCGGTTCTTAACCCTGTATTTTCGGTAAGTCCTCTCCATATGGGCTCATAGATAATCACATACCGAGGTGCTCTGCCGTCTTGCATTTTATATTCTTGGAAATAGATATGGCAGTAGACGAAAATGCTGGACTCAGATTTTCAACGGAAAGAAAGACCAACGGAGCACGTGCCTTCTCACGTGCAAAAGACGCTCAGAATCACCGCAACCTGTGTCAATCGAATCGTCTTCTCTCTGTATTCTTGAATGAAGAGAGAGAGAAAAAGAAATGTATGAACGTCGAAGAGATGTCTGCAGAGAATCCGACAAGACAAAAGGAAGCCAAAGAATGAATAAATTATTCGGTGGTGACCTTATTATAATTATTCGCGCTCGAGCTGCCAGAAAGTCTGGGCGAGAATCGGAGCAGCTTTCAGTCATTCCTTCTGCTCCCTCATGCGAGATCGTAAGCCCGATCTCCAAAAGGGTTACTTTAATACTTGGTTAATGAGAATTTGTTTTGCTTGCATTACATTTACAAGCTCCGCTTGAAGAAAGATTACGTACACGTTTTCATCATGTGACTCCCGAGTCAACTTTTTTTTCGGATTTCGTTCTTTCCATCACTATCACTACTAAACTAGAACTTCCAACATTTGGCAATTTCAAACAGATCAAATTTGCCTCAATGACCGGCTCTGAGGAACGCATGCGTAGCGAAGTTTCTTTTCATCGCATTTTACAGTGTCGCTCGCGCGGACCTTCAGGTCCTCGTCTTGGTAGATTAACCGTCAAGAAACCAGGCGGCAGTGAAATCAAAATCGACACTCCTGGAATCATAACCTCGACTTCTCGAGGCGTCGTGCCTCATCTCACTCGAGATCATGTACAGAAGGCGGATGTAATTAGATGGGTTCATATGGCCTTCGAGACGTTGTAAGTATAAGAATTTGCGTTCCTGCATGACTTGAGATGATTGAATGCGATCCTGATCTCTAGCACTTAGTTTAGAAAGAACACCTCCGATACCGACTTTGATTGATGCTAACAAGTCGTTAGAGACACTTGCTGGTTTGCAAGAAGACAGGCATGTGTTGTCCATGTCGCTTCGAGATCCCCACGATGTTCGTGAGATGCCTCCGAATGGAAATAAATTCACGAATGCGAATTGTATTCGAGGAGTTAGAAAGGTACGAGAACCGACATCAATTTGACATACGCAATCCGAACAGCTGATTCCTTGTAGGTGACACCGGAGCAATATCGATCTTTCGTGCACATCTGCAATCCCGATCTCACCATGGCGCTCTCCGACATACCCTTTACGCCTCCTCCCTTTTCTCAGAGACGTATAACAAAAAGCCTTGAACGCTCTACGTCTTGGCTGTCCGCTATGTTAAGTCCAGTATCAGGTGTTACAGGGGATCGACACCACTCGTCAAATATATTCGTCCAGATGGTCGGAGATGTCAGCCGTCCAGCGAGACGCACCTTTGCCGAATCTCTAAACGAGAAGCTACTTGGAAAGGAAGCTGAGCAAGTGAAGCCGTTTAAATGCTTGGATGATGGAGTGTTCGGATATGCCTTTGACCTCGTTCCACTTCGGACATCTTTGCTTGTCTCCGACAAACTTGCGCCAGACGACGAAGACGTCATGCCTAATCGAAGGACAATCGACTCGAAGCCATTGACTCAGCCTCGATCGGAGGAGATCATACCAAAAGCGGTTGATTTACTACGAGCATCTCTCGAGCCTCTTTCTCCGGATAAGCCAAGACTCGTGACAGGAGCCTCATCTCCTCACGAAGTGCTCCATCTGATTCGTGATATTGGCATTGACGCGTTCGATGTGTCCTGGGCACAGAAAGCCGCTGACTGGGGCATTGCTTTGGACTTTGTCTTCCCTGTGCCAAAGGACGGAGCTCTGAATGGCGAAGATGTACGAGCAGATGGAAAGCGAGATCTTGGACACAACCTCTACTCCTCGAAATACACTGCGGATTTCTCGCGCTTATCTCACTGGCTGTTAGATGGCTCGTCTCAGACGGAGAATGCGACGAATGTATGCCCATGCATAGCTTGTTCGCCCCGCTCGACTCCGTCCGAGGAAACCACGCATGCATCAGTCGACATTCTCTACCATGCCCATGCCACTGATGCAGATCGAACAAGACCGTCATATGATCCTCCATTCAGTCGCGCCTATATTCACCACCTCCTACACACGCACGAGATGTCAGCGCATACTCTTCTTGCAGCGCACAACCTCGCAGTCGCTGACGCATTCTTCGCCGCTGTACGCCGCGTTCTCTCTCACGGCGCTGCACATAAACATCACCCTCACTCGCATGCTCATGGTGTATTTCACGCTGACCTTCATCCCGAGACTGAGACCTTCGTGAGCGAGGATATGGATGCTCACTTCTCGTTGTTTGAACAGGAAGTTGAGAGTTTCTGCGCGACATATGATTCTACTCTGCGCCTCTTTGGTGAGGCAAAGCGCGACTGGATCTCCGTAGATTATGCGCGTGGAAAGGGACGCCTTGCGCGAGAGAAAGCGAAACAGGGTGAAGAAGACCTTGCGACGAGACCAGAGACAAAGGCTGAAGTAGACGAATCGAAACTAGATTAAGAATACGACCTTTACCCACTCTTTTCCTGATCCGTTCGTTCCACTGATTAAATTGAATTATTACTTTACTCATTTTATCACGTGGGTCGTCAGAACATCCCTTTGATGCTCCTTTCTATTAAAATTCTACTCTAATTATTATTGCCCGCCGATGACCGAGTTTCTGTCGCCCTTTCACACGCTATCGGACCCATAAATACGCCTCTATCTTGATTTGATGCTCAGTTACTGCCATAATGGACCTCCGAATTCTCATCAAGCTCCTTCTCACTTCGCTCGAATCACTTGCTATATAGTTTATAGCTCAACTTGTATATCGACTCGTCCGGCCCCTTTTCTCGCCCTTGCGCAACCTCCGCAGTCCCCCGAGTACAAGTCTCATCTACGGAAATGTGAACGAAGTGCGCAGAGCGAGCCCGCTGCTCGAAGAATGGTACAAGAAATACGGAAAGGTCATGAAATGTAAAGGCCGTTTTGGAGTTCGTGTATCGCGTACCTGTAGTTTCTCAGTACTTAACTTATTTGACTTCGCATATACAGGAAGACCAGCTTTTCACGATTGACACGAGGGCTATAAACCACATACTTACACATTCGTTTGATTACCAGAAGACGAAAGAAAGCCGTTTTTTCCTTTCAAGACTACTGGGAAATGGTGAGTTCCTGATCTTTTTCTCGCCTTCTCGCCTGTTCATTGATCTGGCATTGGCAGGTATCTTGGTGACAGAAGGTCTGCAAATTTCTCGATCTAAATATCGCCGTGCAAGTGACTGATATCGGTGTCGCTTAGCTGAAAAGCACAAGCAGCAGGTTCGTTCTGTATTTAGATAAAGACGTGCGAGACTGATTAATCTTGGTGGGCTAAAAGAGGAAAATAATGGTGAATAGAACGTGTTTTTCTGTATTTCATGTTACGTTTTGACGCCTGCTCTAGAATCCGTCCTTCTCCACATCTTCCATTAGAGACGTTACGCCTATTTTCTTTGAAAAGGCTCTGAGAGTAAGCTCAATTTTTTTTTCCCTTGTCCCGCGGAACTCATCGATATCACGCAGATGCGCGACGTGTGGGAAACAGAGACCATAGCGGAGAATCGCAATACCAAGGAAGTCTGGACAAATTTTGAGGTACTGTCCTGGATGAGTCGTGCTACGCTTGACATCATTGGTCTTGCTGGTAAATTAGTGCATTCTCACATCCTATTCCGGTCATATCTCGTCTGATCGTGATGTTCATAAGGCTTTCATCATGATTTCAATTCTTTGGGCGGACTTGATGAACGAGAATCGAGATCGGACTCTCTCAACGATGCAATTAGCTTGCTTCTTCGTAGTGGTGACTTGCCAGGATTTCTAACGCTTTTGAAAGCGTCTTTCCCTATCTTTCGAATCATAGTGAGTTATGATCTTCCGTCATCTGGACCTTGATATTCGGAATGTCGTACTGAGGAATGTCGTACTGAGATTTGTTTGGCACGCTTTTCAGCCCGATAAAAGGAGCCTAACAATTCGCAAGGCGCGAAATACAATGCTGCGGCTCGGAGAGGAGCTGCTTCTTTCGCGCCAGAGGGGTGGTGTTCTTGAGAAAGGACGAGATCTTCTGAGCGTCCTCGTGAGAGCAAACATGGACGCTGAATTGCCTGTGTCACAGAGAATGAATAATGAGGACGTACTCGCCCGTAAATTTTCCCTATTCCATATCCGAATTCCGTGTGCTAATCTATTGCCTCGTGCTTAAGAGGTACCGACGTTCCTCATTGCTGGACATGAAACAACAAGCAACCAAATGTCATGGGCGCTCTTCGAGCTTGCGCGATACCAAGACCTGCAAGCTCGGTTACGAGAGGAACTGCGCAGCGTACCCACAGATATACCTTCAGCAGACGACCTCAGCCCCGAGAAACTGCCGTTCCTGGAAAAGATTGTTCGTGAAACGTGCCGTTTACACGGAGCGGTCTCAAGTATTGTCCGAATTGCAACAAAGGATGATATCATACCAGTTGAGGAACCTTACACTGATAGGAATGGGAAAGTATGCCACGAAATCGGGCGAGTCATACATCTTCTACGCTCTAGGATGCGCTCTGACTTGAGTGTTAGGGTTGGGAAAGGAGACGGTGTCATGATTCCTATCCTCGCTCTCAATCGAGCGAAGCATATATGGGGCGACGATGCAGCGGAATTCAAGTGATTTCATATTATTTAATCCCGACGCATTGGTTGTGCTAAAGTCGTTTTACAGTCCAGATCGTTGGGCGAGCCCACCAGCAGCAGCAAAAAGCATCCCAGGGCTTTGGTCTGATCTCATGACCTTCTCAGGCGGTCCACGCAGTTGCATCGGTTTCCGCTTCGCACTCGTAGAGTACGTCGTATTATTTTATTTTTATGGATTCGACAGACTGACGATGTCGGATATGGTTCAGGATGAAGGTCATCCTTTTCACGCTTATTCGGAGGTTTGAATTTTCTCTCGCACTTCCTGCCGAGCATATCGGCGTCCGCTCCGTTGCATTTCTTCGGCCGTCTGTTCGTGGGGAGAAGGGAGCACAGTTACCTTTATTGGTAAAAATATGCGAGAAGTAATTTGCTGCGATGACTTCGAGAGGACGACTTTTCTCAATTCTTTGATATTCGCTCATCTATGGAGCATTTATGTATTTTTCTGCTTGTCAGATACTTCTGAGCTTGAAGCGTGCTTGTAACGCGGTTCCGAAGGAACAGATAACTTTTTATCTCTTTTGATTTTCGATTTCACCACAAATTCGTAAAATGCTTGTTTCGCGTGTGTTGATTTTGAAAGAAGCAGATATCCAGCCCCGTCAAGAGGATACATTTCGTGCTTGCTTTCGCAGTATACGAAGTTAGTGTTCTTCCTCGCATCCACACTTCCTATACTGTACAATCTCGATTATCTCACGAGCTCCCGAGTGTTATAGAGCTCCACCACTTTTGCGACAGAATTTTTTTGATGAGTTTTCAATCTTGAAAACTTTCGTCCATCGATAAGTGCATTAGTATACAGTATATAGATGTATTGCAATATACGAATAGCAATCAAGAGACCCGGATTTACTCATGTACAGGCGCAGAGTCTAACATTACGGATCGCATACCTTGACGAGCAAAGGCATCTGGGCGCCTTTATCCTCCTCATCCTTGATATACGGACGCGTTACCACCAACGAGCGCTTTGTGATCCTTTCAGCTGGTACAGCGAGCGAAAACTCGAAGTTTCGAATGAGTGTGAAAAGAAGTGCTTTCATCCTGTGAACACGTCAGCGGGACCTGATAACTGACGATATTTCCTAAAGCACGTACTCGTAAAGAGCAAAGCGGTACCCAATGCAACTGCGAGCTCCGCCAAGGAAGGTCATTAAGTTACCCCATACCCCAGGGATCTCTTGCACAGCTGGAGGAGGATTTGTCCATCGATCCGGGCTGATGAAGAACCTCGTTAACTTCATTGACAGTGAAAGGGTAGGACACGCACTTAAATTCGTGAGCATCCTCTCCCCAGATCTGCGAATATCTATTAATGGCTAAGATCGGAACGAAGACAGTATCTCCTTTGCTGATCCGAATTGAATTGCAGATTTTTCCCTTTTTGTCTCTGTATGGTTCCGAGACGGGAATGAGATCATCTTTCATCGCAAGACGAACAGTGCTGGGTACTGCGGAATGACTACGTAAAGTCTCGCGTACGACAGCATCAAGAAAGGGGAGGCGCTCAGCACTCAGGTCGTCAACAGAGGGTGTGTCAGTATCTATGCTGCGGAGTTCACCCCTGAGTCGATCCTGAAAATCAGGACGCTGCGCAAGCACCCAAATTGCCCACGTCGTTTGTGTACTACGCTCAAATCAATTCGTATCTTGAGTATCTGGATAAATTGGATAACTTTACCTAGTGGTCTCATGCCCAGCGACTAAGAATGTCGGAACCTCTGTTTACCTCACGATTAGAAACATTACCAGCAGACATGGACGTCATAACGACTCACGAGCAAGCACATCCTCGTCCGGGATCCGCTGAGAATCCGGAAGTTCCACATCCATGTTGGCTCTTACCAGGACACTCAACAGATCCTTGCCACGACCTCTTCCTTGCTCTCTTTCTTCATAGAATTTTCCGTTCACACTGGTTTTCTTCTCACGGAGCAGCTCCTGTCCGATCCTTTGCATTGTTCCCCGTGCCCGTCTTTCCTCATTCCCTCTTTTTGATGGCTATCAATTGAATTTGTTATAACAACAGAAGAGCAGGTTTGTGTTCGCTTGCTTACGATAATGTTGAAGATTGGAAAGAATGCCTGCAGTAATTGCAAGATGCCAAAGGAGCCGTCTGCGTGGAAAAGCGTTGCGAAGGCTTTATTTAGCTCGCCAGGTTCTTGATGCACATTCAGCGAATCAAAATGGTAATCAAAACCTGAGACCCCCTTTAAGTAAAACATTGACCATCCTCTGTAGTCGCGTACCTGCAAGCCCAATAACGTCCAGCGTCGTTCTACTGAGCCATGAAAGCACCTCTATGATCTTCCCGTTCTCGGCCTTTTCCGATTCAGCCATGACTTCTGATTTCCATATGTCGCGCAGCTGAATTTCTTGAGTCAAAACAGCTCCATTGCGAAGCTTGAGACTATCCGTACCTGAAGCGCCTTTTCAAAGAAAATCGGAGTGAGATCTCTAATTGAAGAGGGCCCGAAGGAAGGATTCTTTGTAAATTATCAGTAAGAAACCATAGAAGTGCTACATATCTGCGAACCATAATACGTCTCTGAAGAACACGATACGATCAGAGACCACCCGAGTTATGAAAGCGCGCAGTACTGACCTGTTGTCTGTGTTTCTCGCCTGCATACAAATAGATGCTATAAATAGCTATCGTTGCGAGGGGCTATCCGGAAACTTACCCTCAGTAACTAGGATTCCTTATTTCATCATGTCAACAAAAGTGAAAAGAATTAATGAAATCCAGTTACCATCTCCTAACAGTCGCGCCAGATTACGCCGTGCTTGAGGAGGTTTCTGATAATCTATGGAGTGCGTCAAGATATGGTTTATCGCTCTCAGATCCATTGTGCATAGTCGATCTTCCTGAGAAATAGAAATGAAATAAGAAACCAGAGCAAGTCAAGGAAGCAAAAATTCTGCCCACTCCAAAAAATGCCTTATATTTAAACACGTTACCATACTCCTGAGCCCATTTCTCATGCAATTCCAAGACGTCGGCTTTCCGTATCTCGGAAAGATTTCCATAAATGAAATTTGAACTACGAGGGCCAGGAAGAGAACGTAGCGGCGAGCTCAGCGGTCGGAGGACTCTACGAACAAGTTTGGCGAATCCATAGACCGCTAATGTGCATAAAGCAGCTAATGAGAATTTGAGAAGTGCCATCGAGGATAGTAAACGAAGCTTGAGCGAGTAAGGAGCAACGCGCAAGCTCGGATTGAGGATTGAGTTTTTGAGGACTATTATCCCGGATCAATCTGCGATAAGGCTTACGCGCGGCTTTTCGCATGAGCTTGTTAGTGTTGGTCAAAAAGCAAGACCTGGATTGTGAATATAAGTGGATGAGAGTGAGCATGATGATGCTTGTCTCGGACTTTCCTACGCTAGATCAGCCACGTGGATGTCACATACACGTAAACCAAACAGTGTGACTGACACTGTAACAAATAATTGCTGATTTCAACAACTTATTCCAGGTGCTGCTCACTGGAAAACGTCTATTCAATAGCAGCGTCCGAATCAGCGAGGGCTCGCTAACGCTGATTACTAGAGATACAGGTCCCAGATGCCTTGCACTCTTATCACTTCCTCGTTCTCGCTTCGTCTCAATATTAATGGGTCATAGTTCTCTTTCGTCGCAGGCGCACGTCTGGTAATATCACGAGATACCGGAAAAATACGGAAATCGCATAGAAAATCCAGATTTCACGTTTTCAAATGAGGAAACAATGTCATGAGAAGCCATCTCAAATCTGTGAACGGTGCTTCAATCGCCCGGTACCTTTCAGCATCGTCTGGCTGTATGCTGACGCTGGCGAGGGCATCGCTTGTCAAACCCTCAGTTGCTGTCTGCAAAGAATTCTTCATCTGATTTTAGTCAGCATCGGGCAAAAAAGAAAGAAAGAAAGAAACCCTCGATGTCTGATCCGTTAGAAACTCGAGTCTGTCCGAATTCGCGCTCTGACGTCTTCTCTCTGACTCTCAGGAAGTAGTTCTGCTCCCCCTGCCTATTAGGCTTTCAAGCACTTTGGAAATAGGTCTTGGCATATCGCTGACAAACATAATGCATTTGGATATTCCTCCGATTCGCTAACAAAAATATTCATAAACCACATCGCTGAAGAACTTCTATCTGTCCCACTGGAAATGCACTGTCCAAGTTGCCTATACTGTGAAGTCAATCCGCTGCCAACGGCCAGGAAAGCTACTGATACAAACAAGCAAAAAGCACAAGTTTTGAACTGTTGGAACGACCAGCATGCACGGGTAGAGTTCCGACCGTATCGTATACGGATACGGCCGTATAACTCGAGCTTTATACGGATACGACCGTATATTTGGTGGTCAAGGTCTCATACGGATACGGAACACCCGTATACGGGAATACGGCGTATACGAAGGTTCAGTAACTCTACCAAATCAGAGCATACTAACAAATGTTTTTTCAAAGTGTTCAAAGTTTATCTCGATGCAATGAAGGTTCTGTTTACTGATAATGGTGCTCAGGGATGGTTTTCATAGGTGTCCGAGCAGATCAGATCAGCGTACTAGCTGTCCAAGCAGATCAGCGTATATGTGATCACCGGATGTGTGTGAATAATCGCTTACCCGGTTGCATATTGCCAAAACTTTTACTGACACCAGTCCTGCCGTGCTTGGTAACACTCAAATTATGATTTCCAAAGAAAACAATCTGCTCCCCGCATGGAAGGCAGGGACAAATACCCTTCCAAAGGGCATGCGAGGTGGAGTTCCGTATATGGTGCATATGCCGTATACGACATTTCTTTCCCAACTCTATACGGGATACGGCCGTATATTTTCTTCTTTTTTCCTTATACGATACGGCCGTATTCCGTATACGGAAAGCCGTATACGCATTATACGCATACTATGCACGGGTAACGTAAGTCTTACTGTATTCATACTACTATGGAAAACACAGGAAGCAGCATCAAAATATTTGTCACTGTATTGAAGCTTCGTCTCCTTTCTCCCCCGGAGGTTTGGGTCGGCGCCGTGCTAGCACTGGAACCAGTTTCGGGAGAGCTGTTCGGTCGAGTCGATCCAGAAGATACATCCGTCGCAGCCGATGAAGTAGAAACGGACGTCGTGATGAAGCCACTTGACACGATGGCACTCGCATGCACGATAAAGCCGGATGTGGTGAACATCGTGGAGGCCGTTTGAGACGCGCTGACTTCGGCCAATACTTCAATACATGTGGCGCGACCAGTGGAATCATCATCAGGTGCAAAACTACATCCGACAGATTCTGTCAAGACGACATCTGCGCTTGAGGCAGCGAATTGGACAATGAATTCCGTGGGTTTCTCTATAACGGTTGCTATTCATGGGGTTGAACAAAGACAAGAGTATGAAAATGACTGAAAGACGAACCGGTGATCGGTAAGTCATCCGATCTAGTTGCTTTAGGTGTAAGTACGTATGTCGTCGCGTCCGTGCCATTCCAAGCAAAGATTCCTGAAATGACTTCTCCTTCGTCCGCCTCTGTTCCTAGTCCGAGGGGAATGACAGTAGTTGAAGCATATATTTCTGCATACTCAGAGAAAGGAGATCAGGACGAGTTCATACGAACCATACGAGCCGGAAAGTGACTTACCGCGAATACACACGAGGGATACAATAGTGGAAAGGACAACCGTGTAAATCATTTCTTTATTTCACAAGCTAGTTTCAGTATCCTCGATTTGAAAGGGAAAGATAGTAGAAAGCGTACACGGGCCCCGAGACAAGGAAGGGGGCGGGGTGGGGCGTCTTAATATGATACTAATAGCGAAATCCTTGATCATCAAGATTTGTTCGAGACGAGGCAAGGCAATACCTAGTCCTTTTCATCTTTCCCAGCATCGCTACAGCATCATTCAAAAAGTCTACTTATACCTTTTAATTATTGAAGTCAACAGGACTGCCGCTCGAACAGATCGTTACCAGTCCATCCTCTTCCGCGCTGATGAACAATCTTATTCAAGACCCAGCGCCTTTCTCAGGAACGTTGATACCATTATCAGACACATAAATATTACTTCCGGTCGTGTCTATTTTTAAACTTGCCCGGGATCACCACTGCTATGCAGAATAGATCACATATCAATGATGTGAAGGATGAACAGACATATTATAGTGCACAACAAACTTCACACGATGTTCAGATCATAGCAACGAGGACGGGGAGTACGGCGAGAGCGCTTAGTAGGATACTGACGCCTGCTCTTCTTCCAGCTGCAGAAGGTTGAGGTGACTGAGTCGATGTTGGCGCAGAACTGGACGCGGACTGAGCAGCGGAAGCAGAGCTGGTCGAAACGACGACTGTAGCAATTGCCACAGGCCCCGAAAAAGTGCTCAGAACAGAGCCTGTTTCTGAGGCGCTGTTGACTCCGACTATCGCCTGCGTACACTCCGCTGAACTACCGCTAATCCCGCATCCGATGGAGTGTACCTGGGTTGCAGCGCCATTTGATAAAGCGAAGTTAGCGGTGAGACCAGACGCGTTCTCGACGAGTGTGACTGAGAGAAGAAAACCTCAGAGGGACGTGAAGCATGCTGAAAGAAGTGAACCTACCAGTTTCGGGCGTGGCGCCTCCAGTCGCCTCTGGGGTGAGCACGAATGTCGTTCCATCCACACCAGTGCCGACAATGACGCCTGAGATAACACCGCTACCACCAGTTCCGACGCCCAGGGGGATGGCTGTAGTGAGTTGAGGAGCAGCACTGACACCTGCGTTCGAGAAGTTAGAGATCAGCACTCGCACACACGCATCCCACATTGAAACCAACACACCATGTATGTATGTTAATGCCGCGAAGGCGTAAAGGAACGACGTGAAAAACATTATCGCTTTCCAGAAGCAAGAAGAATCCAAGAGGTAGTGTACGGTCTATATGGATACTGAAGGGCGTTGAGAGAGATGCAGTCCAAGACTCTAAAAGAGCCCTGGCAAGGTTTCTTGATTATCAAAATCCAGGCAGACAGATTCAGACAGCGTGAGAATCAAGCCCCCACCATACTTGTTGACAGGAATATCATTGGATATCGACCATGAAGTCCAGGGTAGGGAAACGGTGAGGCTTGTAGCTAGGGCGACTATGAGAAACGGTGCTCGGAAGCATATCCAGAGGAAAACTTGAAGTAGAATGCTATGATAATGGAAGGCTGTCTTATCGGAGCAATGAGGACGACCTTGGATTGCAATGATTCAACGTATCGATGATGGTAACAGCAAGCATGTGAATAAACTGACTAAGCGAAGACCGGAAGATGAACAATCTCTTACCAGAACCAGAAAATAGGAAATCAGACTCGCAAGGAACCCATAGATACGCCTCGTTACACTTTCTATCTATCATCACATCGATACAACATCAAAAAAATAATTTGCTCGAACTAAAACAAACACGTCGTCGTACTCGTACGGAGACCATAGCATATCGTACAAGCAACAGGAAACAGGAGAGGGAGGGAAAATACCTGGTACCCGCCATTACAAAATATTCCGAGACTTGTCATATCGAAAGCACAGCGATTCGTTGGAACGATACAGAGAGAGAAAGAAGAATAGAAGATAATAAGAGATCAGAGAAGACCGTCCGTGGACCGTCCTTTCACGATTACTAAAAACTCAACCGTTCCTTTGTTGCTTCCTGCTTGTTCCAGTTTCCATCCCCTTACAAATAGAACATACTCCCCCTCAGCAACGGGCCCTGCACACCACCGCGCCAGAGGTTCTGAGCCGTCCTCATCACCTGCTCCTCGTTGCCTCTCTCTCTCTCCCCTCCACTCCCACTCCCACCACCACTCGCAGTCGTGCCGCTCTCTACAGCACTCAATAACTCATGAATATAGCACCTCCCCCTCTCACATGCCAAGTCCGCATAATATGCAGGAGATACGAGTGAGACGGCTTTGGTGGCGCGAGCGAACATGTACGAGACATCGTTGGTGAGTTTTTGAAGCTCGTTCGCTGTGAACTTTATCTCGTCGTGAACTACGTAGTAGTGCGTCGGACGCGTCGTACCCTGAAGTCCTCCATGAGCCTGAAGGAAGAAATCGAAGGCAAGGACATTCGTAATTCCCTGATCGACCACCGTTCCTGGCCTAGGATTGCCCAACTGGTCCGCGTGTCCCGCTTCGGTCGGGTAAAAGCGCGTGTGGTGACGCTTTCCACAGATGACGATGGAGAGGAGAGGGCGATATGGCTTCGCTACCGTGTCGTACTTCTTGAAAGCCTCAATAAGCTGTGGCATCTCTTCTTTGACGACGGTATTATACTGTCCTTCAGAGACACCATCACGGTAGACGATAATACGGCGGGGAAGCAGGTTACGAGATTTCTCGCGGAAGGCTTCCAGGCGCTCTAACATCATTTCTTTCAGGCACGTAATCATCTACAGATTAGTGACTCCCGTTAGTCAATCCGTTTTTAAACAGACGTCGCCGAAGGAACAGAAAATCCAGCTTACCTCCTTTCTGGTCTCCTGAATTCTCAGACTCGCTGGGAACTGCGCGTAATGTTCATCGACGCTAGCAACGACAGCAGCAATACTAGGTGTACCCTTCAAGCTTCCTGGTCCTGGATGAGTGACATCCATACCAACGAGCATCGTCGGCTCTGACTTCAACCACCTCATGCTCTCCGGGTCCAAGCCATGGTTGATACCTCCGAGCTTCATGTTGAACTTGAGCGAGACATTCGCGAAGTACTGCAATTGTCCCTTATCTTTGCGGATTTTCTCTGCGTGCACACACACGGTGTGGACATCGAGATAGACGTCGCAGAGGTGCTTGAGGCCGCTGTAGATATGTTTGTCGCCGTTGGAGAGGACAACGAAGAGTAAATCAACTTTAGGCTTTAGGCTCGTGATGGCATTGCGAATTGCCGCAACAGCGCCCTTCCGCGTTGGGTCATCCCTGTTCTTCTGCGGCACTTGCGCCTGGATGTACTTCGGGTCCGAACGAACGACCATCCCGCTCGTCTGGCACATCTTTATGAAACCCTGAATCGTCTTCCTCAACTCCGGGTCATCAACACCATTAAACTCTGTGCGGTTGCCGTCTCTAATAAGAAGAACAGCCCACTTGTCCAAGGTAGCCCCGCGCGAGAAACGCACAGAGCGCAAGTTCCAACTCGCACGTATATCGATTTCTTGCGATCTCTGCGCGTACATCACCTTCGGTGGGTCCAAGATTCTTCCGGGCACAACGGCCATCTGGCCATTAATCTTGATGCCAAAGCCAGGCAGAGGTTGATCCCCGTCTCCCTTGAACCCGAGAGACGAGAGACCGAATCCAACAATGGCCTTCGCATTGACGTTGGGCGGCTTACACGCGTGTAGGATCATCTGTGCTGTGTGCTCATCTGTGAGCTTTCCGCGGAACGGCTGACCCGGCAAAATCTGGCAGACTTCTGCTGGAAGGAGGTTCGCCTTGGTCCCTCCTACGTCGATCAGGGGCATGTCGGGGTACTGCAAGCGGAGACTGTATTCTATAAATAAATAGAGTGATACGAAGATCAGTCCGCAGCTTAAGGTTATAAGAAGAAAATAGAATTAAAATGTTAATTAATTTGATACGCACTTCGCTGGAAATACTCTTCGACGGAGATCTGTCCACCGGTTTCGTCCCATTTGAAACGATAGGACTTTGCTGTATGACTACTGGCCCTCTTTACGGTTTTTTTATGTCCCAGATGCGTTGTCTGGATTCGAATGCCCCTGACGAACTGGTCGACTCGTGCCCCGAAGCTGGCATTACGGAATTCCAACATGGCATTTGCCAAGTTACCTTCAGAATAGAAAGCCGTTGTCGCGACGTTCACATTTACCATGAGCTGCTTATATGCAGGTCGGACAGAGGAGTAAAAGCCCTTCCATGCTTCCAGACCACCGCCGAGATTGAACGTTTCGTGAGGGAAGAAAAATCGATTACGGCCAACCATGACACCATTGCGCGATGGATGTTGCGCGAGGACGATGTTAAGTGCTGCAAGGAGCGGTGCGATGTCAAGTTCGCGAGACTCTGGGTTGCCTGCAAGGTACCCTGCAAGTATCGATAGATCGATGTCCTGGATAAAGTTCATCTCGATCACATATTCCTTTTTTGCGCCTCGGGTCGCGGGAGTGTCGTCTTCTTCGCTATAGGGCACCGTGAACTTGGTACCTTCGGGTAGTCGACGCACTGTAATGAGCTTTGCGCTGAAATCATGCGCAACACCACCTCGGAAGCGCTGATACTCGGGAATCTGCTCCAGTAGCTCGAAAATCCTGCGTTTGACACGCCTGACAGAAACCGCAGGGGAGATTTTAACATCGTACTCGCATAAAGGGCCCTTCGGGACGCGAACGGCGAAGAAATTCGAGCGTAGCTTGATTGGAGTGCCGAGTGTGCCTAGGCCTGGACGAAGCGGGAGATCGTCAAACTTGAAGTTGGCAGAAGCGCTTTTGTATGTCGCGATGAGCGCATTCTGTTCAGTCTGTGAGAGGCGCGCATCGATATCATTGGCCTGATCGGGCGCAGAGAAGATCCTGGCGGGTGGAATGTCAACGCCGACAACACGATAAGAGATGGAATAAAAGAGTAGCAGGAACGACAAAATATGAAGGAAAAGGAAATGATAGTCACCCGCCAGGCTCTCTCGGTGGTCCACCGCGACCGCCTCCGCGCCCACCACGATCTCCACCTCGGAAGTAGCCTCGGTCGCCTCCACCACGACCGCCTCTAAATCCACCGCGATCACCGCCTCCTCTTCCACGATCGCCTCGACCGCGACCTCCACCTCCTCTATCACCGCGATAGCTCATTGTTGTGTCTCAAGGGTAATTCTTTCTGCGTAAGTGGTGCGTTTGTCGGTATGATGGTGGTAAGAAAGAGAGAACAGAGAGGCGTCTAACAAAGGAGTTGTTTGATACAACGAAGAAGAGGAAGCCTTTAATACTGCATAGGCATAGCAGACATGGTGGCTCAGAAATAAAATGTCAATCGACTATCCAAATTAGGGTTGTTTTCGGTTATCGATCGTCCAAGATCAGCAATAAACTCGGTTCGGGCCGATAAAGGCATGTGATCCTGGGCGCTGACTTGGTCACACGCGTGACACTCTATGCTTCGTCGTCACAACCCAAACTCGGAAATGAAGGATTCCCTTGATGATGTGCACCATCTCGACGGTCTGAACATGCATGTTTCTTACGTGTTTGCTCATGGAAAATGTATGGCAAAGCGGAACAAGCCAAAGTGAAGACTCGCGACTCAGGCGTGCCTGCCCCTCGAATCTGCCCTATTTCTCTGCAAGACACTGGAAGTCATCTGCACGGACCTTTGGCTCTTGACTCTGCCCTCAAGGGTTACTCTAGGTCTCGGGATAATAGTACTGTGACTGGTTCTCGATCGCTATTGACTCCGAAAAGAGACAATGATGCTGCAGTCCAAAGTCGGACATGAACTCGAAGGCTCATTGCCTGCAGGCTCGAGCTCGCCTTCGAATTCTCCCGACAAGCAGGAGGCTCATCAAAAGTCGAAGAAACGCACTCGGTCTCTAGGTAGCTCGTTGGCATGGATATTCAGAACCAATCTTCCGTCCCGCCGCGGGAAAGCCCTCGAGAGCGCTGATAAGAGGGAATGGTTCGGCTTTGGAGAAGTATTGGGTGTGATCACCAACGTAGGTCTATTCCCGTTTTTCAATTTTGCTTTTCAAACCCTATCTCACGTTGGCCCTGTTTACTAATACTCCCTTCGAACAGCCCTCTGATACTCTCAACCAACTATCCGAAACGCGCAGAGCACTTCGAAGAGCACAGCGAGACCTGCGTCTCCGAGCCTCCATATCTTCCTGGTACATCCCTCCCCAGTCGTACTTCTTTCCATCCCTTCCGCATGCCCCGGTACTCCAGTCAATCCCTCTCCTTCAGCGCCAATCCGACACCGTCGCCGTGGACAGGATCTTCTCTAGTCCTCCTTCGTTCACTGTCCTCTGCGGATCATCTCACGTCGGAAAAACGACCCTTTTGAGAGAGGTACTAAAGAATAAGGAGAAATACTTTGTTCTCTGGTTGGACCTGAAGATTCTTGGAGAGGATGGGATAGAAGGTCTGCTTCTGGGCTTAGCCTCGGCACTCGAGATGTTTCTGGAGGAAATTGAACTAGATGAAGGGTTGGATGACCAAGAGTTCGAGAAATTATCACGAGCTATCAAGGTAAAGATTCCTTTCCCTTTCCTCTGATCCTCTAGGAATAAGTTAACAATGTTTGGACATCTCAAGCATGAAAGACGCTTCCTCTCTCACTTTCGTCAGGAGAGTTCTCACCCTGCTCCGAACTCCAGCGCGATCCCCAACGCAGAGACGGATATGACAAGTTATGATGTCGCACGACTCGTGCAACTCGTCCGTTCGGCGTTGTTAATGTACTGGGCATCGGCTTCGCGTCATTCGCGTCAGACCTCTGAACCTTCTACTACCGCTCCGACCTTTCCTCAACCCAACCTCAACTCTCAGGATGGCGAAGTGTCGAATCCAGTCCCCGACGCCGCTTCAGATCAGCAAACAAAGTCGAGTTCACGCAAGTCAGAGAAGTGGAAATCATGCTCTCAGATCTTTCACTTCAAGAACTTCTCGCGTTCCCACGTCGTGCAGAGCAGCATGGGTCATGACTCGGAGGAAGAGACGAAAGTCGATCATCAATCAATCGGACACACGAATGAAGCTTCTGGTCGAGGAGGTGAAGTCGCGCCGGCAAGTTCGGATGCAACAAATGCAAACACAAGCAAAGAGCACCGAGAGGTGAAGAATACTGTAGAATTTGCAACTCCTGCAAACGAGGGAGAGAAATCCGGTGTCACTATCGATAAGAAGGAAGGGGACGTGAAGATGGGGATGCCGCAAGAGATTGCGACTGAGGGTGGATCTTCGCTTGAACGTAATCCCCTACGTGTACGCATGCCCATCATCGTCTTCGACGACGCGCACAGACTGTAAGCTATCTTCCGTCCCCTCCCGCACAATATATCTCATTTCATGTACAGATATGCGCTTGCTGGTTCCGGTTCCTCACGTTCTAAATCATGCCAGGCCTTGCGCACACTCTTCGACGGTTTTCTTGTCCTATCAAAGCAAGACAAGTTGTGTCACGTCGTGCATGCTACGAACGATGGCTTGTACATCAATTGGCTTCATGACCTTGGTTTAGGCGCCACGGGTGAACTCAAAATTGTGACGCTAGCGGACCCCAGCAAGCCACAAACACGAGAATACTTCACACAGAATCTCCTTCTTTCCGTCCCTCCTTCTTTGTGTGCTCAACTGAGGCTCGATAAGGAGTTTGATAGGGAAAACCTATTTGAGAGGCTGTACGAACTGTTCGGGGGAAGACTTACACATTGGACAGATTTCATGAGTGATTGGGGTGAGTTCTTCCTCCTTCCTAGTGCAGAACTCATGAAAACTGATCGAAGTGTTATTCGCAGTAAACGCTGGAGGCGACCTTACCGGTGCGTTCTCCACTCCATTTGCTCTTATCCTATTACTTTTGCCTTCGAATGGACGCTAATCAAAGCTTTGCGTCATCATGTTCTCTATTCTGGGTTGCTTCATCTCTTTTCATCCCTCGGAAATGACACTCCCCGGTGAACCGGAAATTCCGAACGGAACCAATAGTGGAGCGAAGCACGCCTTTCTTGCACGCATACACGACGCTCAACTTCTTGCTCTTGCGAAATTTAGAGGCCGAGGCCCAGGCTGAAGCAGAACAGGGCAACGTGCAACTTAACTTAGACGAAAGGGATACGCATCATCTCCCTCGTAAACATGCTCGACGTCGATCTCTTTCTCGATCTAGACCACGATCACGGGTGAAAAGTCAAGGCGTTGGTTTCCTTCCTGGTATGCATACCGGACGTAGAGGAATGAAGAGCTCTGCAACGCTTGTAGCGGGGATTGGTCTGAGCGGAGACGCGTCGCACACCAACATTAATGGAAACGAGCATGAGAGAGAAGAGGAGGTGCCACCGTTTACGACAATGCAGCTTTTGGATCTTATGTATCACTTCACATCATCTGCATCTTCGTGTCTTCGAGATGTCGAGCATAGTTATGACCGTTCCCACTCGGTCTACTTCTCACGAACGTCATCTTATTTCGTTTCACGCCAGTCCATGAAGACGGCACGGCCAGGGCTTGTGAGACCCGTGTCGACCAAATCGACGAGGTCCGGCAAGGGACTTTTAGCAGCAACGAAGCAAGAAGAGCAAGAAGGTCGTGAAAAAGAGATAGGAATGAACCCTATCCCATATTTCGTCCTATGCCGAGAGATGGGGAGTAGAGACGCTGTAGACTTCCTCGTCCGCTCTGGGATCGTTGAACTTCGCTGGGACGCGTGCATCTCTGATATTCCGCACGGTGACGGAATGGTGCGCGGGCTAGTCGGAAGGGACGAAGGAGTCCACGAAGTGGACACAGTCGCCGGATTGGGACCGACCCTCGTTCCGGCGTCTCCGATCCTCGCACATACAATGCGCGTCGTCTTAGACGAATACGGCTACCAGCCCGCCGAAGCTGACATCCTCAATCCCGATCCCGATCTCGAAGCTGACGTAGACGCGGAAGTGGATCTCGAGCTCGAGAAAGAGGGTCGAAGAAACCGAGACCGGGAAGCAGACGAAGCAGACGAAGAGGTAGACGAAGACGAAAGGGACGAGTTCGTTGATGGGGAGGAGTACGATACTGAGTATCCTGCAAGTCCCTCCAGTACTCGCGGCGGCGGGAGGTACTACACCCACAGCCGGAGCGGACATGGACACACCAGCGGGAGAGAATCTTCTGGCTTGTCGGATGATAAGTCTGATTATGTCTCTTTCATCGATGACGTCTCTGAATACTGAGGACGAGACGCTCTGCCGGGACAGACACCGAGTGCTTCGATTTCCCTTTCTTTTCTGGTTTGTCGATTTGTGAATACTCACGCTATTGCATAGCTACGTTGACCATTGCGCACCACTCATTGCTCTTATACGCGGCGATACATCTTCCACATTCCTACACTTGCATTGTTAGACCCGCATATATAGTGGGCTTAGACAAAGTGCAATCATAGTAACAAATAATCATCTGCTGTACAAGGAACAAGAAAATCAGTAAGCGGTTTAGTCCCTAATTATAGCATCGATATCTGTGTTGGCATGTATGATCGCGAACCAACTTCTTTCCCATTATGTAAGCTCTAACATGTCGCTGCACTGGCCTACGGCATAGTGCATAGTACTGCCAGCTATACATGAGTTGTACATTCTGCAAGCCTACAGCGTACAAGGTGAGTGGCGCAGTGACCATGCCCAAACAAGCGGATCCGAGTCTATGCTCTCATCCTAGTGGATCATCTTGCAATGCACAAGCGTGCCAGGCGTTCCTGTAGTACGGACACAGAGCGGGACACCCGATATATGTATCAGATTCCACGACACTGCGGCTATTCAGCTACCCAAAGTCTTCCCTAAGCTGCCTACCCAGGTCACAACGAGAACGACACTCAGAGCCCGGAAGAACCGCGCTACGTTCGACTCACGCACGATACGATCGTGAGCCTGCCGTTCTTCCTCAGCACGAAGAGCGCGTCCTGATAAGCGCTCTGACTGCTTTGAAGTCGAGTCTGTTCTGGCAGAAGAGTTCGTTTGATTACTCGTCGCAGATTGATATTGCGCAAAAGGCGAAGATGAAGGATCGTAATGCCTGCCTGCCCCTACTCCTGCCCCTGACGCAGAAGTCTGCGGATGTGTATGCGCGTGAGTATGTGCACGACTGGTAGATGCTCTCGGTCCTGTGTTCTCCCAGGCGTACGTAGCACCACGTTTCCGATGGGCGTGCAGCTCGTACGCGTACGCGTGAGTGTGCGAGGAACCTGGAGTATGTGCGTGCGCATGTGATGTACGACTTCGGTGAATGTGGGAGGAAGCGATAGATCGGTCGTATGCTCGTCTTTACCAGATTCAGTATCGTGTAATAGTAGACAGAACAGAAGAACACTCACCTCTGACGATCGTCACTCAACACTTTATACGCGGCGCTGACTTCGTGAAACCTATCTATCGCCCTTTTCTCCGCTTCCTTCTCTTCCTCTTCGTGCACACTAGCCGTGCCTTTCTCAGAGTTGCTCTCTGTACTCGACCTCAAGCTTCTTCGTACATCAGGATGATATCGCTTGCTCAGCCGGAAGTACGCGGCTTTGATCTCCATTCTCGACGCGCCATGCGGGATACCAAGCGTGTCATAATGCGTGTCTCCTTTGGCTCCGTCAGTATCGATGTGAGGTCCGGATCCCGCTTTCGCGTTCTGAGACGCGGATGCGGTAGTAGAGAACAACTTTCGAAACGGAGACTGATAATAAAATTTAAGAAGATTTCGAACACGGCGTCCGGTACACAAAGCTCACATGGTAGATGGTTGATGGTCCCGCTTGTGCGAGGATGCGCGAGGCCATTTCTTCAATAATTATGAGAACAAGTTCAAGTTGGAGGCGGAAAACGAAAGATGAGGTCAACGAAACACGTGATCTTATCTGATAATTTTGAGCCCGAGCCTTGTGACTTGATTTGTCCAATCAGATCAGGTTGGATTTGCTCTTAAGCTTGAACCTCTCATCGTCTCTACTTTTTTTTACTTACGTTCATTTCACTCTAGGCACAACTTATTTGGGAGATCATATAGGGGTTTATTTACCGGTCGTGATTGACTTTGGAAGTTGCCATCGATCTGAGCATGTCCACTGGGATAGTCGCATAGTGCACTGAGTGCAGCAAATCACAGCGATGCCCGACTCGGACTCAGCGAAAGTCCCTCCGAAAGTCATTCCTGAAATCGACATTATGATTCGTTCTTCCCATCGGTAATGCACAATGCTGTACAACGCTGTCGAACGGAGAATCCACCCACGGTGTACGACAGTCTGTCTGTCTATTACAGCCGCGACCGGACGAAAGGCCGGTGACCGCATTGGTCACAGCAAACTCAATTGAGGGATCCACGGTCAGCTGGATGTGTCAGTCACACGCGACCCTGAATATTCGGTGTTCCTAACCCGGACTCGGACTGTATAAAACCCAAATTGACGAGACCGTGACGGATGCAATAACGATGGCTCTCTTCAACTCGTTCAAGCTCCCCTCACCTTTCGTGGTGCTCGTCGGGATCGTCTCGTATGGTATCGTCAAGGGGATCATCTGGCTCTCTCGACTATTTTTCTCGCCCTTACGCGACTTGCCGGGCCCGCCAAGCTCAAATTTCATACTTGGTAACCTCCAGATTTACCGTACGGAAGAGACGTTCAAAGACCGCGATCAATGGCTCGCGACGTACGGGAAAGTCATGCGGATCAAGGCCTTTCTCGGAGTTAGTGTTGCCTTTTCTGGTGTTTTAAAATCTGTGGGTTGATGGAATGTTTAGGAAGACCGACTATACACAACGGACACAAGAGCCTTGAATCATATCCTGACACATTCGATGGACTACCAAAAACCCAGGGCCGTGAGGTTTACCCTAGCGCGAACAGTGGGTGATGGTATGTCTCCCGTTCACTTGAATACCGAATTGTTCCATTCATCATATCCTGATAGGTATTTTGGTGACTGAAGGTAGTTTTGTATGGAACACGTCTCTGCTATAAGCTAATATAGATTGCCAGGCGAGCAGCATAGACAACAGGTAAGGAGCCTCGATTACTGGTGTTACAGCAACTAAACTTCCCCCGATACCTAGAGACGCATAATGGTACATCGAATGCGTTCTCTGCTTATCCTCGGCAACAAACTAAGCGTCATCTTGGCAGAACCCGTCGTTCGCACCATCATCAATTAAGGACCTTACGCCTATTTTTCTCGAGAAAGCTATTGAGGCAGGTGTCTTGTCTACTTATACCGACAGAATTCTCAAAATGTACATAAATCCAAAAGCTTCGCGATTTATGGAAGTCACAATTAGAGTCCGAAAAGGCCGGAGAAAAGGACTTGCCACAACCGAAGAAGATTGAGGTCTTAAGCTGGCTAAGTCGGACAACACTCGATATCATTGGTCTCGCAGGTGAGTTTTACTCCTCATATATTTTATGAATCAGATCACCGAAAAGAACTATTCAGGATTTCATTATCACTTCGACGCTCTTCGCTCCGGGCAAGAAGAGGATGCATTGAGCAAAGCATTTGCGACGCTCTTGCACGGAGGTGGACTTGACCCATTCTCCTTATTGCAAGCCTTCGTCCCAATCTTGAGGATCATCGTTCGTTATTTCTTATCTTCACTCTCCACCCAAATTACAATTGTAATCACTGTTCCAGCCTACGCGAAGGAAAAAGGAAGAACAAAAGGCACGCAATACTATGCGACAGATTGGCGAGCAGCTCCTAGCTGAGCGCCGGAAGGGCGGAGCGCTGGAAATGGGTCGGGATTTGCTCAGTGTGCTAGTTCGAGCAAACACAGATACGGACTTACCTGAGTCGCAGAGGATGAATGATGAGGACGTTCTCGCGCGTACGTTTCCTGTCTGTTTTATGTAGTTCATCACCACTTGCTCATTCGCGCGAGGCAGAGGTCCCGACCTTTCTCGTGGCAGGTCACGAAACGACGAGTACCCAGACTGCATGGGCGCTCTTCGTACTCGCCCAACATCCGGAAATCCAATCACGTCTCCGGATCGAACTTCAGAGCATATCCACTGATTGCCCGTCCGCGGATGACCTTGGATCAGAACGACTTCCATATCTTGACGCGGTCATGAAGGAAGTCATGAGAGTACATTCAGTGGTTCCACTAACGGAACGAGTTGCAATGAAGGACGATATCATTCCTGTCTCGGAGCCGTATTTTGATCGAAAGGGGAACCTCCGTCGAGAAATTAGGTACCACAACTTCTTTTACCGCCTTTATGCCTCTGGTTTCTCAAACGCTGTCTATTACTCAGGATCAAAAAGGGAGAGGCCGTTCAAATTCCTATTCTTTCTCTGCATCGGTCGAGGGATATATGGGGAGACGACGCTTCAGAATTTAAGTAAGCTCCTGCCTTCGTACTTGCGTTAGAAATCGATTGCTATGGGAAAACACAGCCCCGAACGATGGTTCAAGCCACATCCAGCCTCTCGAGATCTTCCCGGTGTCTGGAGCAACTTGATGACTTTCCTCGGTGGCGCGAGGAGTTGCATCGGATACCGTTTCGCTCTTTACGAGTACGTGTTAACCTCAGAATATCATTCCTTCAAGCGCAGATCGCATATGTATTCACCGACTTCGAAATAGGACGAAATCGCTTCTATTCACGCTTTTGAGGACGTTCGAGTTCTCGCTCGCTATACCTGCGGATATGATTACGATTCGTTCGGTTGTAGTGACGAGACCGTTTGTACGTGGGGGGGCGCGAGCGCAGATGCCGTTGATGGTGAAGCTGTATGCAGTCGGAAGTTGAGTGGATGCTTGAGTGCTATGAGGCATTTCCTTTCTTTATCTTTCTTGTATTGTACGACAATATTTCTCTATGACTAGTTTTCAGACCTTTGGGGCCAATGGTAGTAATTATCCCAGCAAAAAACGTAGTGAACGGAATAGGACTACAGCATATTCAATAAAGGAAACACGAAGAAGACGGTTTTATCGCGGTACCTGGAGCAGTAGCAGTGGGTTGAACTTATACGAGATAGATGTAACCTGAGTACGGGGGGGGGGGGGGGGCTTGGCGAACTGTATCAAGTACATCTTGAACCAGAACCTGTCCGTTCGAGAATGATTCTGGACACGTATGAAATCACACCAGTGCAAATAAGAGCAGAGCCCTGAAGCCAGTGCATCCCTCATAATATAAGTATACCTGTAGGCAACCGAATCCCAATAGCCCAAAATTAAATCAGAATTTGGAATCGTAGAATGAAGACGTACTCACATAGAAGAGAGACTGGATCTCAATTTTTGAGCCTAACCCGTAATAACACCAGAAAGTGAGCTTCATTTTTCATTCTAGGCATACTTGCTCGTGCTCAAACTGATTCGTCACATAACATTAAGTCGCAAAAAAACACAATTCGGGTTCAGCAATGTGGAGGAGTGCATCTAGAAGGTGAGCTTTGAGTTCGCGTCCATAACTTACAATAAATATCCTCCTATGCCATGACTTTCTCTTCGCGTCAATCAATCGAAGATCAGGGCCAACGTCGTCTCGTTCCTGGTCAAGCCAGGGTCTTCTCATATAACTGATGCTCATGTAGTTTACTTTGCTAACTTGATTTGTCTTCTGAAAGATGTCGACAGTGTGTTATTCAGGACAAGCTATCAACATAAACGGCGGTGTCCTTTTTTAATTAACGAGAACGAATGACGTGGCCCTCATCTCCCTGGTTTCTTCTGCTTTGGATCATAGGACATGCATGTACAGTAGGCATCCGACGTTGTTTTAGCCTGCATCAGAATGGAAGAATAATCCATATCTACGAGAAGGATTTCCTTGACAAATGCTCATTTTCTCGACAATGTTACATGCATTACATCAAGCACAAACTTTTGTTCGCAAAATCTTTTACACAGCTACAATCGGGCGTCCTTCCTAGTGATCCGTAGCGAATAACCGATGAACTAATACCCAACAATATCGCTCAATTGTGTCTTTGGGATGGCAGCAGGAAACGCCCTTCTAGCGAGTCTCGTCTTCGTCGCTTGTTCATACGCGAATCCGAATCCGACGAGCTTGAGCTCGCTGAATGCCGTCCCGAGGAAGGACAATCCGAAAGGAACTCCGGGTGCAGGGTAGACAGTGAGCGGACCCGCTGATTGGATAGTTACGTTGTCGGGGTAGAATCCCAGTGGAACGGTAACGATTGGGTAGCCTGCTATGGCTATAGGCACAGTGAAGAGTCGGTGTTAGTGGCTGAGGAACCAATGGGAATGAACGAACCTGCAGGAACGGTAGTGAACCCCGGTGCAGGCAAGATGAGCGCATCAAGGTTATGCTCTTTCAGAGCCGCATCAATTCCGCGAGTCGCGCCAAGGTCTTTGTCAAATGCCAGAGCCTGGAAATACGTCGCGTTAAAGCCGGTTGTTGCTTCTGACTCAATAAGTCTAGAGAATAAGAGACAGGGACAGTCACAAGTTAGCATCCAGAGGGTAAAAAGTTGCATGTGCTTACTCGGATTGGTCTGTAAAGTTCGTTGGCTCCTCAAGCTCCGGATTGGCGTCATTGAAAGCTATGAGATCTGCCAGGCTCCGAACATCACTGGGATTTGCAAGTAATGCCTCAAAGTAAGCATTCAGTTGGACCTAGACGAGCAGCACCTCCCGATCAGACAATTCCCTCAATAAGTATAAGGAAATAGAGACCAACTCACCTTGAAGTCGACATCCAGCACTATCGTCTCGTTATTGCTAACGGCTATTTCTTCCGCGCTGGGCAAATCAGCTGGGTCAACCACTGTCGCACCAAGGCCTTCGATCGTGCTGATCGCCTGCTCAAATACCTGGTTCACGAAGGGATCGTTCCCAGTAATACTATCATTCAAGAACACCTTGCGGGGAACACCAATGCGCGCGCCTCGTAACGCATGATGATTGAGCGCTTTAGTGTAGTCTGGGACGGGTAAGGGCTGTGTGAGCGTAAAGTTGTCATTGGGATCTACGCCAGCTATAACGGAAAGCACAATAGCCGCATCTGTGACGGAGCGGACCATTGGACCAACTGTATCCTGGTGCTCAGATATCGGAATGACTATTTACAAGGGATGATAAGTCTTGCTACACAAGTAACACAAGCAAGGAGATAGTAACAAGACATACTACGTACCTCCTGCACGCGATGTCAACCCAACAGTAGGTTTGATGCCTACAAGATTGTTGTTGCTACTTGGACATGTTATACTTCCATCTGTTTCCGTTCCTAAGGTCACAGCAGCAAGACCAATACTCCCAGCAATCCCGGAACCGGAGGAAGATCCACAGGGGTCAGCATTGGGAAAGTACGCATTCGTGGACTGACCACCTCGGCCTGACCATCCTGACGCCAGATTTCCCCTGAAGTGTGCCCATTCAGATAAGTTCGCTTTTCCTACATAAGGTAATGTCATGAGAACGAGTTGGTAAGGACGAACTGTATTTTCATACCAAGAATGATCGCGCCGGCAGCGCGGAGCTTCTTGACAACTCCTGCATCGTCCGGCACAATAGATTTCAGAAGCGAGAAAGAGCCAGCCGTTGTATTCATCCCTACAACGAACACCATGTGAATCTGGGGCTATAGAGCGGTTTCCCATTTGATCAAATGCACCTTCGAAAGCAAAAGTTGCTATATTATCCTTGACAAGAACTGGTATTCCGTGGAGTAGACTTCTTGGGCCTTTCGTCTTCCTTTCGATATCTAATGCGCTAGCTTGCATGAGGGCAGACGGGTTCAACTCAATGACGGCCCGGAGAGTAGGGCCCTTTAGGTTGACTTCGTCGATCCTAGCGAAGTACGCCTGCCAATTGCACACCGAAGATGGACCCTGATCAGAAAGCAAACTTAGGGTACGGACATCAGGCCAGCTCACCTTTACGAGATCGACGCTCGAAAAGTCACCACGACTCAGACCATCCTGTAGCTCTAGAACAGATGCCTCATACAAATCAGGGAACTTTTGACTCGAAGTGATCGAGACGTTTTCTGCTTGCTGAACGAATACACACACTACGCATCGTACGAAAACGAGTGCAAGCAATGCCAATGCCGCGCCAAATGCCCTCATTGATGGGATTTTACCTACGCGAAATGCGTCAGCATCACTGATTGCAGCAATGTTGAACAGAGAATAACCCAGACTCACTTTGTCGATACCAAACAGAATGAAGGTCTCCACTTGAAAAGTTCTCCGGCTTTGCGTCCGCGATGTCGTCTACCCCTACATCGTCGGATTTATACCTCTTGTAATGTCTTCCATCGAAGGACCGTGCCATTCGTTTTCTTCTTTCGATTTGTGCTTATCAGAAAAATGCGCCCAATCCGCGTGAGCGCGGGGAGCTCATGGGAAGAAGTCGAGCTTCCATCACAAAATTAGCAGGCCGGCCCACACGGCCGCATGCGTTTCCGGTTGAATTCAGTCCTTCGCCATACACCATTTGAGCACGAAAAAGCGGATTGAGGGTATGTTTTAGCCTTTGGAACGCTGAGTTCCGAGAGTTGATGGCAACGTAGTATGTAATTGTCTGCTTATGTAACTGCTTGCTTTTTATTAGCCCTTCTTAAACACCACACCGTTCCACAGCGCACACCAGTCCTCCGGGCCAAAGCAGTAAATACGCTTTGCACCAGTCGAACGGCGCAACTCTTGCGAAACGGGCTGTGTACACCGAAATCTACTGATCCTGGTATGGGAGAGAGGAGGGGAGCGATGAGATGTGCTAATATTGTATGCTCCTCCTTGTTGAACAGGTGGAAAACCAGAGATGTATGCGGATACGTGATCATGGAGGGGCGTGAGCGAGGCGAGGCGAGGATTGAGAGAACGGGGCGCGGTGTCGTTGGCGGTGCATAAAAGGTTTCTCCTGGAGTCAAATGCCGTGGATCAAAGACGTCGCCTTGTATGAAGCGGACGGGGAACGACTCTGGAGTTGATTTGAACAGTTTGTGCTCGAGGTCCCAGAAAGCTTCAGAAATGGTCAGTACTAGTCTCATCTAAAAGTCAATTCGAATGAAATCGTACGTACGTCCTTCTAGGTCCATTGCTACAATATTCCTTGCAGGATAATCATCTGATACTGATTTTCTGATATCATTGCCAACTCACTAGCCAGCATCAGAATGCCTGCATTCGCAGACAAGGATTAGAATGACGCTCACTGGTACAGTCTATGTCCAAGAAAATCGCGCCTTGCCTCTCTCTCCCACGTTTCAAGAGATCTTGATACGGAGGGAGGTTCGAGATCCTGAGCCTGCAGATTAATTCAAATTGGGTGAGATGCTACAAAGCGCAATTATGCAATAACACGCACATTAGAAAGCTGAAGACTTGAATGCGTCTGTACTTGACGAGCTGACACTATTTTCATCGCATCAGTCTCCGATAGAGCTCTGCTCATTATTGCAGCTTACTTCCCAAGCTGCTTTCTGAACAGTCAGAACGTGTCGCTTCAATTCATTCTCGTCCTCGATCTTTGTTTGACTCTTGAGAAAGTCGACCTCCTCTCGAGATGGCGCATATAAACTCGGATCCAACTCAGTTATTATAAGTTTTAGTGCCGCCTCTTCGTTAACGTCGGCTTCTGGCATTATGTCTTCGTGGTTCTCAGCGAAAGACCAGGAGAAATGGACTTCAAGGTGTTTAGGGAAGTCGGAAAGTGGTTGACTGTCTTCTTATATCTGGTTAATCATTGCCGAAATGCCGTCTCCATAAATACAATCAGGTCCAGAATAGTCTGGGTTGTCACGTCTCCCAGAGTTCCACGATTGTGTGAGTGAAATGATGTAACATCACTATTGAACAAAGGAAACTGATATAGATCTTTTTGAGCACCCGTATAAAGTATAGTCAACTTACATTCAGATTACGTCGTCAAATACTCTCACCTTCGTAACGGCAAACTCAAAGTTCTGTATAACGTGTTGTTGTCATTCTCGAAGGGTATACAGGTCCAAAGTGCTTGTATTCAGGCTGGCGCTTTGTTGAGAAGCATGCCAGGACCTTGACGGCCCCACTGCAAGTACCACAGACTTGGGCATCGAAGCATTGGTCCATTTTGCCAGCAGTCACTTGAAGAATAAATACAGGCCATGATGCGGAGGAGACATCTTAGAAGGAACGGGTGAGACCTGAAAAGTCGTCGAGGACGCTTACTTTTGAAGTCTCGTACCTTGCGCGAGTGAAGACGAAGAGGTAACGAGAAGGCAGACTTGGCGACGACATAAATGTAAAATAAATATACGTATGACTAAGCATTGCCTCTTTTGAGAACTCGTCTCCAACCCGAATCTGCTCTTGGTTGGTTCAGTACAGCGTCCTGTGGGTTGCAGAATTTCTCGTGATGTATACTCGAGTGCACAATAATCTAATCCTCCATCTAACACACACGATCGATCTTGAGTCATTGCAATTACGAGTCTGACTTCTTCCGTCCGAACGTTTATAGCGGTGAAATTCGTATTTTCCGCGGTCAGCCTCGACCTTCTCGAGGTGGGCACGTCATCATAGCAATAGAGCACCGTCACCCGCCGTGAATCATTTGCTGGATGATCCGGGCATCGGAATTTACTGCTTTCCCTAGGTATGCATTGCTTCCTGAACGATCTTACTGAGTTTCTCCAGCTTTACGAGAAGGAATCCGCCTTGCTCAGACACATGTGTCTTTACCACCGTTTTTGGACATGAGGGAACATTTCAGATGCGCAATCTTTCTCGCCAAATTATTTTTATGTACTAAACGACCCATGATCATAAGTTATTATATCCATGCGTTTCGGATTGAGTCGAGCTAAATTGTATGGTACGTCATAGCTTTAGAGACAAGCACTAGTACTGAGTTATTACCAATTTTAGGTGTGACAAGGGACTTCTGCATCTGTGATGAGTATGATAGCTGCAAACGTACAACGTTTCCAATGGCCACAGAATCCTCTTCAAGAACAGAATATCATTGACACATACCAACTCTGGATTGGACATATTCTTACGCTGATCAGATGGCACAAGTATTTCAAGAGTATTGTCACTATTAGACAATTTCGCATCGCTTTCAAACAATGGATAGTCTCCAGCTCAGTGTTTGCACAGACTATGGGAAGACGCAAATGCTCTCATACTGTCCTTTCATCATGCACTGGTTGGAGGTCGATGTCAACTGGGCATTCATGTGCTATCGGACTCATGTCCTGTTCCTGAAACTTCCAGTGAGCTCCGAGTAAGAAGCACAGCGACAGAGAAGACTAATAATACCTTGGGCAGGACGTCTGTCATAGTATTCGACCTTTCCTCCAACGTCGAAGTGGGGCGCCCAAATCCAAAACTCGTCCCGACTACTTCACTGTGAAGGCTTTCACGGAGATTCGATCGGGCATTTAACCTGCGGCGGGCATCAGATATGATATTGGTGCCTTGAAGAATTGAGCAACGAACGAGGCCATCATACAGTTGAAATACACTGGGTGAAGCCTCATTAGATAAACTCTAATAGTAATATGAAGGTGAACACATTACGTTTCGGGAAAATCAAATCGGCTGACAAGGAAATAAGAGAATGGGGTGATGCACTTGCACCGATTACCGCTACAATTGCCCAGAGAGCAGTCACAAGACCGGAACCGATGGTCAACCTGACAAGGCGATTTACTATGGAATCTGTTCTTCTGACACCAGAGCGATTCTTCTTCAGCAGCCATATCATCGAGATAGCTAGTGGTATATCCGCAAAGACCGCGCTGGAGTTCATTACGATCTCGAAGTGGGTAAGCCTGACGAGCTCCTTCAACAAAGACATTTTGACAATGTTAACACAATATGTCGCGGTGAGCACGAGCTGTACCATTACGAGAGCGAACAGAATTCCCGTCAATTTCCAGTTCTGGTTACTTACTTCACTCAAACAAATTAGAGTTCACAAGGAGTAAATCAGTTGTATGTCTCACTCACTACACCACACTCGCCGAAGAAAGAAGAACTGGACCATGGCGTCAATGACACCAATGATGAATCCGTTTATGCCTATTTCCCTACAGAAAGGTGAGCAACGAGCTCTAGTCGGAAGAGAAGATATAAATTAAATTACTTCGGTAGATATGTCAACAGTGTCGGATCCGCAATCCCATTCACAAAGTAGACGTAATTGAACTCTATTAGGAGTCCCTGATGTATTGTGTCCAGTGACCATAGCAACACAACATACGCCTTCAAATAGTTGTGGTCTGTCTCCCAAAATTTCTAAGAAGACATCGATTCCATTAGCATTTAGAGGAGAATTACAAGGAGGAATTCTCACTTCACAATAATAATACAGCTGGAGGCTTGCTGCACCCCATAATCTGGAAATGAATGAGTACAGGCTAACTGAGACCAGTTCGGAGTAAGGCATACGCTGAACCAAGCCTAGACGTCAACAGATCAGTCGTACTGAAATACTTATCAATGCCGAAACATATACACTACTGAAAAGAATAGACTTCCAAACTGGAGCAGTGGTCAGTTCGGCACTTTCGAGCGCCTAGATGACTGTTTATATGAGGCGTACAGTACTCTTCAACTGTGTCGCCGAGATCATGTTATCCGAGTCCATGCTGTGTAATTTTACCAACGGCTCCAGAAACTTCAGTGAGCTTTCGATGGCAGGAGAGGAGGGATGCTGGAAGGAAGGAAGAGACCCTGGCGACCGTAATACGTATTTATATGTACTCTGATTGGCACTGTCTGTCAGAATCTTTTTTGAGAAGTTTCTTTGCCAATTGGGTCAGGCCAATGGATGTGATCATGGTGCTTCTCCGGTCCAGTTTCGGATACAGCATGCGCCAATGTTGGAGCTGGTAATCATAAGCGATACCGCCCGACCTATATATCAATGTGCGCAGAAAGAGGTTATAGAATGAAGAAAGTGTTAGATTCATGGACACGCGAAGCAACGACTTATTTCCATACTTCGATTATCTCGAGGAACAACCTTACAGTTTATCCAAAGAAGGAGGTTAGAACTGAAGCCAAACGCCACTATCACACTAAAGCCAGGCGCGCGTCTAGTTCCATTCATGTAGAAGGTGCGAAGCTCCCCTCAGATGTTCCAGCGCACTATATTCTTAGACAATCTACGAGTAAGATCGCAATGAATGGGTCTTGAGATGTCCAGAAGAAGATACGTCGACACGTACCAATGCGTGCAATGAGAGTTACGTGTAAGCAGTTCAAGCAAACAGTTGTTGTCTTTGACTGGAAAGTTCCCACGGATGACCCGGCTTCGAAGGTCCGACTGCATCGGAGCGTGAAAGGATTTATACATTCGCGGTCCGATTCAAATGGATTCATTGTTTTAAGGCAGTTTAGACAGTTGACTCCCAATAAGTACATATCTGATAAAACAAACGCGTATAATTGTAAACAATTCTATCCTTCTGCAGCGAAGATTATAGTTCTTGCTCGAGCATTATGAATTCTATACCGCATCCTGTACTTTGGGTGGGGCTTCTTTGATAACGTTCGAAGCCTGAGTCACCGAGGTAGAGATGTTCGTAGTACCAAAGCTCATGCCGACTATCTCGTCGTTGAGAGCCTCGCGGAGACTTGATCGAGCATTTAACCTTAGGTCAACGTCAGATATGGAGATTGAACCTTCAAGAAAATGGGAGACGAACGAAGCCATCATGCAATTGAAGTATACTGTATGAAGCTTTATTAGAGACTTTCTGTTTATTTCAATGAAGAGGACTTACGTTTAGGGAAAATCAGATCAGAAGACAGGTAAATAAGGGAACGAGGCGCTACCGCAGCACTGACAACTGCAATAATTGCCCAGAGCGCAGTCACGAGACCAGAACCAATGGTCAACATGACAATACGGTTGACTATTGAATCTGTCCTTCTGACTCCAGAACGATTCTTCCGCAGAAAGCATATCATTGAAAGAGCCAAGAGCATATCCACAAAAACCGCGCTAGTGTTCATGATGATCTCGAAGCGGCCAAGAGTGGCAGCTTGCCTCAACAACGCCTTGTTCAAGATTATGCCACTACAGGTCATAGTAAGGGCGAGCTGCGACAGGACAAGGACAAAGAGAATTCCAGTAAGTAGACGATTCCGACCGCTTACTTCGTACGCATAAGATGAAAGTGAGGACTAGTGAGACTGTGATTGTGAAATAACACTCACGACACCAGACTCTCCGGAGAAAGAAAAACTGGACCATGGCGTCTATGACAGCAATGATAAATCCTATAATACCTATTTCTCTGCAGAAAGGTAAGAAACGCTCGTACTATTCAACACTGAACATACTTTGGTAGATAGGTCAATAGTATCGGATTTACGATCCCGCTCACAAAGTACACGTAGTTCACTTCCATGAGGATGGCCTGATGCACTGTATCCAAAACCCATATCGACACGACGTATGCCTTCAGATAGTTAGGGTCCGTCTTCCAGAATTTCTAGGAAGTAATCGGTTCTATTAGTAGAAGCAAACCTACACCAAGGCAAAGATTTCATACTTCGCAGTAATAGTATAGTTGGAGACTTGCAGCTCCCCACAATCTGGAACTGTTCTAGTAAGAGTTGATCGCATTTCATGGAGGGAAAATTTACACTGAACCAAACCTGTGAATTATCTGATCGGTAAGCAAGGTCTGCCATCAAAGCCTGAGAACATACAAAGCAGAAAAAAATAGACAGCCAAACTGGGATCATTGTCAGTAAGTACAACATAAGCTGGCCGGATGCTCGAGAGACGCACTGTGGTGACCAACTGCGAAGCTGATACGATTGATACGGTACTCATTCTATAGAGTTTCTACTTGTTTTAGAAAGTGCACAAAATTGGCCTGAAGCGATGGAGAGAGGATGATCTGCTGGCGAAAAGAGAAGCTCATAGACAGTCTTTATAGATTGCCTCTGGACGGCGGTGTTCGCAGAGACGTTCTACCATCGGACCAGTAGCACCTAGACGATTGACGAGAACTCAGCTCTCGCCGGAACTCTTTGCTGCAACTCAACTTTAATCGAAACTCGGCGAAGCCTGTATATGGATAGGGATAGCAAGAGTCTGAAAAAGAAAAGGCGCTGAAACTAGAGCGCGCAGGGATATTCGACATTTAGGACTTCCAAACAGCGAGTGATAGGTCGGGAGTATCGACAGATGTACTTACAAATTATCCAGAAAAGCAGTTTTGACTAGAATCGTACGGCTGATGCACTGGAACCAGGTTCATATCTAGGTTTAATCTGGGATCGAGGGAAGCTAGGCAGTAATGCTCGCGCATTCTATTTTCGGTTGATTTGGTTCGAAGGCTGAAAAGAAAGTTAGCTGACGAGGTGACGAGGAAAAGACTTGAATTTGCAGAGCGCTACGTGTCGCCGGGATTCCGCTATAGGCACCAGCACGCGGCGGTGTACAGGCGATACGGAAGTTTCAATTCATCACCCACTTTGATCGTACCAACGTTATATCGATACATGGATAGTTAGGCGCCTCGCAGAATGGCGGCGGTGTGGAATCCTGCATTGCGAAGATGCGAAAGGCTGGCAAAATCTTACGTAATCGAGCCCAACTTTCCATGGTGTCTGTGGCGCCTTCATCGTAGTCAAACTATTACAAGTCTCAGCTGACACGAATCCAATTTTATTGTAATATGAAGACTTCATAGATCAGATCACGAATATTTCCGTCGGGCGGACTATACAAAGCCGATAAGAGCAAGCCTCACTAGACTTCTGCGGACTCATCCGTCAGGTCGTCGCTTCCTCAGCGAACAGGACCTTCTCCAGGTTTCTAGGAAAAGATCGATCAAGGTTGAAGTAGCGTGGAGCTACACCGAACGCTTCGAGTGATGTACAGTCGGAAGAACTGTATCATTCATCCTATTTCTGAACGCTACCGATGACTATTTTCAGCGCAGCGAAGATAAGTTACATCTGCGGTTTTTACTAACGCACGTCGAGTCAGACAAGCTCCTTGACGTTGTCAGAAGAAATTGCTTGTTTCATGCCAAAGCAACCAAGGTTTTGCATACACCACAGTAAGTACAGTCAGGCACCTATATGCACAAGGTTGACCCATCGCTCGGTCATGACCTTCCCCGTGTCCGGATCCTCCTCTCCATATGCTCTCAAATTCAATGCAGCTTGTCGAACAGCCCCAGCAGCCCTCTTGAATCTAATCTCCCCTTCCTCTAAATCACTCATGAGATATCTATAAATATTACCAGCCAGAAAAGGTGCATCCCTGTCGACCAGTTGCCACATCGTCCCAACCACACTTCGAAATCCACAGAACTGCATACCCGCTGCTAGATGGAGTGCTTCGTCCAAGGCAAAATCTGGACCTTGTTCCGCAGTATGGCAAGCCGAAAGAAATGCAAACTCTGCATTCGGAAGGTTGGCACGTGCGATGTCGAGTAAGGTAAGCCTGCTGCCTGAAAGCTTGAGGAAGGAGTTAAATGGCTCCTTGGCCAGAAAGCCGTGACAAGCAAAATGCACCCAGTGTGCCCGTTGAAGAAGACTGAGGGCTGATTCTGGGGTTGCGCGGTCGCCGAGGAGCTGCTTGAACCGGCGAACTCTAATGATGGCATCCCTTTCTTTCTTGGCCGACGGAAGTTTCGTGTCTCCAACAAAGAGCATCCTTTCACCCCCATTTTGTGCACCAGATCGCGCATTGATGAGCGACGCGAGAGTCGGAGTATAGGATGAGATATAATCATCCAGGAGGTACCTCATACGACCGTTTGCACCTTCGTATGGACCTGCGGCGTGAAAGGGGAAGGCAGTGAGCACTGAAGTAGGACACCACCAGATTCGTGAGCCCTCGTTAATCCCGAGTTCTTTCAGTTTTCGGATGACTTTGGAGACAACTCTCTCCCACAGTGTCGTCATGACTCGCCGAAGCACCTCGTCATACTCTACGGACCCTACTCCGGATGTTTGGCGAACTCGTATGAGCTCCTCACGGAGCTCGATAGCGTCCAAATAAAAATCCTTATCCAGAGGAATGCAGACACACGGATCGATCTCGCGCGCGAGAACGATGATTGTGTCGCATCTATACTCGGAGTGATTCAGCACGATGACGGGTCCTTCTGAAGCCGCCTGCCGTATGGCATCGAATGGAGAAGTCTTGAGAAAGGCTTCAAACTCAGGTATTCGTCTTATGTCGTTGATTATTGACTCCTGCTCTTCTGATAATCGCCGCATTTGCCTCAACATCTCGTCGATCGAATTCCGTTTTTGAAACGCGCCGTTTTCAAGGATACTATAAGCCATCCTTCCTGAGCCTGCCATCCCCGACTCGGAAGATGTTATAAGAGTTTCTAGGCACCGGTTACAGTTCTCAAACCTTTCAGCAAGTGCCTTATCCACTCCCGAAAGCTGTTCCAGTGGGGTCCTAAATCCGCGCATCTGTGACCAAAGTAATGCTCTCCCTTGTTCGAGAAACTCGACAGCCTGGATGATTTCGCCTTTGTCGATGGCATGTGCAGCTGCGTTCAAGGGGAGTGACTGATAACGATCATCACTACAAAGAAATTTGTGTTGCTCGGACAGAGTAGGTCTGATGGCGAGGGATCGCTGAAGGAGTGACAGAGCCGTTCTATGCGCTTCGATTAGAGTGCTGTGATCATGACTTCGAGCAATTGTCGTCCATCTCCACGCAATCAAAAGACGAGTTGTGATGCTCGAGAACGAGTGAAAGGCAGCATCTCTCAGCAACAGAATTGATTCCTTGTAATCATCCCGATGCCCTTCTTTCTCAGAACGAACGAGGAGCGATTCGGCAAGTTTGCTCAAAGATTCAGAACGCCCTGGGTGGCCTTCGGGTTGAAGTCTCAACACGGCACGTCCCAGAGTGATGGCTTGCTCAATATCCTCCATCGCCCTGCTGTGCACAAAGCGCGTCCGAAGTGCCATTGAGAGATTGCTCGATGCCAAGGAGCAGTTCGGGTGACCCTCTGATAGAAGCGCCAGCGCGGCACGTTCTAGAGCGATTGCCTCCTCAAGATCTTCCATCCTCCCGCTATGCTCAAAGCGCGTGCTAAGGCTGATCGCGAGATTACCCAACGCGACAGAACGATTCGGGTGACCCTCTGGAAGAAGCTCCAGCGCAGAACGTCCCAGAGCGATGGATTCATCAAGATCCTCCATCCTTCCACTGAGCTTGAAGCGTGTTTCAAGTGTGCCCGCGAGATTGCCCAATAGCATATAATAATCTGGATGGTCCTCGGCTCGAAGCTCCAAAGCGGCGCGCCCAAGAGTGATGGCTTCCTCAAAATCTTCCATCCTCCTGCTGTGCTCAAAGCGCGTCTTCAGTGTGGTCGCGAGATTTCCCAACGCGACAGAACGATTCGGGTGACTCTCCGGCCGAAGCTCCAGTACGGCACGTTTCAGACTGATAGCTTCCTCGAGATCTTCCATTCTCCCACAATGCTCAAATCGCGTCTGAAGGCTGACAGCGAGATTGGCCAACAACACAGAATGGGCCGGATGATCTTCCGGCTGGAGCACTAGTGCGTTTCGTTCCAGAATGATGGATTCATCAAGATCCTCCATCCTTCCACCAAGTCCAAAGCGGGTGCGAAGGCTGCTCGCGAGCTCTCCCAACGTCAAGGGACGTTTTGGATGACCCTCAGGTAGAAGTTCCAGCATAGCGCGTTCCAGCGGAATGGCTTCTTCCAGATCCGCCACCCTTCCGCCGTACTCAAAACGCGTCCGAAGGCTGCGCGCAAGGCTTCTCAATGACGAAGAACGATTTAGGTCACTCTCAGGTCGAAGCACCAGCACAGCACGCCCAAGAGTGATGGCTTCATCAAGATCGTCCATCCTGCCGCTGCGCTCAAAACGCGTCCGTAGGTAGGCCGCTAGATCACTCAGCGCAGAACAATGGTCCGGGTGATCCTCAGGTCGAAGCGTCAGAACGGCACGTCCCAGAGTGATTGCTTCTTCAATATCCTCCAGCCCACCGCAGTGCACAAAGCGCGTCTGAAGGCTGTTTGCGAGGTTTCCCAATGACAGAGAACGACTCGGGTGACCCTCCGGTCGAAGCATAAGCGCGATACGCTCCAGAGCGATAGCTTCCTCAATATCCTCCACTCTTCCACAGTGTTCAAAACGCGTCTGAAGGGCGCTAGCGAGATTGCCCAACAACAAAGAATGGGCCGGATGGCCCTCCGGTTGGAGCACTAGAGCAGCACGTTCGAGAAGGATGGCTTCATCAAGATCCTCCAATCTTCCGGTCTGCTCGAAGCGTGTCTGAAGGCTGCTCGCAAGATTGCATAGCGATAAAGAACGATTCTGGTGACCATCGGGTCGAAGCTCCAGAGCGGCACGTTCCAGAATGATGGCTTCCTCGATATCCTCCAGCCTCCCGCTATGCTCAAAGCGCGTCTGGAGGCTGCTTGCAAGGCTCCCCAATGACGAAGCACGATCTGGGTGATCCTCCGATCGAAGCTCCAGAGTGGCACGGTACTGCATGATCGCTCTCTCCAGATCATCAATCTCTCCCCATTGCTCGTATCGCGCGCAAAGAAAATAGGCAAGCATTTGCAATGCTATATCGCGATTACGCTGACCCTGAGAACAAGAATCCACTGCAGCTTGCTGTAAAGCGATAGCTGAGTCAAGGTATTCGCTATTTCCGGATTCTTCGAACCGAGACCATCTAGAGTCGGCCTGATGCATGTGCCGAAAAAAGTTCTACAGTTTGAAATCGGTAAGCGACTCGACACAGGAGTATATGTTATTTTAGTACCAGTTGCTTGCTCAAACGCTTAACCGGTAATGAGAGGGATTTCGTCAGGCGCGACGCTCCCATATTCAGCATGGCTGTAATACTAGAGATGGGTCTAGTCTCCGTGGAATCGTTTGAGTCGGTATCCGAGGATGGAGGAGGCATGATAAAGCAAACGATGGCGATGATAAGAACGAAAGGGAGCGATGAGCGTTGTTATGAGCGCTGTTCCGCCTCATGTTCCTAATGGCTGAATTGAGCACTGCCTTTTGCGCAATTTCCATGTAGGGCGAGTGCAGCGAGGTAGTGCGTAGTGGATGCACGAGAAATAATCCGAAAATATATGATCAGTACTAGTCGCAGATTCGTACAGCATGAATTGAGTTTTGAAGATTTGTGAAGATGCGTTGCAGCCGGTTGCACAAAAAGAAATGTGGTAGGCACTTACACAAGTTACAGGACTTGGCCAAAGATCTTCAGATAAGTGATTTATGCGTGATCAACAATTGAATCCATATTTGCCGTCATACAATTTACAAAGTGCTAGACTAATATTTATTCAATCGAACTTATATTGCATCTTATGCATAGAACCGAACCGTCCAATGCTGATAAATCTATAACAGGATTACGTGCTAGACTTTTGAAGAATGGTCTCCCAGGTCGTCACTTCCCGGGCCAACGAAGGTTTCGGAACGCCTCTAAAAGACCAGAGATCAACGCTAAAATAGCCAGAAAATGAAGCATAATGCTGGGGCGGCATACCTCCTGCTGGTCAGCTCCGGATTCGATATTGATATCAACCCGACATTCGATCGCTCTTGTGTTCGAAGGCTAGAAGAGGCTCGTAACTTCACACGGAAACATTGTAAAACGATGCATAGCTCAAACCTTGTGCGAGACGCCCGTAGCAGTATTCGATCTCTCCGTCGAAGGAGAAGAGAAATTTTCCAGGCGAATGCTCAAGCCTCCTGTCCCGGTGCTCAGAGCTTCGCGGAGACGTGATCGAGCGTTTAACCTTAGGAAATCTGTCAGTACCAAAGAAATGAAAATCAAAGGTTGAAGGACGAACGAGGCAAGCATGCAATTGAAGTACACTAGAGAGAGCATTAGTGAGCTGATCTCAAGTACTAGCATGAAGGTACACACGCTTTGGAAAGACCAGGGCAATGAGTAGGTAAATAAGAGAATCGGTTACCACTTGAGCAGCAATCAGTGCTGACATGGTCCAAAGTCCAGTCACGAATCCGGACCCAATGGTATACGTAACGAGACGGTTTATTACAGAATCCGTTCTCCCGATACCCGAGCGCGATTTCCTCAGTAGCCAGATCAACGAGACAGCAATGAGCATGTCCGTGAAGGTTAACACGCAATTTAAAATGAGCTCCATGTGAACGACTTCGACAAACTGTGTCAGCAGGTTGAAGTGATAGATCTGCCCGTAATAAGTTGTGGTAGCTGCAAACTGTCCTATGACAGCAATGCTGAGGACGCCCGTCAATACACGATTCCTGTTGCTTACTAAAAGAATGTGAGCTGTCAGTGAGAAGCATAGGGGCATAGTTATTGCGAGTCGAATCACGTACAAATCCAAGCACGTCGCACAAAGATGATCTGTATCATCGTATCAATTATAGCAGCGAGAATAGCAGTGTCAATTCCTGTTCTATAGCGAAGTTTACGTTATTTTCAGTCGTCATCGAAAAAGAAAAGCATCTCACTTCGACACTGCCGTCAGTAATGTCGCATCGGCGACTCCCCTTACAAGGTGCATGTAATTAAATTGCACGATGAGGACTTGATGTGCTGTGTCCAACGTCCATATCACGAAGATATACGCCTTCAACCATTGTTGATCTGTCTTCCAGTATTTCTAGAGTAAAAGGAGGCGGGTGAGCACAGGCATACATACAATTTAGTAACACAGAAATCTGACTTCATAATAGAAATATAGCTGGAGGCACCCAGCACCCCATAGGCTTATAAGATAAAGTTCATCAAAAGTTTGCTTGATAATCGCGGAGGCTTACACAGAAGAGAAACTAGATTGGTATACGTCAGTACATGGGAGTATCGGCTTTCTCTATAGGGCTCACACGAGTGCAAGAAACAAACAGCCAAGCTGGAAGAACAGGACACTTAGCAAGGCGTCTTGAGGTGAATAACTCTGATGCATACCGTCTTATCCACAACTGGCACAGGAATGACAATAGCAGAATCCATATCGGGATACAAGCGTGGATTGGAAGATACGGCCTTTAGTAGCGAGTTGGGACGCTGAAGGATCTAATAAAGGCCGTCTTAAATACGAATGTGGCGCCTCACGATCACTGACTCAGGCATGACGGACGGGGATTTGAAACCACCACCATCAGGCTTTGGACGTGTCAGAAGAGCGCACTTTGACGAGCAAGTTTGATCGAGCATACTTTCCGCAGTAAATGAACAAGTATTCAGCGTCAGTCCAATGGCGTTCCTTGATGTGATGGGAAAAGGTCCATGATGATCGATATCTAGTAACCTGGAAGCTAAGTAGAGAATCAGTGTTTATATCAAGCGTGCATGCATCTGAGTGCTAACCACCGTGAACGAAAGGGGCAGTTTTGACCGCTTTTGATGATCGATCCTCGTGTATCCGTAAGTCCACACCACAGTCTTGATGATGTCTCTGCTATATAGAACTAGGTATCAAGACCTTCTCTCTCAAGTTGCCCTGGTGGGGACGATCCGATTGGTCGTTCTGGTCGGGCTTTTGGTCATACCAATGCATCTGATCATGCGCATGAGAGGCTGTGGAGATGAAACGTGAAAATGTAAATCACGGCATGTAATGCATGAAATTGAAATCGGAAAGCAAAAGCGAAGACAAAAATTCAAGGATGAGTCTAATGACGCCTCGTGAGTCGTGACCACACGCGTTCCAATCACCGTTAGCACTCCGTTTGAAACTCCGAGAAGCTAACGAAGTATAGAATTGTATCTTTTCCCCTAAAACAACGTGCTCTGAATAGCTCTTCGATATTTTTAATCCACATGCGGACGATAAGTATACCGGACATAATTGTAAATCTACGGTATCCTGGTCAGTTTAGCCTACTGATGCATCAGTCCGAGGTCCGCTCTCATCAGACTGAGGAGCGATATTTCCAGGTTTCTGTAGGGTCGGGAAGCCATAATCAGCTTCGGCATGATGATGTACAAATGTTTCTCACCTTCCCATCCAAGTCATCTGATCTTGACTCAGTCGCGATATCAATCCTGCACTCAACTGGTCTTGAACTCGATACCTGCGTGCACAAGAAGCAGAATCAGTGTAAAAAGAGGAGAAAAAATGATTGATACAAACTTTGTTCACTCGACCCGCGGAACCGTTTGACCTTTCTGCCGAAGCAGAGGAAAGATTTCCAAGGCGAATGCTCATGTTTCCCAGCTCAATTCCTGCGGTTGCACGAAGACGTAATCTCGCATTTAACCTGTTCTCAAATATCAGCTCTCGGAGTGAAATAGTATTGAGGAGTACGCACGATGCAAGCATGCAGTTAAAATACACTGTGGAGAATATGAGCGAGTAGTCACTCCTTGGATTTCCTAAAAGAACACTGACGCTTCGGCATAACCAGGTCGACGAGGAGGTAAATGAAAGAATTGGGTGCCACACGCGTTCCTATTACCGCTATGGTCGCCCAAAAGGCAGTTACAAGACCGGAGCCGACGGTATATATGACGAGACGGTTGATAATTGAATCCGACCTATGGAATCCAGAACGAGCTTTCCATAATAACCATATAAGCACGCCCGCAAGAAGGGTGTCGGTAGCAAGCACGATGCAGCTCATCACAAGCTCCGTGTTAACGACGCCCATAAACTGCAGTATATTTCTGAAATTATGAATTTGGGCGAAGAAGACTGTCGTGACCACAAACTGCGCCAATACGGCGATACATAGGATCACTCTTAGCGCACGTTTTTTCCGGCTTACTTCAGAAGAATCAGACAAAATCAATGAAAGCAAATGTCCTGTCACTTACAGTACCAGGCCCGACGGACTAAAACGATTTGTACCATTGCATCAATGAGAGCGGCTAGCATTGCGGCGCTGGTCGTGGTTCTGAAGAAAATATCGTTCAGTTAAGGATTTTCGTGATATTAATGAGCCGTACTTCGACACATGAAGTAATACTAATATGTCACCAATTCCATGTACAAAAATGACATAGTTCGATTGCAAGATGAGAGCCTGGTGCGCTGTATCGAGTGCCCATATCAGAAAGATGAACGCTCTGAGCCAGCGCTGATCGGTCTTCCAATACTTCTAAATTGATATCATCTGATGAGTACGACGAGAATACTTGGTGCCGCGTGAGTTCTCGCCTCGTAATAAAAGTACAATTGGAGACAGCCGATTCCCCATAAGCTGCGGTTGAGATTCCGCTCAGCTCCCGTCCATCCGAGAAAGCGACTGAAACTTACGCTGTAGCAAAGCTGGACCGCATGTAATCAGTCCCTGGGCACAGATCTCCGAAGTATATGAGGACTTACATAGCTCCCAGAAACAAACAACCGAACTGGACTAGAGATCAACGAAAGAATCGAAGGAAACAAGATTCTTCTGGGCTCACAGTAATATCCAGCTGCGACGCAGGAATGATACCAATGGATGCCATCCCATAAAACTTTCGGCACGTTTAAGACAGGCTGGCCCCGCGTTAGATTCGAAAGGGCCGCAGGAGAAGAAATGGGATGGTACGCGCTGTACTAAATACTCCGTCGGCGGCGTCGGTCATCGCCTGATGAACAGGAATCAGAGAAGTTCCCGGTTATAGCATCAGTCCGCCGGAGGCAGAGATGGGAACAACTTAATGAAGACAGATATGGAGAAACGAATGAGCAAGGGAAAATGTGTACATGAGTAGATATTGGTCTTCTTGATCATTATGTCGCTTTTGATCAACTTGGGATAGGCGGCTAGGGAGCCGCAGAAATAGGCATAAGAAGGAATGCTCTGGGAATTTCGAGGACATCTCCTGCTTCTGGGACCTCAATGATCGCGCCGACGCTCGTGTAAGTTGCCTGCGACGGATGAATAGTAAAGTCCAGTTCTTCAGATGAAGGACAAAGATGATCGACGAGAGTATCATGGATTGGCCGATGCAATTCAATACGATTATGTATGCACGCCTACAGAACGTAAGGAACAAACATCCATGGGACCTTTTCTTTATATGTTTCCCATTCGCTTCCGAAGCGCTCTCTGAGCATTGCGTCCTCGTGAGGTGCCCGTACACAGAACAGGCCTATTAGTTCCAAGGCGGCGTGTACGGCGTACAATCCGATGGCTGCCCTGCCCATTTGGACCACAAAGCTATCAGCAGAGCCGGGGAAACTGCATTCTAATATACGACGGAAAGGCCATGGTACAGCTCCAACTGAGCGTGCCCAGCTACCCTGAGACAGCAGCACGCACAATCCCCCGATCCGAACGAACAGTATGCCAATGTATCCTGGGTGCCGGACAAAACTGTAAGGTCCAGCTGTCACCAGCGAATGTTTTGGAAACATCTTGTGCGTGAGCGTAAACTGCTTTCCCAGTGCATCAAAGCAAGCTTTGCGTAGACGCCATCCGAGGATGACTAGCGATGCACCCATAAGAAAAGACGAAGGAAGGGCCGGTATCGATTGATGCGAGATGTCTGGGGCAGGACCGTGGGCAGTCCGCCAAAGTATAGGCGACAGAAACGCAGAAAGCTTTGAAGGTCGCAGTATGGTCAAGACACGACTTGCTCCGTCTAAACAGATGAAAGTCCACATCGAGTACTTTGGCACAATGAAGATGAGCAAAGCATCAAAGTAACCCCAGCCAAAGGAATAGACTCACCTTCGACAAACTCAACAAGCCTAGGAAAGGCTTGACCGCGAACGCATATCTATCATGGCTCATCGATTCTCCTCCGTCTTCGCTGCGCTTTGCGCCGTCCGTCGAGTCGGACGCAATGGTGGGCGCAGTGCAGGCTGCATGGTGCGTAACACCTACGACTGCTGAGATTGCAAGACGCAAGATATTTTGCACAGCGACGTCCATTAGAAAAGCGACGTGATTGAAAACTAGAAAGGGCCACCCATTTTGTTTGCAGGAACCTGCCGAGATGATGGACCTGACCTTCAAAAAAGGACAACCAGTGGGATCTGCCCTTATGAAGATGAATAATTACGTAATTTCTATTCCCTCGAAAACTTATGTTTGAACAAAAATAAAAAGGCTGGGATATACAGTGTCCAATATCATAATACACGACGTCAGAGTAGACTATGCGAGTTCCCTTTTACAAGGATTGCTTATTTACTTCCATCAGGAAAGCTCCTGGACATTTCATTCCGAACGCCTCCGATTGATACCAGATTCAACATCAATATCACCTTCGAGCCCAAGGCCTCTGGTAGTCTTCGCCTGTGTGAACATGTGGAAACAAAAGTTAGAAATGAAGGACGAAATAGGGGCATCATGCTTACCTTGTGTGGCGTAATGGTTGGGGTTTCGGATTGTTCGGTTGATACCATCGAGACATTTTGGAATCGGATGCTCATGACACCAACTTCGTTACCCAGGTTCTCACGAAGACTTGTTCGAGCGTTTAATCTGGGCTACTCGTCAGTGCTGTGATAAGGAAAAAGTATCAGGTGAGTTACGAACGAGGCAAGCATACAGTTGAAATAAACTGAAGAAATAGTCAGTAAAGCTAATTCTCCGAATCAACGAACTAAACCCACGTTTGGGAAGAACCATATCCGCAAGCAAGTAAATGAATGAGTGAGGAGCCACTTCGGCACTGATCACTGCCGCAACCTCCCAAACGGCAGTCACCAAACTTGAGCTAACCGTGTACAGGACAAGACGGCTTATGAGTGAGTCCGTTTTCTTAATCCCCGAGCGACCTTTCCATAGAAGCCATATTAGCATTCCAGCGATGTAGGCGTCCGCGACGGCGACAATATAATTCAAGGCCAACTCAAGATGAATGACATCAAATAATTGGAAGGCCTGGGTGAAATGGTATATTCGACCATAAAACACCAGCTTCACAACGAATTGCGATAATACGGCTGGTATTAAACTTCCTGTGATTATGCGATTTTTGTTGCTCACTTCGAGTAAGTAAGTCACAAATAAAATGTTTCAGCAGAACAAGTTGCATGTTACTCACAAAACCAAGCGCGTCGGACAAAAATAAGCTGGACCATAGCGTCCATAAAAGCGCTGATGGCTAGAATATGCTTGGAAGTTCTGGAGATATGGTAAAGTCAGTTGCATATCAAACGCATGAAATCAAGCACATACGCAGGTAGATGAATCATCAATAGAGGGTTCGCAATTCCCCTAACGAAGGGTACATAGGTCGAGTACAATAGAAGGGCTTGATGAGTCGTGTCAAATATCCATATCAGAAAAATGTATCCCTTGAGCCAGTGCTGATCGGTCTTCCAGAATTTCTAACGGTCGAAAAATGCGTGAAGTGTCGTGGTGAGTTCAGTGTTTCACAGTGCTCACCTCATAGTATAGATACAGCTGGAGGCATCCGACTCCCCACAGGCTGAATACATTGAGTACTGATAAATTTTCTCCCGAAGAATAAAGAGGGGCTTACGTCGAAGTGAATCTAAAGCAGATGCGAGTCAATTTCGCTAAAAAAAATCTGACATAATTGTTCTGCTTACACTACGGCGAGAAATAAACAGCCAACCTTGGACAAAATCAGTTCTGCGCATGAGAATATCGATGCGTTGAAGACCTACGGTACTGTCAAGCTGAGACTCAGACAAAAAGGATGCCATCTCATTAAGTTTCGAAAGAGCTCAGCTGAAGGCCACGCCTCTGGTTAAGGATTGGGGGAAAGGTTGGATGTGGCAAGTATGCGGCAAGAGAAAGCCACCGGCATATATATGGTACGGGGTGCCTCGGGATCTTTTTGATGAACAGGCATCAGAGAAGATCTGCCCACAAGCCTGAAGAGACCGCCGGAGAAATGTCATATGGTGATGTGGATGGATTTGAAAAGTTCCATAGACAAAAATATCCTTTAATGAGCGCGTCTTGATGAGAAAACGTTCGCTGAGCGTGAGATGCTGGATTCTTCGACAAGTATTTACTAATCATGATAAGGAAAGGATAACCAGGCATCGCGTTCAGAATACAAGGGCGACCATACCGTGTGCTATGGGAAGCATTACGGTACTGTACTAGTAATAGCACAGCACCAGTCCCAATGGAGTTCAGAGGCTCCGAATCATAGATATTCTTGGAATCTTGCTGACAGCCTAGTCGATGATATCGCAAGCACTGTCCCCGAGGTGATGCGTCCCTTAATCTTGAGAACAAGTCGGAGGCAATGCGTCGATAGGCAGACAGTTCCTTCTATGCTAGGACAGAACGCACCATTTTCCTCCAAATAGCGTCGCAGTAACTTCAAGCTGTGAGATCGCAAGCACTATCCCCGGGGTGATGCATCACTTAATCTTAAGAACAGATCGGAGGCAATGCATCGATAGGCAGAAAGTTCTTTCTGTGAAAGGGTGCACCGTCGTCCTTCAAATAGTGTCGCCAATAGTTCAACTTCAAACCGTGTGGGTCATCCCCAGCCCGAAAACCAGTTGAGACCGAAAGATATCCGACTAGGATGAATACATTCTAGGGGCACCTAGATCACGTGCAATGAGACCTTGCATAGTTTGAGTTCTCTTTCTTCGTGTATGACAGGTGAAGACGAGGAGAGAGAGATCGGAAAGACCCGACATTGCTTATCTAAGCTTTCCCTTCATTGGAAGGAGCAAAACTCTCATCTCACTTCTCATTCTATCCTTTCCTTCACAGAACCGCTAATAAATGATCAGAAATTCGACCTCGGTCCGGAGTACTTATACATATAACGCCGATTATTTTTCGAAAGTCGATCGAAAGGTACGCTGTCTTTTCAGAAGCAGAACGTAAGGTTGAACAGTATATCTGTTTGTTACTGGCAGGCATCTGATTCCTGGACCGCGTAGAGTAACCTTAGGACGACAGTATCAACGCCATTTTGGCTCTCCTCTATCTATTCCTAGCGCTTGATCGAAGCGTACTAGGCTTCGCAACTTCTGACTCTGCGTGACAATCGAGTACTCTAGAACGCGGCAACCGCGCCACAGCTGCGCAAATATTTCCCGCTACAGCCGAGATTTCGTGCAACTGAAGCGCAATATGCAAACAAGCCCGTTTGCACCAATTGGGGAACCAGAAGAAATATAACGCGGTCTGCGATACTTGACTGATGAATTGTTCAGTATCTTACTCCACGAATATGCCCAAGGAAGATCCTGCAAGAATTCTATGCACGAGAAGCATTTACGAGTCTGGGCTCTATTGGGACACTCGCTATGAGAACGTCGAAAAGGGCGTGATAAGCGAGAATGAGCTTAATGATGTAATAATGCGTAAGTCAGACTCGAAGTTGCTATATGGCCTGACCAGCACTGACGACCTTTTCTCCCTCACAAATCTGCTTACAGATGGGGACAAATGGGAAATGGACTTGGTATGGTACTACACCTTTCTGTAAGCGCAGTGATGTTTCATTCATTCAACTCTTGAAATGACGACCGCTCCAAGTGCAAAGAAGACTCGTACAGTTAAGAGCACAAAAGAATTGAAGACACTTGACACGGCATACTCCAATCTGAAAAATAGCTTCGGTACCTTCTCCTATAAAACTCCAAGAATGATTGCCGAACGCCTTTTTTTTCCGACACAGGTGTGAATCCACACGACAATGTAGTAAGCAGGTCGATTGTGAACACACTTAAGCCAAATGTTGACACGAAGAATGTCATTCATTAGTGATGTGTCTTGTAGGTCATGTAGAGAATTCTGTCTTCTACAGGTGGGTACAAAAAGTCTTTGGCCCCCCTGTTTTAGGAAGGTGATTTGCATGCCTTCTCGGGAAACGAACGCCCGTGAAGCGAGGTCCCCTCATCTTTGCCGACATTGAGCAAGTCGGCGAGGTTTTGTATCCGACGCTTACAGTACCATACATAGTATGCAAATCCTCCTTCCATAAGCAGGGGGCCAAGGACTTTTTTGTACCCACCTGTAGTTGCTCAAACTCTAACGAGAATTGATCAATAGGAATGAACCAGAATGCATTAGATTAGTACAGTACACATGCACTTCATGAAAGTCGCCTTTCAAGATATGGTGATGGATTTGTTTACGTTACAATTTACATCTTGGAATCTCGCATCCTTGATTGGTATCATATTTCCTACTGATTATGTTAGAAATTTATAGCATAATGACTTTGCGTCTAGTTCAACCATTTTGCCTGACAATAGACTGGTCTAGAATGCTGCGCAATATCTCCGTAAGTGCTGTTTCCCCCTCTAGACAATCACAATATCACGACAAACATCACATATTTTCTTGGGCAAATTCGCAAAATAGTTTGAAACACCAAATACCAAAATTATTTTTGCAAAATTGGTCTGTTAGTTAGAATTGATGATAGGCAGTATTTATGATTTGTTCGAGCCAAGTTAAATGTAAGGGATTGAATTTGTTGTTGGGACTTTCTTGGCAAGGAAGGAACTAACGCACTTTCCCGCGCGTTGCGTCGATCAAGGGTCGATCCTCACCCGATTATCATCAATTCCGCAGCTCGAGAATGATTAAAATGGCAGATCGCAGCACGTATTGTACTATCCCGCCTCACCCAGAGCCCTCATTGCTCCTAACAGTGCAAACTGTGAAAGGCGTCTCTTGTCGCTGTCCATCGCTTTGTCATGATCACCAAAGCAGAACCGCGCAGCGCACATAACTCACTTGAACAGAATCTTGGCCATAGTACGTTCTTTCCGTTTCTCTCGAATTTATTCGTGTGTGAGGTGGCTAAAGCGGAGAAAATGTAGGAAAACTAAGTTACACTTCGACGATCCAGGAAGAGTTAAATCGGCCCCTTAACATAGGCGACAGCCCACCGTGTTATGATGACCCACGGTACATATCCAGTCCGATCTCTTTTGGTCGTTCAGACACAACGACCTGGCCTCTTCGTGCCCAAGAGGATCCTGCTAGTGTATCTGGACTTAAGGCATGGCACTCAGCGAGTGGCTCGGCTGCTATCCCTACTGAACTCGAGACCGAGCGTAATCATGCATTGCGAGAACTAGAAAGGAACATGTCCGCGCTCCAGGACGTACGGAGCCGTGCGGCTCAACCGAAGCAAGTTGATGTAAATGAGGTGGAGCGAGAAGCCGTCGCATTGGAAGAACTTGTTCTTGAGAACATGTGCCGGCTTGCAATAATTCAACCAGACTCACACTTGCGAACGGAGTGGCGTGTCCGTGCGGAGGCGTTCATGCGAACAATGACCAACTTCCGGCATCTCGAGCCACAGTCATCGCTGCAGATCGAGCTCCAGAGTGAAGCGGACCCGAACACCTATGTCGATCGCTTTGACAATGACCAGCTCGTCGCTGATGGGACGGTGCACAAGAAGGGAAAAGATAACTCCTCGAAATCTTCTGCGACGCTGGGCGCGCGTGCAAAGCGCGTGTTCTCGAAAGCGAAGGACGACAGAGGTCTAGCCCTTATTACCAAGGGTTCCATTGGACTTGTCATTATTCATTTCGCAGTGCCCTTTCTGATCACGTACGGAGCCGCATGCGTCGTATATGGTACGGGAAAGGGTGCGATTTATCTCGGGAAGAAGGCAAAATTTGCCTCGTCGTCACGCAAAGGAACTGGCAACGTGTTGAGGAAGAGAGCCGAATCTAATCCAGAGTTGTCTCGACCCACGCCATTGAAATCACCCTCCGAGACAGCCCTGTTGGCAGTGGCAGATAGATAACTCGTTTTCGCTCTATCCACCTTCCAACTTATTTGAAATTTCGCTATCCTTTTCTTTGAGATATCGGGTTGGACTGTCGAACGAAGTATAGACATATTTATTTTTCGAGGTCATATACTGTATTCCCTTTGTGATGTCGTTTTCCGGAACCGAGCTTCTTCAGCTAAATTTGTATTGGGATCCTATTTGTCCTCGAGCAGACAAACCCAGAGTTGATCGGCGATCATCAACATCGGAAGGTACGATCGACGATCACAGTTCTTACTCAGCGTTTTCATCCGTCATCCGGCACCACATAAACCGCAAGTAATCTCAGTACTAAGTGTTTGTTCCTCCATATCTACTGCTAAAGTTTCCTGAATCGGCAACGTATTTGAAGTTCGTTCTTTTGACACTCGAAGTTGGCGAAATTCGCGATGAAAAGATGCTGACGTGATGGAGACTAGTCATCGCCCGCCGTTCTTCCTGGTCTACTTGTCTTAAAGATTTACTGCGCGGTTATCACGCCTACCTGCTCTATGCGAGCAGCAATTCCGCAGTTTGATCGTAATAGAATGTAGTCAATCCTAGGCGCAGCACGGCGGATTTTCGTTCTTATATCTTGTCGTTTGATCGAGACGATAAACACCTCTTGACACAAGTACCACCCCAGTCACAACTGAGCTACTTTGAAAATTTTGTACGAGCTCACTGCAGACTATCAAACTCAATTATGATCACAAAAGGCGAGCATATGAGTCGCAATCCATTCGAGCAGGACCTTGGTATGTTCCTTTCGACATTGATCCAACTCCAATACTGACTTCGCTACCGATTAGCGCGGGACGTGAGCGACTCTTCTCTGCATAATGGAGAATCAAATCGTTCGTCGAGTATCGGTGAAAGCCCACCAACGTATGACGACCCGAACTACATCCCGAGCCCAAGTTCTGTTAGCCGTTCCAATACGGTGATGCTTCCGCTTGTCGCACCCCAGGCCACTGGGTTTTCTGCATCCGCGACGCGGTCACACCCCGGTAGCTCCTCTACTGTCACCACCGTTTCTACTCCTATGTACCTCATGTCGCCTGAGGTCGAAACGGAGTGGAATCGAACTTTGCACGATCTAGAGCGAAACATGTCATCGCTCCAGGCTGCGAGAACTCGTGCTGCGCAACCTAAGCAGGCCGACGCAAAGGAGACCGTTCGCGAGGTCCGTGCGCTCGAGGAGCTGGTTCTGGGGAACATGCGCCAACTCGCCTTGATCCATCCCGATCCCCGTGTACAGGCTGAATGGCACACCCGTGCGGAAGCGTTCATGCGCACGATGAGCACTTTCCAGCCTCCCGAGCCCCAATCTTCTGCACATATCGAGATCGATGATGATGCTGAGTCGTACACAGAGTCCTACTCTGATCCTGGCCGCGCCCGTAACGACGATTTCATCATCGACAGGCAACCAAGGCGGCATGGGGAAGGCAGCTCGTCGTTCGCAACTCCCTCCTTCAGCTCAAAAGCGAAGCGCATGCTCGCCAAGGCAGACGAGGACAAGGGTCTGTCGTATATCAAGAAAGGCACAGCCGGGATCTTCCTCGCGCCCATCGTAATTTCCGGCGCGCTTGCGTATGGGACTGCCGCTCTTTTCTATGGCGCTGGAAAGGGAGCTTTTCATCTTGGGAAGAAGGCAGCAAACGCTGCATCGAATGCATCCTCGTCGCGCATGGGAATGCCGCTGGACTCTACTCTGAGATCTGCATCCAATCCAGAGCTGCTGGCGTCCCCGACGAAGTCGACGTTCAAAGACAAATCGGGCATGAGAAGGCATCTATGAGCTTTGATGCAGTCGTCCTTGCTACGAGAAGCTCATTCGCGAAAAAAGTCCTTGGGACTATGTTGTTGTTTGTTCGTATCACGCTGGGCTCTCGACCTATACAATCGCTAGAGGCCTGTGCTCTTAGTTTTCGTTATACATGCGATGTATGCATCAATTCTCTGGATTCACAGCGTTCTTTTGTTCATTGGCCTGGGCAAGGATAAATAAGTAAAGTCAAATCAACATACATAGGTGACAGCTAGACATGCAGTCAAAAAAGCAACAAGTACAGAAGCAAAGTTGCCACAGATTCTTCCCACAGTGGTGAACAATACTCAGAGCGTAAACTGATGAACTAATGATTTAATAGTATATAGTCATTGAGGAAACATTTTGTATCATGAAGGGGTATGCGTAGATCTACCTGGATATCCTTCTGTCAGCATAGGCACTAACTAAGAAAAAAAACAACCCACAGATACAATTTTTAAGCCCGATTTCGTCGTCATTCCTCCCGTTCTAAAAATCCAGCGCCGCCAGCACGGATCTTAGATAAGAAGCTTTCGTACCATCTCGTGATTACGCCCATAGGGACAAACGTCTCGGGAGTCAGCACTCCCTCAGCGAAACCGGCAAGGTAGTTGAAGAGATGCTTGACGATCTTCTCTGCGAGAAAAGATGGATCGCTGAGAGACGAACGCGCAGTGACTGCTGAAGGAAGCGTGGCAAGTGAGGCTTGGATTGATGATAAAGGCTCGACAGCGATGCCAAGAACTGCTGTTACATCTGCTTCATTGGGAACGCCGGAGGGGTTGGAGGGATCTTGGAAAGCTGCATGCGTCAACGTGGAGGTTGAGCTGAAGGTGCCACGAACACGGAAGATGGCCGACGGTTTTTCGTTCGATAGTCTGAAGACCCCACATTCAGAACCGATGAATCTTAGAAAAGATGTATCCGACATACGCTCCGAGTAACTGAAATCCCTTGCCTGGCCAGTGGAAGTGCACCGTCGCGCCGTAGCCATCTGGGAAAGGCACTGCACACGCACATCGGCTTTCATCAACCACCTCACCCACTGAAAGTGAAATTAATAACGCACCTGTGCCTAGGAGGAACACACAGATATGATTGATGGTCGACGCGTTCGGGAGCTCGAAAATTGCGTGCGTCTCATCGATTTGCTGCAGATTGGTTTGGATGAGCCTGCCAGCGACGACGCAGCCAAACATTTTTTTCCGCTCTTTTTTATTCGATAAATAATCAGATAGACGAGTAGGTTATGAACGATCACGGGCTTTTAAATGTGGAAGTCGTGGTGGCTGGCAGACCTCCGTGCTGGTGGAGCGCGTCATGGACATGGTGTGAGGGTAAAGTGAACCCGTGCGAGAAATCTCTCGAACTTACCACCATCATCTAATCAGTTTCGTAGTATTACCGCCTTTTTAACTTGACTCATCACAGACATCTTCGGTATCATCGAAGATTTTGACATCCTTGGATCCTGCGGGTGCATCTAAAGAAAGGATGAAACAAGAAATACTATCTGGTCGAGCTTCTTGAACTTCTCGGGTGCGAGCAATAGGAGCGAGCTGTTCATGAATCAAACGTGTCTTTCTCTTCCGGCTCTTCACAGCCGCTGATGCTACTGGGAGGCTCTTGCAATGTGCAGTCCTTGAGGCAAAGTGTCTCTCTTCATGGAGTCTAGTCAGCAGTCCTGCTTGAACAGTTCGCTCTCCCATGCCTCGTTCTCGCTCTGTCTTCCATTACTCCTTGCTTAGCTATTTTGTCTGAACTTTACTAAGGATGGATCTTGGGACTGGTGAGTTGTGATACTGATTTGCCGCCGGATTTATTTTATTCCTCGTTTTCCCCTCATTTTCCTTAGTTCAGTCTGGCAGAACTGTGCCACTTCCGCCGGATGGGGTGGCACAAAGCGAAGTTGCGATGGAAGACCATGAAATCCTTCGTCGCCTCGTTAGATTGCTTTCAAAGTCCGAAGAAGACGAACTTTATGCTCAAGGTACATTCAAAATTCTACGCAATCTAATGACGAATATATTTCTTGCAGACACACGACGACAACCCTCTTCAAGCGCTGTTCATACTTTACACAGATGTGAGCCTGAGCCATGCTGCTTTTAACTTACGCCCGATTGACACTTCTGGATACTCAAGCAAAGTCCGAAGGTGATACGACGAGTGTACACCTCGACCGAAGTCGATCGGCTATTAGACTTGCAGAAACTGGTGGGTGACTGTTCAGAGCCTGTCCTATTATTCAATTGGGCCTAAGACACATCCTAGCACCATTGCGTATCTCGCGACCACCGAAGTTCGAGCTCACGGAGACATATCGAGTGTTTGAGAGGTTTATTCATCGGAGTTCTTAGTTAAGATATACTCGCACTGACTTTAAGGCTTTACCGCAGGAATTCGATGAATCTTCGAGCAAAAGTGAGGTACAAGTACTATTTAACGGCCCCAGACTTCCAATTAATGCCAAAGTAGCTATCTCGCTTGCAAGCAGTCTTACGACAGGTGCATGGAGAGAGTGCCATAGTGAAGATAGCTTCGAGGATGTCCATCCACCTGGAGAATGCCATGAGCTATATGAAGCAGCAAATCGACATACTTTCACAAGCGGATGTTGGTCCTCCCAGCCAAGGCATGTTCTATCGCCATGAATTTTGAAGCCCTTTGAATACTAACTCTGCTTGCGTGCACTGAAGTCCATGCTCGAAATATCTCTTCTGCATTCTCAAGCCTCGCACACTCGACTCGGGCGCTGGTTCGCCTTTTGAACGAGATTCGGGACGATGGGTTGATTGATGACCTGGAGAGTATCGAAGTATTTGAGAGTCTAGCTCAGTTGGCTGAGGTACGCTTATCTCTGATAGACTATCAATATTCGCATACTGAAGATGACGCGCATAGTCAGAAGCACAGTTCTTGAAAGGTAACTGATGTCTGAAGACCAAACAATCTATCAGCACTGATTGTGTACTGAAGACAGTAGAGCAGATGAATCATTCAAACGAATGTCCGGAATTAACTTCCGTCAGCATACCGTCGAGCTCAATACTCAGCTTGCCAAGATTTGCGAAGACGCTTCCGTTTATCTATCTGATATCATAAAATCTAGTATGTTCACCGCATCATCCTCGAAATCATCGAATGACGATTCTCGCTCAGCCATCCTTTCACTTAGAGATCGCAAGGAACAAGAAAGCTATAGGCACATTTTACGGACAGGTATCACGATACTATTCTCGGTCATCACAGCTATGATGCTGTCTGTCTCAGCTGATCGTAATTCATCGAGCTTGGGTTTGGCTTCCAGTGGAATTTGGCTCATCTCTCTGGCCAGTGGAGTTGCTGCCGGAATTACCGGGATAGTTGGAACATTTCTTTCGAATACTCCGTAAGTCAATATCAATTTTGCCCTACTTCACCTAATCATAGTGCAGGCCGCAACTACAAGACCAATATATGGGAAAGGTTATCAACTGGCTAGCGATGAGTAGTGACGTGCTGTTTCTACTAGCTGCCACACTTTTCTCTATTGGTCTTTCTGTATTCGCGTTCTCTTCATCTCAAGTGAGTGCATCAATGGGTGAACTTGTATCTCTTATATAACGACCTCTTTACAGGCTGTCGCAGCTCGTGCTATTGTAATTCTCTTCAATTCTCTTCACTTTCTAGGCCTCTTCGCTCTTCTATTCTGGTTATGTTGCTCTCGACGGAAGGACAAATCCGGAAGCAAGCGGCGGTACATGTTGACTTCAATGCGCAACCTCGCTCAACTATCAATACGCTCCTCTGTAGGCATATCGACTGGTGGGTCGGGTCGTATAGGGATGGAGGGCGCAAAAGATGTCGAGAAAGGTCTGCATCTTCGCGTGCCTTCGTACAGGCGTTCTGCACCGCCGGTAATACGCGTAACGGATACAGAGCAGGAAGACGCTACGTCCCAGTCGGATGCTCCAGGGAACAGAGATGGCGAACATACACATAGTCGTATTCATACTGCAGACCACCACTCACCTACTCATCTCCGTCGCACGTCTAGCCTAATTCCCCGACCCGTGTCTAGAGCCGGCGTACACGACCCAAAATCCGACTCAGTGTCAGAGGATGGCTCAGATCTAACCTCACTCTCCTTCTCGCAGTCTCATACTCAGGTACACGCGAACCTTGCTGTCCCATCCGCGCAACGCGTCTCGAGCGACTCGAGTCGTTCTCTGCCCGCGCTTCCTCCCGATGTACAAATCGCGAGATGCATGGCGTATAGTCCGAATGGGATGTTCTTATGCATCGGGAATGCGAGGTGCGCTTCTTTCTCCTCAGACGCAGCTGGCCTTCCCTTACGACGGTCTCTTGACGCCAAGTCCGCAAGAACGGTGTACGATATTCAGCACGGACGTTCGTCTCTTCGTTTTCTCGAGCACATTCTGCTTGAACTAATGACACTATACTTTCATATAGTCACCGGCTATTACACTCGGGGAACTCAAACTCACTGACATCGCGCTGCAAATCGAATGGTAATTAACACCTTTCAATCTATGCTGTGTCCTCCCGCATATGTAGTCGAACTTAGGTCTGAGGACGGAGAAGATATTCTCCTTCGGCTTAGCCACACCATCTACGTCTGGAACGCCATGGTATTTCTGCTCGGCTGATCCAACTACACTCAGAAAGCTGATGCCTGTCTTAAAGCCATCGGCCACTGCGAGACGTCCTGCTATTATTATCCATCAAGATTCGGATAACATGAAATGGCTTATGAATGGCGACTGTAAGTTTCGTTGGTCCGGTCAGTGTTGTACTAGTACTCATCATGCCCACTAGCCTTTCTGTCGTGCAAGAAGGACATCCTTACAAGTTTTGTGAGTGATTGCTGATCCTACGTGGCCATATTTCCTGATGATTGTCGCAAAGCACATTGATGGCACGGTAAGCTCGAAGCACGATACGGGATCCAGCTGATTCTCATGCGCCAATAGCCGACAGGAGTATTTCAAATACCCGCCACCTCGATTCAAGACTTCGTCGTGACGAAGGACGGACAGCGGATTATCTGTCTTGTGTCGAATTTTGCGTCTACGCGATCTGGGAAGACGAGTGGTAGCACGCAACAGCTCCTCGGTACGCATGTCTCTTAAGCTCTGGTACTATAGAACGCTCAGTGTCTGTCGCGGCAGTGTATAACTTGGAGAAAAAAGCTGTCGAACAGTGAGCGAGTGATTGCTTGCCTGTGAACGTTGAAGCTAAGAATTTAAATATCATTCAGGGTTGCGCCAGTCGGTCGTGAAGCCTCAAGCATCGTGCGATCTATAGTGTCCCCTGAGCTCCTATTGATGAACTTCACCGGGACTGTAAGAAAGTCCACGCGCTTGGCATACCTGTCACTTTAACCTGCCCGTCTAGACTCCGCCTCAAGTTTGGCGTTATCGACAGAATACGGATGCCTCGGATCGACGTACCTCGGCTACTTTCGTTTCCTTCAAGCGCGCAATGAGCTTCAGAGCGCCGTCTGGACGATTTGCGGGATATGGCGTTTTCGGAAGTACAGACGACAGGCTAGTCCTTTCCGTCGGGGAAGGTGTGTAATTATTACCTACCTTCTGACTAGGTATCTAATCTGATCGCGAAGATGGTGATATGTTCATATTCTCTTCCGATACTGGTCAGCCGCTGCGACACATAACAACCAACGCATCGTACTCCGCCCGCAGAAGCGTGAATGCGACAGACAGTGGAACTGAGCACCTAACCAGAAGAGGGTGCCCTCTTGCTCAATGCGTCGCTTGGGATCCAGACATCCTCACCTTCACGGTATGTATGGGCTATAACGATGGGTCGATCTGGCAATGGAAGATCCCGTTCGACGCGCTCAACCAAGATGCAGCTTCCTCGACGTTCTCTGTGGTCACTTTGGGTGGTGAAGACTCAACCTTGATTCGTCCACCTGATGTGGATAAGACCATCGCACACGCGGATAATGAAGAGGTTGAGAACACCGATATCTAAATTTACTGATGTAGCGATACCTGATAGTAAACATGTTGTATTTAGTTGCTTCCGCGAGCCCAGGAAACTGAAGTTCAGGCACTTCCGCCATTATAATTAAACATTATTTCGACAAGTGCTTATAAGTGTCCAATGTTACGTTCTACATCAATCTTCTACATCACAAAAAGCGATAACTTATACAAAGCAAGAAACAAGCGGAATGTCGGCAATAGCGTTCTAGATCAAATCATGTGGAAGTACCCGAGAGGAGACGCCCAAGGTGAACGACATGCGCCTCGCAAATAGATGAAAAGTAGAATTCGTGCTCAGAGTTGTGTGGCTGCACCAAGTTATGCGCGATTTCATGGGCCAGTGTAAAGAACCTAGCGAGATGTGACGTTGGCTTCTTTCTCTTTTTAAAAGACATGATGCACATACCAAGATATGAACGCCTTTGAAAGGTCTCCGTTTTGCACGTCATGGTCGTCTAGGGAGAGTCCCGGATTAAAACATTTAGTTGGGCTGTTTGAATGGAGAACTTACGCCATGCCTCATAAAATCGTAAGTTTAGGAAAATGCTTGCATTCCGGTTGAACGCTATGGAATCGCCGTGCAAATCGTAGAATATGTTGATGCTCGTCGGCGGAAGCTTGTAAAGAGTGCGCAGGGGTCGAATGACGTGTATAAAGCGAGCTATAGAATCATGCCTCGTGGCAATTAGGTTTCTACCGTCTGGAACATCTACAGGAAGACCAGTTAGCCCGGGACCCAAGAAACAAAGATAAGTCGCACCTTTCGATACAAAAATTTTGATATCCGACATTGAACCTAAAACCGACGGCGGTTTCTCAGAGATTCGCACTGCAAGCAAATCCCATTGCCAGGACTTACCAACGTTCATGATATCACTAACCCGGCCCGAAATGTCACAATATCCCTCGTCCAATGTTTCCTTGACTGTCTGCATGGTTTCACGATTCTGAAGGACGTTGCCGCGCTCTTCCCTGCAGGCAGCGATGGCCTGTTTGATGTTCGACTCTAAAGATGATACGATCAACCCGTGTCTACAGTGTCTACAGTGACGACAAAGGTAAATACCAATGTTACTCAGAGGTGTGACAGTGCTCTGCGGTTGTTGATGGACATCGGCATTGCCAGGGAAATCACCAGGAATCGGAGGCGACCGGGCACGACCTTGAGGAGACGTTGACCTCGATGAGACTTCGGAAACCCGGCTATTCTCTGGGGTATCGACCGAGTCTCCCTTGTTAGGTAAACCGAACCTGCGTCTAATGTTCTGATACTGATTGAGAAAGCCTGAAGTCGGTCGATGGTTCCTATCCTCTAAGTCTTTGGGAGGAGGTGCAGGCCCGATTTCCTCGCTAACTTGTGAAAGGCCATTTGTTGGTTCAGTAGTGCTTGACGCGATGTTTGGTGCCGGATGCTGTGGTATGCTCGGCGCGATATCAGACACAAGTTTCTCCATTTCTTTCGCTTGCTCTCGCCGGGCCTGTTCTGCAGCCTCGCGCTCCACTCGTTGCTTCTTGAGAATGCGATCCACTATCCAGACCTACTTAAGCAGAGCTCAGGTAACGACAGACCGAAGAAATTCGCACCGTTGTATCCTCGACGCCTCAAGGCTCGCAGGTCGGTGGAGAGTATCGTCATGAATAGCAAGGCATCATTTGCTTTAGGAACATCAAAAAGTACCCGACATAACGAAATCGCCACTCTGCGGTATCTGAGTAACATAGCATAAGCAAAGAGAGTTGAAGATACTCACTCATACATATCGATTTGAGCGTTGCCTGCTATCCATAACTCGATGGGCCCAAATGCGCCTTTCTTTGCTGACGCAGAAGCATCCTGACTTCGGGAAATTCTGGTCGAACCGAAGTTGAGGTATTTCGTGACAGTTAGTTTGCCAAAGGTCCGAACAACGAAGTTCTTTTCATTATTAAGCCAACTGTACTGTATCTTCGGCCGTGCGTGTGTATGTTCGTGCAAGAACAAGGGAAGACGCTCCAGAACTAATGCACGGACGTCTTTTGCCAGCTTAGAATCCCTTATCTCCGCACTCGTCTTGTAGTCTTCTCTCACTAACACCGTTAGCCGAGGCGAACCAAGTTCCGCGTAAAAGCCTTAAAGAAATCGCAAATAAATGGCATAACCTTTTCATGATATAAGCCTTACTTTCTAAGATATCCTCCTGGGGAGCTGAGAAAACAGAATCGCCGAAAGACTGATACGCGTTCGTGTCATCTGCGATCACGATCTGATCAGTGCGGAGAAGATCGTATTGGAAATCCCACTCTTCTTCGTCTAGCGCTTCATCCACTTCCTTCTTTGCATTAGGCCTCTCCCGACGGACGCGTCTCGTTCCAAGCAAAATGGGCGACCTCTTCATTCGCTGTATCGTACCAGAGGAAATGAGACGCCGATTGATAGCAATATTGCGGAGCTCCATGAGATAACTGATGTAATGGTTACTTCTCTGCGTCCCCGTAAATAAGAGGATGCCCACACCTGTCCTTTCCCCCCGATAGGTGATAAAATCGTTTCGGGTCCTCCAGAAGAATCTGGACGACCTCCTCGATGGAGGGCTCATGCTTCGTTCCACAAGCACTAAGAAACGTGTTCGCTTTTGCACCGAAGTCAACGAAGGTGAAAAGCTTCGACTGCAAGTTCTCGCTGCCCTCGCGCTTGAAATAGCAATCCTTTGGAGCAAGCATCCTGATTTGCTTCTTTTCGGCAGCCGAAGACTGATTAACTGGAATGATAGGGTGTTCGGATAACTTCTTTAGCTGGCTAGGAGTGAATTCTGTGGTTGAGGAGGTCAATAAAGGGTTACGCCTTGGGACATGATTACTCGCCTGTGACGTGGCTAGCCAGTTCTTCGAACCATGTCCTCGAGATAGAAGGGTCTTGCGGTGGCGAGTTTTCCAGAATTGGAAGGATAAGCGAGGTCGGAGGGTAATGTTTCAGCTTCAGCTTATCTCGAGCATCGTGCCGTATGCCCGGCTGAACTATCAAGAAACCAAACATTGCCGCTTCAGCATCTACAAAGACCTGCCTCGGTGTTCCCAACGTAGACTCGCCGCTCGGCCGTAAGGCAGGCACGAAGGCAAGGTGGTTGAACTTGACTGGGTCATAGTCGTCATACTTCGAAGTATTATCTAGGAAATATCGTAATGCTGTCGAACGGAGAGATCCATCCTGATCCGAAGCTAGCTTGAGAAGTACATCCAAAGGTGGATATCGCCGTAAACCCAAAGAAAACAAGAACTTGGCTGCAGCAATCGTCAACTATTTTGCTCGAAGTGTCGGAAACGTATACTGACCTTCGTCTGAATATGGTCTCCACTTCGTCTGAACACCCCAGTCAATTACGGGAAGCTTCAGCTGACGGAAAATATCGAGCGGCTCATAAAGATCTCCAGCCTTGAACTTCTGCCTGGCAGTTTGACTGTCAAGTTGGTCGGCAGGGATTTCTTTGTTGAAAGCCGAAGTCTGACGCAACCGTTCGATTTCCATCTGGGTCAGCGTTGACTGGACTGCAACGAGATATTTGATAAGATCTGCGATAGTCCAGTCTCCGGTCTTGACCATCCTACACAACGATCACAAATTAGACCATTCTCTGAAAAGCAAATCATGCATACCTCACCTATCGAAAACGAGCTGTAATTCAACGTGTTTCCGTACGCCAAGGGCTTCAAGCACACGTTCCAGATTCCCCTTTACTTGGCTTCCTTTCGGCATGGTCACAACAGGCAAATCGGGAAACACGTGAGCGTTCGGGAAATATGTTTCTCCCGGCGGCTTCATGCCTGAGCGAGTCGGGATGCACGGTTTATCCTTGAATAAGCTAACTAGCTCGGTTTGATGCACCTTTGATAAGGATGGCCAGGCTTTCGTAACTACAGTCAAAACCCTTTCCGACCAAACTGCTGATGCGCAAACGTCGTATTCTGGGCCGCCAGCTGAAGCAGCAGGACTGACAATGTACTGTGACCAGTCAAGGACCGAGAGTTCTGCCCAACCAAAAGCATTCATAAGATCGTGGGCCTGAAAGTTCCTACTTATTTCTATCGGAATGACATGATCTGGTAGAGGACCATCTATAGGTAGGATCGAGCCCATGGAACGCAGGTTCACAAATGTTCGTATCTGAGCGAGAGGAATTATCTTTTCATTCGCAGTGCCAGTTCCCAGCGAAAGTAACGCGGAGCCGATGAGCTGCTGGCGAATATGCGGGAGATTCGAATGCACGCTTTCCCCAGCCGTCCAAATCGTGATCCACCAGCGCATACATGCAACTAGTTCCTTATCGGAAAGCGGGCGGGCACGAAGTTCATTGAGAACATCGGCGAAAGTGATATCCTTTATTAACCCTCGTGTCCGAAGTGCAGCCACCGCCGTCTGTGCTCCACTCGTGATTTCGCTCGGGAGAACGGGAAGCTGTGTTAAAAACGCTGAAAAGGTTTGATCTGGAATGCGCACATCTGATGCGCTCTTCACTCCGATGGAAGACATGATAGAAAAAGGTTGAGAAACTGCTGAAGAGAAGAATGCAGCCTCCAAAAGATTTGAAACTACGCTGGAGGGAGTTGATGCATGAAAAGTGAAAAACTTGAGGGCATGCAAACATCGGCTCGTTAGCCATTCCTTGATTTGTTCATCCACGGCGTTCGATCCCCCTTCAGCCGATGCTATCCAAAGCTCACGGATATTTGTCATCTCTGTTTCATAAATAACCCGTGCAAGGAATCCTCCTACATATAGCAGTTCCTTGTTCCATACTGTCATAAATCAGCACGCATCACCGCTTAAGGGGTGACATCACTCACAAGAGACGTTACGATCCCTGGAGTCACGATGAGAAATGTCGACACCTAGAAAACAAGGAAAACTCACACCAAGTCTATTGATTCTCGTTCGACAGTCGGAATGAAACGCGCGGCTAGATGTCCGCCCATGCCGGTGGTCTGGCCTGTAGCATGTCCCTATGGACCAGTCAAAGCCTCGCAGCAAAAGGGAACTATGTACTCACGATGAAGACTCGTGCTGAACCAGTCCTGGAGAAAATATCAGCAACATCAAATTATGAGAGAACTTTCAGACTCGTACCCATCTAGATCTGCCCTAAGACCCTGAAAAACACTACCTGTCGACTCCTCGAATATCTCGTCCTCTTTCTTGCTTGCATCATATTCCGCTTTCCCCGTCTGTAAAACTTGCATGAGTTCAGGACCCAGGAATCATTACGATATACTAACATAAATAAGATCAAGTCGTAAACGACTCGGAGGATTCTTCTTCGTCGAACGTTGAAGTTCAGTGACCATCTTCTTGTCCAATCGCACATCAACTTCAGAGGAGAAGATATGCAGAACCACGCTAGACTTCCGTAGTTCAAATGGATCCTTTTCCTTTTCTGGCGGTAGACGAGGTTTTGGAGTCTCGGCTCCTTGAGTATTCGTCGGTTGCGCAGGGCTAGAGAACGAGGAAAACAGAGATGAAAAGAAACCAGAGGACACGGCGGACGCGGCCGGCTTCAGCACGCGAGCGGCTTGAGCTATGAGCTGAGGTTTCGCTGTACCTGAAGAATATACGCAACGCGCAACTTCAGACTCAATATACAATGCTGTGTCAGTCACATCAGTAAGATGGTGCAGATTGCCCAGATGAAAAGTTGCACACGTGTAGACGAGATGGCTTTGACATGCATGGTGCTGAACGGGCTTGAAGTCTTCATTCCACGAGGAATGGACACGGGAACAGCGCTTCCCGGATCCTTCGTGAGTCTGACAAGGTTCCGCCCGTCAAAGTATATGCTGACTTCGCGAAGGTGAACCATAAAAGTAATTGACGATGTCAGGAAGCGAGTCAGATCAAACGCCGAGGGCATTGGTGCTGGATCGCGGAGAACCATCTCGAAAGTTGTCCATTGCGAAGGCTCGGGAAGTGTACCACGACGGGCAAACAGCTGGTCTTTCTTGTCCTTCCAATAAAAGCCCATCCATTGATCTTAACTCTCATGAGAAACACGCTGCATCCCTATCTGATTAAGAATACTTACCTCCAGAAGTCACGAATGGTTCCTCCGTAACAGAGAACAGACTGTAAAAACCTGAACAGCGTTATGAAAAGTCGATCCTTGGAGATATTCGTCACATACCAACACCAAACGCACCAATCTTCTCTTCATCAGGATTTCCTTCGGCTGTACAGCGTGTAAGTCAATCTGAAGCTTATCCAGTACTGGAGCCTGACCGATTTTCTTCAGACGATTCCAATCTTCCTCACGGAATATAATCCCATTATTTTTGAATGTCCATTGGGCAATCTAGTGCACAGTAGAATCGGAATTAGATATCACCTACGATTAGATGGTTGAACAGACATACGGGTTGGGTCTTCAGGTCCGGAAATCTATCCGTACTCTGAGCAGAATTACCCTCTACTTCTGAAGCCTTCTTGCGGTCTATATACGTCTGGGTCTCGAAATGTATCTCAACGGATTTTGACGAGGCGTCATCTGAGTTCTGGAGTAGCTCACGGAAAACTGAAGAGCATGTTCAAATACGCGACCTCCCGAGAAAATAGAGCATACCAGTGAACTCTCCGGAATATCGCGCCAGAACTTTGTCGATGAGTGCCCTCTGGTTGACCTCTACCGACTCATCGTGGCCACTGTTCCACTAAGGTTCCAGAATCAACTTGCAGTCCAAAATAATGATTCACCTATCCCTACTCACAAGGCTTTCTCTGGACACGGCCATAATAGATAAGCAGAGGTCGTCGTTATAGCTGAAGGTGACGCGGTCAATGTCATCGCCTCGACGGTATCAACGCGTTTCGCGCACGTGATGAGGATTCTGCTGACAAATACGTTACCACATAATGTCGTATATATCTCATCCGGACGGACGAACGAATCTGCAATTTCCATCTTGTCATGGTCATGAGCGCTACACAGAAATTTCATGCCTTACGGAATGAATTGCAGCAGTCAAAACTCTGTCTACGATGAAGTCAATTTTAAAACGGCAAATGATATTGGTGAGCGGCGATTGGTGGGCCAGGTGATCAAGGACTACTTGTCCCTTGCTTGTGTCTAACCAATGAAATGCAATGGTCACGGGCCTTCGTGCAACATTGACCGGAGATTCGATCGCTTAAATTATTAACCCGCGTTTCTTTGATACATACGATATAAATGTCCCTTATTCTTTCCGATACGTCCTTCAGTCAAGCACTGTGAGCTCACAGCGTGCAGTTTTCCCTTCCATGGCCCCCCGCGAATTGTCCCCGTCCTGGAGATTGGAAAATGAACTCAGCTTTCTTTCTGCTGGTCTTCTGTGTATCGTGATTATAACGTATGCTTTGAAGAGTTTTGCGCTTCGGCGTAAAATGCCCCCAGGCCCACCTGGTATTCCATTTATCGGCAACCGTCATCAGATGCCTGCTAGGAAGCCATGGCGCAAATTCGAGCAGCTTAATAAGATATACGGTGAGTGAAAATCATACTAGACTCCAGTTTGATGGTTCTTAACGTCTGGTGTAATAGGACCGGTTGTATCCCTGTTTTTCGGCAGCACACCTATCATCGGTGATATAAGCAGTACATGACATTCTCGGTTCTCAGTTTTACTTAGTGCATTGCTTTAGTGCTTGGAACTGCGCAGGCTGCCTGGGATCTGCTAGAGAAACGATCCGATAAGTACTCAAGCAGACCTCGTTTCATAATGTCGTGAGTGCTGACTCATCTCACATTGTGGGTTATACTTCACTGACTATTCATGCCTTCAGCGGTGAAATTTTATCAGACAATATGCGAGGTCTTATGCTTCCGAACAACGAGGAATGGAGAAAATGGCGAAAGGTAATGGTCTTAGTATCTTTCGAGCACTTTCAGTTGAGTTAATGCCTGGCTCCGAATACTAGATTCTTCACACCGGATTTCACTTGCGTCAGGCTCAGAAGTATAGAGTTATACAGAGCCTCGAATCTAAGGTTACCATGCAGCAAATAGTCGAGAACCCGGAAGAGTTCGAAAAGTACATCCAGAGGTACGGGACCGAATGCCTTCGAAAGACAGATAACTCTTATGAGGGTAGATATGCTGCATCTGTAGTTGTCTCTGTGACGTATGGGAGACGAGTGGAGAGTGTCGACGAGTGGATAGTTGCTGAGAACGCGAAGTCGATGACTTGTAAGCGTCTTCTCCTATCTATGGACCCTTGGTTGAACACTTCCTGCAGACCTTACGAGGTATGGATGTTGGAGCTTATAAATTGCCCTCCGCTGATGATGGTGTCTCTTTCCTCGTATAGCGTGAAGTGAGTGCAATACTTTGATGTTTCATTCATAATTAATCGCATCGATTTAGTATTCCCGGTAAATATGTTGTTGAATCATGGCCATGGCTGCTCAAATTGCCTGTAAGCCGTGCATTCGCCTCAGATGAATTTTTATGAATAAGGTTTGACAGAAATGCCTTCAATGGTTCCGACGAGAGCCCGAAGCTCAGAAGGAACGCGACATGCGGTTACTCAACCACCTTGTTGCGGATGTCAAACAACGCATGAAAGAAGGGACTGTTCCTGATTGCCTCACTGTTGAGGCGCTCCAAAACCAACAGAAAATCGGCATGGGAGATCTTTTCCTGGCTTATTCAATGTCCACACCATTCGGAGCCGGGATTGAGACGGTATACTTCCTGCAAATTCGTGAGCTTCATTACCATCACTGCTAACATAGGCCTCTAGACGGCTGGGACGATCATGAGTTTCATCCGTATGTCACATTTCAACTCACATGACTAAGGTGTCTGACAGTTATATAGTTGCCATGCTACACTTCCCTGGAGTTATGCGGAAGGCACAAGCGGAAATCGACTCAGTACTTAGTGCAGATCATATGCCCGAGTATGAGGATTACGACAGCCTGCCGTACATTGTTGCAGTAGCGAACGAGGCGCTGCGATGGCGGCCAGTTGCAGTGTTGGGAGGCACGCCTCACGCAAGCACAGCTGATGACATGTACAATGATATGTTCATCCCAAAGGGCTCTACTGTTTTCGCGAATTTTTGGTATGAATCTTTTTTCATGTCCCGCCGAGGCACTGAGGACACAATTCATCTCGGTGTACCAGGGGTATTATGCGCGACCCGGTGATGTTCCCCGAACCAGACAAATTTGAACCGGAGCGCTTCATTAACTCCAAGGATCCTCGTCTGGCCAACTTCGAACTTCCTTTCGGTACTTGTATCCCAGACATCAGGGAACTGCTCCAGGATTGATCAAGTTATTATAGGATTTGGTCGGCGCGTTTGTCCGGGCATGCATCTCGCGCGCAATTCGATATTTATCAACATAGCTCGATTGCTTTGGGCGTTTGACATCCTCCCGGCTCTCGACAAAAATGGGAAGGAAATCATTCCTGATTCGATGGACTACACGGATGGTTTCAACTCGAAGCCGGTTAGCTTTGATTGCCGCCTAATCCCGCGAAGTGAAAAAGTCATTGAGACGATCAAGACTGAATATGATGCCGCACAAAGCAAGCTTAGCAATTGGTCATGGTAATAAGTGAAGATCTGATGGAAGTGGCTTTTGATGATACATTGCGAGTTATTTATGTCGAGTAGTAGTGAGTAGTAAATTCCCGGACTGCAACCGTGCGATTACATTATGTAACTATCTGTTCTAATCTTCGCTCGTTTGTATCTCATCTCAAGACTGAGTCTCAATCTCAAATTACGTTCTTCTATACACTGGCATTGCTTGCGTCTGTTTAAAGCTGCGTCAATTGACGTGCCTCGTGAGTGAGTCATTGAGGTAGCAAGTCAATTGCGAAGGCGTCAAATACTGAGCTCAGAACTCCTGTTCGAGCCAAAGCGATGACCTGATCTCTGGATGGATTTCTTGATAGAAAACTACTCTGAAAACTTGTTTTTGCTGACGAACCGAAAGCCGAAACAAAATCAGGACTCTCGGGCTCTCGTAACTCGACTCTTCGATTTGGTCAAAACAGAGTCGCGTGTGCATCCGTGACCTGAAGTGTATCCTCGGGTTCTATTATAGATTCTGACGGTTTCATGGTTTTCCTTGATGATAATTACCTTAAAATCCCTATCTCTCCGGAAAAATAGGCCTTTTACTGGACAGGGCGGCATGCTGTAGGTCAGTAAGGCGCCAAATTATACATCAGGCTTTCTTTTCGGAACGATCTACCTAACTGCGGTTTACAGATCCCTCCATACGGACTGGAAGTGTCGGGAGAACTGAGCACCCATTTTTTTCCCTCGATGTCCGAGCGCAAACTCTGACGCACGGCAAACGGCAACATGACGACCGTCCTTGTTCTCCTCCCCGTTTCTGTACGAATACTTCGCGTCTTTTTCTTCATACTGCACAGCTGGCGAGATTCTGACAAATGCGGCGGAGAGTCGAGAAATAAAAGAAAGCCTCCTGAAGTCAATTCAAGTCCAAGTCTGACCCAATTCATTCCGTCCCTAGAAATCCATCTTTTGCAGGCAAAAGGCAAACGGAATGGCAACGTTTAGCTCTCTATTCTCCTTGGATAGCACAGTGAGTCTATCTTACTCTCTGCTGTACATGCGATGAGATCTCACAGGATGTGTTAGTTAGGCGTCTTTTTTCTAGCAGGAATGTATGTATGTTCCATGTTCATCGATATCTCGGACTAACCAACATCTTTAGCTTTTCAACGTGGTATGAATCCGTTTAGCTCTTTAATATCCCGTCACATACTGACTCCAGACTGTCTTCCTGACAAGTCTATGGGGAATGGGGTGCATCCAGCTATACTATTACTATGAGGTAAAATTTACGAACCTGAGTTGTAGAGCTATACTCACAATAGCGCCTAGAACTCAAGGATCGACGAAGACAAGCGTTGGATCAAGCCATATACTTCAGCTATCTGGATCCTGGATACCGTTCATCAAGGATTTTTTATCGAATCAATGTACAAGTGCTTGATCACCAACTACGGGAACATCCTATATCTCATACACATTGACAAGTATGTGCTCCCAACTGTTAATCTCGATAGATGACCTGACGCCTACTCAGAGTGATCATTTACATGGGGATGGGTGCAGCTATTATTGATGCCATGGTGCAGTGCATATTCATCTTACGTGCATGGAAATGTGAGTCTAGAAAGATGACATCCTCCTTGCGTATTTCTGAGCCTTGTTGTTTCGCAGTAAGCAACGAAAACCGCATACTAACTGGAGCTCTAATCATTGCCGTTCTAGGCCAACTTGGCGTTACACTGGCCTACGCTGGCCAAGCTGTTGGCTTCAGATACGTACCGCAACTTTTTGCTACTGTCCGTACGGAACGAGCCATGAATGCTGCATGGGTCATCACGGACACATTTATAGCTGTGGTGCTGGTGTACACATTGTGGAAAGAGCGCCGCCCGGATTTGAAGAGAACAGAGTCTGTCATCAATCGCCTTATCTTATACTCATTCGGAACTGGATTAGTCACTAGCGTAGTAGGAGTGGCGGCCTTTATCGGTTCAGAATTATTACCAGAATCCTTGATTTACATGTTCTCTGATCTCGTTCTCCCTAAGCGTGAGTTATTTCAGTCATTGCTCTGGATAATTCACTTAAATTCTTTTCCTTAGTATACTTGAATTGTCTGCTAGCTTCGTGCGTTTTTCTACTTCTTTTCCTGTTTGACATTCGTGATTGTTGAACTCGACTTCTAGTCTAAACGCTCGTATCGGTCTTCGGAAGAGACTTGAGGGAGACGCGGGATGCACAAGCATCCATTTCACTGATCCATCGTCCATTGAAGCTTCCCACTCAGTGACAGCGGAGAACTCCCAAGTAGTAAGTTCTGTCGTCCCATGATTATTCAGGAGGTATTGCCAAACCATATCAATTTAAAGGGTTCTCTTCCGAGTCCAAGGGCGACCGATTGCCGGATTGACATTGACATTGGTATCGATATCCATTCAGAACCTGATCAGCAAATGGTAAGGGCTTGTTACTCGTCAGCGACAGAAGTCGTTTATTTCATGTCGGACAGAGAAACAGCGTCTATACTGAAATGGATCCTACAGAAATCGGAACCAGAGATTCGCTCCCTTGAGCGATGAAGAAGATGTAACTGACATTTTAGCATAGAGGTTACGGTTTAATGTGGCGTTGCTCTTACAGTTATGATCTTCCACGAATACTTCGAGGCAATATAACGATATAACAAGTGATTTACATCTGTTATCTTGTTCAGTATTACGGCAAGGTGCCGTCCGTATGCGTCTCATCGTTTGACGGTCGGATCTCCATCATTATGCTAGCCGGACTGTCCTCAGAAGCCCAAGAGATTGAAAATAACCGTTCGAGTTCGAAGATTAGGCAAGGATCTCGGAAGAATCGGTCGAGACAGGGTTTCCGTTGATGCAATTCTGATCTGAGTCAAAAATAATGTCAGAATGCCTGTCTGCCGAGCAACTGGCGCCACCAAAGACGACTGATGACAATGGCCACATTGAAGCTACTGAAGAGTGCCCTACGGCCAGTCGACAAGGGAAGATAATACTCTCTTGGGTTCGTCTTAGATTCCCGCGAGTTCTCATAAGATCTTCTCAAACGTTTGTTTACTTTAGTTTACAATTGAAATGAAAAAGCCGCGGCAAGATTGCTTACGTTAGTCAGCTTGTCAGGAGACCGTGGAAACGTCTCTTTTTCGAATTTCAGTTTCCCAGTCAGCTTCCCAGCGATCCCTTAATTTTGAACATCAAAGCTAGGACTTGCCAATTCAATCAGTTTGAATGATGTGCGCCCGACTTTGCCAAAATCGCTTCTGTGGATCCCATCGTCGAAAAGTTCCGGTGATTTGCAAATGGTGTAGCTCTCTTCTGGAGGAATAGGTGGATCTAATGGACCTGTTTCCGAGATCCCCCTCACGACATCTGTCAAGTAAAGGACTTCGCTGGTCTGGAGCTCTCAGGAAATTGGTCGTCTTTGCATATTTAATCGAAGATGGCTAGGATACTCCGAGAACAACTTTTGACCCCCATCCCTTCGTTCAAGCCAGCGTCTTTTCTTGTAGACACCGTACAATTAACCTCCCGACATGGTGCTTGCTCGTGCTTTTACTCTACCAGCTCTGGATAGTACGGTGCGTCCTAGAATCTCAGTTTCTATCTACTGGACTGACTCGAATCGGCGCAGTTTGGATGTCTGTTTCTTGCTGGGATGTTCGTCCTTTTCTCACTATGCTCATGGGAGGTAGTACTGACGTCCTCAACATTCTAGCTTTTCGACAGCGTAAGTTTTTCGACAGAGTCTTTACATAAACTCAACTTTCTTCTAGACTATGGGGTGTGGGCTGTCTTCAACTGTACCAATATTACGATGTGAGTATTCGTCCTTGTTATTTCGGGACGATGTTTTGACACGTCATGATGTTCAGAGATTTGCAAAAACCGACAAACGCTGGCTCACCATGTATATCTTTGCGATATGGACAATCGACACAGCGCACCAAGTCATCCTTGTTGACTCGCTGTATATGTACTTTGTGAAAGAGTTTGGTAATCTGTTGTATCTTGCACAACCACAAAAGCACGCTTGTATCCGAGCTTGGGTTCGTGGAGATGTCTGATTTCTGTTTTTAGGTTACTACTTTTTGTGGCCTTGCTTACCGGGATTACCGATGCTATGGTCCAGTCAATCTTCATCATGCGTGCTTGGTATCGTGAGTAGCTGCGTCAGAGTATTTCGGTTTACTTCTGGCATTTACATTCATTTGTTCAGTAAGCCAGCGAAATCTCAAACTAATCGGTGCCCTGTCCATTGCGGCTCTCGCTCAACTCGCTCTCAACGTAGCCTATTTTGGACAAATGTACAATTTGACCAGTTTTGCACAGTTGCCCGGCATCCTCAACACTGAGCGCGCTTTGAACGTCGTCGTCCTCTTCACTGATACATTCATCGCAATCGTGCTCATCGTCCTGTTGTGGAAACTCCGTTCGGGCACGAAGAAGACAGACACGGTTGTGAAGCGTCTTGTCATCTATACCATCAGCACAGGTTTGGTGACTAGCCTATGGGCGGTCGTAGCCCTGATCGGAACTGAAGTAAAACCTGACTCTTTCATCTATGTCCTCGTCGACCTCGTCTTCCCAAAATGTAAAGTCAGATCCCTCATCAACGTGGCTCATTACTGACGTGTCCTTCCGTAGTGTATTTCAATTGCATGCTCGCTTCGTCCGTCACACGCCTTCCTTTCCTATCTAGAAAGCTGATCTTCTCTTGGATTAGATTGAATGAACGAGCGAATCACAGGAAGGAGCTCGAGAGTGTCGAAGCAGACGTGAGTATACGATTCAATACACACATATCTCATACGAACGGAGCCATCGATGAGCCGAACGTCGGCGGAGAAAAGGTATCGTTCTATCCTATGCACAGTTTTGTCAGTGCAGTGAATTTCTTCCTCTGCAGAAGTTCGATGGGAGCGGCTCGGCATCTGATACTGCGGCTTCCTCTCCTGTTTGATTCCAGAAAGCGGAATCTTGAGCCCGGGAGGGAAAAATGTAACGCCATCCTTTCCGTAACTACTCTTGAGTAATTAAAAATCGGTGTCCTATGAAACATTTAGCTTTCTCGTAGCAGAGGATATGCCTAGATCCCAAGCGGAGTATATCTTCTTACCCGGGTATGCACATGTATCCATTCAAAACGCATAAGACCATCCAGACGGTTCCCAATTCATTCTAAGTGACTGATTATATACAAATATGAAGGCAACAGAGTCAAGCAAGAAAAGCAGAAGATAAACACAAAAATGGGATAGAGCGTATATAAATGCAAACGTACAAGGCGAATGAAAATGCAATGTCAAATCAAAGCAAAGTGAAAAAGAGGCGCGGAGCGTAACGTGTGACAGTAAGTCGTGACACGATCAGAAACGTACAAACCAAGACGAGGAAGTTCTGGATTTAGTGGAAGGTGAAAGAGGGATACATCAGAGAAAGGAGAAAAGAGGAAGACAACGCGTGAATTGAAGGATAGAAACTACGTCAGTTACGGATGTCATCGTAAGCTAGTTAAAAACAGAAAGCGGGTCTCACAAAACACAAGCTTCAAGGAAAACAAAACAAGGGGAAACCGGGGAGGGAGGAAGAAGAAAGACGAGGAAAATGGAGGAACAGGTCGAGTCGTGAGAGCGTATGTATGAGTGATGGAGAATAGATATTTGTACAACAGAGTCCCCACATCTTGAGTTTGAGAGATTTTCGTATAGTTCGTAAAGCCATCCATATGGAGCGCGCACCTAATCCAACCTGAAATCAGAGTCCGATTCCTTCCTCGTTTGCAGTAGCGGAAACACGAATATCAGCAAAGACACACTGAAGTCGTTACAGGAACAAAGGTAGCAGCACGCGCGTCTCCATCGCGTGCAAGTTCTCCGAGCTCCGGTTCAGCGCAGGACTTGACGTCCCAGAGTTGCCTCTATTTGTGCTAGTATTCGTGTCGGAAGAGGAGGCTGGCGGAGGAAGAGCATCGGGATCGTCGCCTTCGCCTTCGTGTACATCACTATCCTCGCTCCTACGTTGTCGCTCTGCCTCATGTGCACTTCCACCACTTCCACTCACACTAGCACGATGACCCCTACTCGAACTAGACGCTGCCCCTTCCGCACGCTCATCAGTCGGGCTCTCAAACATCGGCGGTGGCTGATCCCCCTCATTATTCATATCCAAACTCAGTCCCAACCGACTACTCCTCGCAAACTCGACCGCACTCTCTCCATAGGGCACACCAAACTTTCCTAGTCCCTCCCTCGAGCTTATGAGTTTAACTTGATCAGGTGTCGGTCCTCCAGCTGGGTAGCGTATCTCAGTCCGCACGAGCGTATGTGGGAGAGGAGCGGAAATGGCTGTTTGACCAGCTAGGATGGATTGTCCAAGGGAGAGCGTTGAAGGAGACGTCAAGTCCGCTTGGTTTGGATTGGAGGTATTTGCAGTGTTGTGTAAGTTGATATTTGAACGTGAGGCGGACGCTGCGAAGGCTGAGGAAAGGGTGTTGGAAGACCTCGGACGCGAGAGGGTACGGAGCGGGAGATGGAATGCTAGCATGGATGTCGAGCTGTTGGAGTGACGGTGACTCTGTCCTGGGATCTGTCTCGGTAGCTGCTGCGGTTGGCTCGCAGATGGGACTGGAGAAGGAGACAAAGCAGACGGGTCGTTAAGCGAAACCACGTTTGAAGTGCGCGAGTCCGCTCTCGCGGCAGGAACTGAGCCAGAAGCAACATCTGAAACACGTCCGGCAGCAGTGTCATTCTCGGGCAAGGCGGAGTCGGCACCGGCATTCACATTTGCGTTACTTGCATTACGCAAATGGAAAAATTGCGACATGCGTGAAACGTGCGAGACGAACCGAGATCGCCGAGCTGCTCCAGGTCCTCCTCCTGTGAGACGAGATGGTTGAGGTGTTGGTGAAGGAGAAGCTGAAGCAGAGGATAGTGAAGGTGGGACGGGTGAGGAGGAAGTTGGTGGATATGATTCTCTTGAACTTGATCCCCTAGGCTCCACCGCATTTCCAACACCAGAGGAAGAATCAGTGCTACTCAGGCCAGGCGGAACTATCCCACACGCGCCAGTAGACGTCGAGTCTCGCCCTCTTTGAGAATCCTCAGTTCCGCTCGTATTCACCGTATCTGCAGCAAATTCATAATCAGGTGGTGCCTCGGACGGAATGTCACTCGTTCTGCGCATCAGAACCGAAGCACTATGCGCGGAGTTCCCAGAATCTCGCCGCGGGTCATTTCGTTCCCGTTGACGGGTCGGTGAAGAAGCCTGAGGAAGGAGTTGTGTAGTCGACGTATCTGGATCCAGGTCTCGCTCCCCGGCACCAGCTTCGCTAATCCCAAGACTCATCGCGCTCTGGTCAGGTCTCGGTTCAGGACCCAATACACTTTCTCGATTCGGCACTGCTGGCGTAGAATCAAGTACGAGTACACTCGCACGCGACTCTTGTCTTCTCAGTGAGGCTGAGTCCCGCCCATCATCGTCCTCACGATCCTCGCGGTCTTCCGATTCCCTCGCTTCTGCGATGCTCACATCCACAGCAACGTCCATCTCATCCGGTCCTCTGAAAATCACCAGCTCCTGATCGCCTGGTTCTTTCATATACACCGGGAGCGAATGTGTACTCATTTGACTTGGCGTGCGACGGTTTCTACGACCCGCACGGAGGTTCGTTCTCCCTCCATTATTGCGGCTGGTATTGGAGTTATTGTTGTTATTTCTGGCATTCCCTCCGGCACCAGTGAGCTGCGCAGCCGTGACTTCTCTTGTACTGGTCCCCGTGAAGTTCGCCGGTGTACCTGGCCTGCTGGCCGACCGAGCCGCGCGCGTTGCGGCTTGACGCAGACGCGTTAAAATACTCGTGCGGGTATAGACGAAGAAGAATCCTCCGAGAATAAAGAGTACTACCGCCACTGCGGGGGCCTAAATCAAGCCCGAATAAATCGGGTCAGTAAAAGAAAAATATAAGCATGATAGAAAATGTGAATCAAAGCACATAAAATATTCCTGAAAGCCCTCAAATGGCTTGTGCACCTAGAAATCCCAGTGATGAGGCATCTTGAAATGTATCTCCTTTGACGGCGGAATTGATTGAGATGTGTTCGGACCAAGGCCCATGAAAAGGAGAAGGACATCGGTGGTAGCCGAACACTGTGCACTAGACTTATGTGCAGCACACTCAGTCCCGCCAAGACCAAAACCATCACATCGCAGGCCGGAACACCTTAATGAAGCACCATCCCGCTACGTCATATTTTTACTGGGCAAAAGGCCGACACCGCCGACCCGAACGAGAGAAGAGTGAAATGTCGACTAGGACTCACCCAGACTTTAGGAGAGATGTCGTTTCCATCCCCGTCGGTATCATCATTACGATTCGAGCTCGCCTGCTGGTGATCACTCTGGCGCGGATGGAGAGTGGCCGGCGCCGCATCAGCAAGATTCGTAAGTGCAAGCTGTATTCCCACGCTTGCCCACCACCATTGTCGCAGTCGCAGCCGTCGTCCAGCCGTCAACTCGAGCATGAGGGGGACGAACGCGAGCAGTGGGCGATGAGAAAGAGGAGAAGGAAGAGATAAGAGAGCTGGGAAAGCTGCCGCAGACCCTTTCGGATGAGAAATAGAGGAAATTTGATAATCCCGATGAGCGGGCCTGAGGATGCCCGTTATGGTTCCGCTATCTTGGCCTTCTCAAAAGGTGTCGCTGGAAGCAATGCTCGTCTCTCTCGCTCGTCGTCCTATTCGTCGTGTTCACTTACCAGACCGCGTAATTGGGGAACGGGAAGAAGGAGAGGACGGACAAGTAATTCTTAGATAAGTATTTGTGATGGCCGGTGCCCGTTTGATCGTACACTGCCTCCTCCAAGCGTGTAATTCGGATGGTAGCAGCTTCTTAGTTCTTACTGTTCTTACCCCAGTCGGCCGCGTCTCACCGTTCCGCTGTCAATGCGCCCGCGTTACGCGCAGCTGCACGGATTGATTGTTCAAAGGGGGGCTCGGCGTGATGCGGGCGGGCGTTATCAGAACACAAGAATTTATTCCTCTTTTTCTTACTGTGAATAGATGGAATGGACCACGGGCGATCACGTGTTTAATGACGGAATGTGGTGCTCTCGCTCGAGACTTCAATTCTGCTCGTCTCTCCTCAATTCCTCCAGCAAGTACAGTACATCATCTATCGCCTTGGCTTCTGGTCTATGAACGAAACCGACAGATGTAGGTATTTGATTTTGCAGTCTCACGACTAATCACTTGGTCGTCATCTCCGCTCTATTTGTCCGATAATATTTATAGCCGGGTCTGTTGTCAACGCCATTTACTAGGCCCGTTTCTATCCGTGGAGGGATGCGGGCAAATCATCGCCCATATCGTAGTTGTTGCAATGATTTCCGACTGGGTCCTGTGACGTTACATTCGGATTGCACCTTCAAACTACCTTCTTATCTTGTCGCGATCTCAAGCTGTGTGTGCAGTATCCGTTCAGTATGAGTATGAACGAACGTCAAAACTCGATCAGTCTGGTCTGCGACGAGAAAAAATGGCGCACCTCCGGCCCAAACTTAACTCAGACGGTTGTCCAACAGGAACTATTTCAAAGCGGCTTTATCAGCGCTAGTATTGATATTGTCCGTGACAGAACCGACCGCCTCGACCGATCACGATCGAAGTTTGTTTGCGGTGCAATAGAATGAAGGACGCATCATTCCGTCGACTAGGACAATTATTCGTCGCCATCCCTGTGCTTGCTTATGAAGAATGCAGTATAGAGGCTGTGCTTTTCTGTATCTCACTTGTGGACGCTGGAAGATCGGTTTTGCGTATTTTGTCCTTTCTATGGGTCTCTTTCTCTGGGGCCTGAACATACGTTTGAACGATCATGTAGCAATTTACGTGAGTTTCTGCCTGAAGCGATTCTGAACCCTCCATCGGAGACGTCTAACATTGGAAGCAATTGATCACATCGTTTGTCAGCTTCCCTTCGCTCGACTTCTTGTTTCTTCAACCTGGTTCTCTTAAGTCGAGAAAGTGATATTTATGCAGGTCGTTCTAGAGTGATGTTCACAGCAGGTTCATCGGAAGCAACCTCAACGCCTATATCAGTCCGGCGCTCAGCAGACACCGGGGCTGGAGCCTGAATGCATGAAAATCAACACTTGATCGCCTCAGAGGCGTTGATAGGGCTACAGACCTTTGAAGAAACATGCGAAGAAGTAGTATTTGACTGTCCATCCGAACTAGCGCAGGGATCGGTAAAGTGAAGGCTTATCTCGCCTTCACGGGCAGCGAGATCCTCACGGAGACTTGATCGGACGTTTAACCTACATTACTATCAGAATTCTCGGTAAAGAAACGAACGATATGGAGGACGAACGAGGTGAGCATGCAGTTGAAATACACTGAAAAATGCTGGTATCAATAAACGTGCGTCTAGTCATGCAAATAAGAGGGGACTGACACTTTGGAATGACTATATCAATCATCATGTAAATGAAAGAATGCGGTGCAACGATGGCGGAAATCATAGCAGTTACCATGCATAGGACGGTCACGGAACTCGATCCCATAATATACGTGACGAGGCGGTTGACAAGCGAATATGACGAAGGAAGTCCGGAACGAGCCTTCCACAATGACCAGACCAACACAGCAGCGATCGATGCTTCAGTGAATGCTGCGACGCAGGTGAATGCGAGCTCTAAGTATAAGGCCGTATATATCTGCGTGATTTCGGTAAAATTGTATACTTTGAAGAAACGAGCCATAGTCGTCACAAACTGTGCCAGAACTGCCGTGCTCAAGAAACCGCATATTACACGATTCCTGTCACTTACTTTGAGGACATTGCAGTTAGAATAAGCCAAGGGAAAGCGATTGTTTACTCACAATACCAAACACGGCGTACGAGAATTATTTGTATCATTGAATCGATAATAGCAGTAAAGGGTATGATATAAAACAGAGTCCTGCATATTCGGGAAAACATGTCAGTCTAACTGTCTCAAAGGAAAAGAACAACGAAGGAAGACAGTCCCTACTCTCGTAAGATATTTCGTGATCCAGGGTCTATGATTGCCTTCACGAAGTAAACATATTCGAACACTACGACGAAGACTTGATGTACTGTATCAAGTACCCAGACGATAAGGATGTACAATTTAAACCAACGCTGGTCCGTCTCCCAGTATTTCTAAGCAATTATAAGCGTCAAATGCACGAAAACATCCAATGCTGAATTACTTACCTCATAGTATAAATACAACTGAAGGCAACCGATACCCCATAATCTGTAAGCATTACCATCAGGAAAGTTCCCTCTTTGCTAAGAATAATGCTTACACTGAAGTGATTCTAAAATATGTCCGGTTAGCTCGGTATATCCTAGACAGTGTCGAAGAACCAACGGAAGTGCAAGAAAGAAGCAGCCCCACTAGTCAAGCGGACGGATCAGAACGAAAAGGAATCTACGGGAGAATAAAAGTCTTACAGTGATAGCCAAGTGCGATCCAGATATGATGTCAACAGAGGACATGATCCAGCATTCTCGACGCGATCATACGAAACACGACACCAGAGCAAGAAAGAGAGAATAGGACTGCGAGAAGGGGCCAATAACGGGGGATTTGCAACAAGTCCCACTCGTCGCCGTCTTAAATAGACCAAAGCTTGGGGTGTAGCGGACCACATGCACTTGAAATGATGAAACGGCCGGGTGTGATGCTTGGTAGCCACGCATGCCACGACCCCCCATTCCCTCAAACGCTGTGGCTCGAGCACACTGCAATGCGGCCGATAAAGTCAGCACTGATCGGTCACAACCTTTTTGAGATAATTCATGCCCGGACACCTCAGTAAGAATTGATCACTGTCCGTTTGATTGAAAGCACCAGACCTACGACCCGAAAGACTCGAACGTCTAAGCCAAAGGCATGGTTTAAAGTCTGCGTAAATCTCGCAAACCCCAATATTTGAAGTCGATCGGCTCTGCGTTCCGAGTGCCGACTTTATTCTTCCGGCGGCTTCGCTGGGGAAACTAGATAGACCATGAACCAAATACGACAAGAGAAGGCACAATAGATAGACAGATGCGATCCATCTAAATGTTGTATGGCAAATATACGCGCATACAAGACGATGCGCGCGAAGCGGACAAGTTTGCCAATGCGATGAATGTCGGAGATGGAAGCAATTATTTGTACTTGATCACCGGACTTGACATATCATTGTGTCATGTACGCCCCGATTCAACCTCCGACTCAAATAATTTTCTGACAACTTCGTCATGGAATTACTGTAATCGCAGATATGAAACGAAGCTAGCAATATGCAAAGGGGCCTTCCGAGTTCTTTTGTGCAGGTATGAATTACAAGCCTATATCTTATTAGAGGAAGAGTATGAATAACAGAAATCTAAGATGCGACACCGTTACTTATTATTGTCTCGATATCGGAACCGGATGCGAAGGAGCGTGCATCGAGGCTCTAGAAGGTAAAATTTGACATGAATTGCTCTGTCAGCAAGTTATCTGAAGAAAACCAGTACCTGTTGCTCACGGCTTCCGGCCTCGACATCAATATCAGATTGGCATCCAACAGACACCAAAGATGTAACCTGTATGAATGATAATCAGCAAGTGTCTATCTTAAATATATCGGAAGTGACACGTACCTTCGGGGAACGAGTGTTTAGACATCCTTGCAAATTGGTGGAAGAATCCGTAAAGTGAAGACTTAGATCACCCCCATCAGTGACGAGTCTCTCACGAAGATTTGATCGAGCGTTCAACCTAAGTCTGCACTGTGAGTTCTTCACAAAGGAAATTCGAGATGAAACTACGAACGAGGCGAGCAAGCAATTGAAATACACTGAAAATGTAGGTATCAACGGATGTGTACCACTTATTTAAACAAAGAAAGACAAACGCTTTGGAATAATCGTATCTGCAGTCATGTAGATGAAGGAAGTTGGTGCCACAAGAGCAGAAATAACCGCGATCCCCATGCACAGCGCGGTCACAAGAGTCGAACCCATGATATATGAGACGAGGCGGTTCACAACTGAATTTGATGAGGGAAAACCAGAACGAGCCTTCCACAGTAACCAGACAAGCGTAACAGATAACAGGATATCTGTGAACACTGCGACACATGTGAATGAGAACTCTATATGAACGACTTCATAGAGCTCCGTAAACTCGGTGAGGTTGAATATTTTGACATAGCAGGTCACAGTAATAGTGAACTGAGCCAGGACCGCCATGCACAGGATTCCGGTTAATATATGATTCTTGTCGCTCACTTCGATGACATGATGGTGAATCAAGTGAGAAGAGAAAATGATAGTTACTCACACCACCAAGCACGCCGGACAAGAATTACTTGGATCATCGCATTGATAGTACCGGTGAAGGGCACTATATGAATCAAAGTTCTGTTTTGCATTGGTCAGTTTTGAAATGTTCAAGCAGGTAAGCGAGAAATAACTTTTGCAAGAGAGCGCGTAAATCCGAATCGATGATTCCCTTCACAAAGTAAACATATTCAAAGTCTATGACGAAGAATTGATGCACTGTATCCAATATCCATATTAAAAGAATGTACAGCTTAAACCAGCGCTGATCGGTCTTCCGATATTCCTGGCATATCGCAATGGTTAATCATACGCAGTACTGACCAAGTGTATGACACCCACTTCGTAATACAAGTACAACTGGAGGCATCCGATTCCCCATAACCTGGACGTAATATGGTCATGAATAGCTTTACTTACGAGAGAAGAACTCATGATGTCTACATCGATGTAAGTCTGAATTGAGTCTGGTCAATTAGAAGGAAGGTGGCACATGGTGTCTGAATACTCACGGAAGTCCAATGAAGAAACACCCCCACTAGACACAAACAATAAAGACAATGCGAACTATTAAGGTGACTCAAGTATTACCGTGATATCCAATTGTGACCCAGATATGGCGTCAGAGGAGGGCATACTATAGTACCCTGGATGCGGTTATACAAAGCACGCTGGCGGTCTTGGAAGGGTGTTCGCAAGCGGGGGATGTATGATCATCTCCATCTTAAATATGCTGGAAATGTATCGGGATGGATGCCGAGGCCCTAAAGTGGATGCGAAACGGTATGGTTTCGGACGCTTAAAAGCCACGTAATAAGCAACGATACTGACACATGCTGTGGCTCATTGCGATGTTACCGGTGCGAAATAGGCGCTGACTGATCATAACTTTTCCGAAAATCTTTGTCCCTTGAGCAGATCGATTAGCATTGATCACTGCCCGTTTGAACTAAAAGACTAGACCTATAATCGAGAACACGGCTCTTTCTCCGAAGAAGACAATGCCAGGCTTCTTGACAAACCCTCCACATCCCGGTTTCTCTCAGATCGAAATCTCCTGCCATGAATTTGCTGTCGTTTAAACTAGAACCTGATGCTCTGCCTCCCAAGGGACTGGTCGCGCTATTTGCCCAGTGACGCAGCGTCGGAAACATCGCGTCGTCCCTATTTGGCACTACTGGTGAGGTTCGGACGAAAACTACTGAAATTGTCAACTTCAGTACGCATAGAACCCAATGAGTCGACCAGCAGCAGGTCCCGAATGTCGACTTTAACCATCCAATGGCTCCGATGGTCTTCCTGATAAACCGTGATTGGAATGCGAATCGTCTCGCCTGGCAATCACCATAGATTGTTCCGAGATGCGGTAGGTCAGAATTCTGTGGAGAATGTAGAAATTGTACAGACTAATTTAGTGCATGCAAAATGATGCGCATGAAGCGGATGTGTTTGCCAATCCAATAGATAATTTTACGCAAAGATACTGTAAAGGTCCGTACTATCATATACAGCTCCGTCTCACAGCTGATCACGGGACTTTACACGTCATTCAAACTCCACCTCAAATCGTTTCACATGTTCGCGAAACCACCATCCAGCCACTCCTGATCTGGAAAAGGCTCCTCTGAGTCCAGAAATGTTTATGTGCGATGACGAAGACACCGGGCCAGTCTATGCATATCTATCAATTCCAAGCTTTCAATATCAAGTTGTCCGAACACAGATATTCTACTAGTCCTGCTTTGCCGTAATTGCCTAAAAGGTGGTGCATGTACAGCTGTGCTGCTTTAAACTTTACAGTATGGAGGCTTAAGGTTTATCACTCGGTGAAACACATGACAAAACTCTAAATCTCAAATTGCATTTTGGGGAGTTATCTCGAGGTCATCGAAACTCTTCATTGTCCGCTGTATGTACTCCATTTTAAACTCCGCCTCTTATTTCCCAGACTGATTTGCAACTCGACGAGAAATTGCTCCTTAAAAGCACACGATCAGGCTATTTTATACTTTGAGCTGACTGTTCTCGATTTGAGTGCGACTGCTCTACGTCTAGGAGTAGATGGCTTAGTCAACATACATGTGTCGATTCTGGGTGCTCACTATCTACTTGTTCGATGCTTGGATCACCGCACTTCGACAAATTTTCTATACGAAAGAGGACGTGCTGCTTCTAGTCTTACTCCCATACTACCAAAATTAAACAGTTACGTTGTTATTACTACCTGATTTGATACCAGGGCTGGAGGAGGAACTGATCCTGTCAAGCCTCTAAACAAAATATAAACTTCGTATAACTGGCTGATATATCACTTTTTGGAAGGAAGATAGTACCTTTCGCTCATGCCGTGCAACCTCGACATCATCATTAACCCGAAGCCTGGCCGGAACCACAGCTAGAGCCTGAATACATGGAAATCAGCAGAAAGTTATCCTGGGTTCATCGAAAGGATGACCGACATTTGAAGAAATTTGTGGCGGTGCATTCATCCAACCCTCCGACTCAGAGGAATCCGTGAAACGGACACTAATGTCATCCGCGTGAATGACAAGATTTTCGCGAAGACTTGATCGAGCATTCAACCTGCGACTGTTTTGTGAACTCTTGACAATAAGAGGAAGATATGAATGACGAACGAGGCAAGTAAGCAGTTGAAGTATACTGGAAACATCCTTGTCAGTAGGCTAAAGTAGTTATTCATGCCAAAACGAATAATAGGGTAAGTGACCATGTAGATAAAAGAATGTGGTGCTACAATAGTGAAAACTACTGCAATATGTACAACACAGTCGCAAGACTTGAGCGCATGATATACACGACGAGGCAGATTACAAGTGTGTCTGACGAGCGAAGTCCAGAATGGGACTTCCACAATAACCAGACCAATGTGACGGCCAAACTTGTATCTGCAAATACCACAACGCACGAGAATGTCAATTTCAAATGAATGACTTCATATAGCCATTTCAGCTGAGTAATGTTGACCTGACCATCAAGCTATAGCGATTGTGAGCTGTGCTGTGACGGCAGCGCTCACAAATCCTGTTAGTATGCGATTTCTTTCGCTCACTATGAGATCATGAAAATATTACAGAGAAGATGAATGAGTACTACAACACAAGATACGCCATATAAGAATTGCTTGTATCATTGCATTGATAATGCCTGTGAGAGCTGCTGTAGTATTTAGAGTCCTTAAAGATGAATATCGTCGGTTTCAGATCGATATGAGAAAAAAAAGGAATTCATTTGGGTAGGAGTGCGAGTAATTCTGGATTCATAATTCCCTTCACAAAATAGATATAGTCATATTGGATGACCAGGACTTGATGCGCTGTATCTAGCATCCAGATAAGCGATATGTATAGCTTAAGCCAGCGCTGATCTGTCTGTCTTCCAGTATTTCTAAAAAGTCGCAATTATCAAGACAGTGATTCACTGAGTGAAGTCTGAGAAACATACTTCATAAGTATAACTGGAGGCATCCAATTCCCCATAATCTATTGGCAGTATAATCATGAATAGTTTCATGGATGAGGAGGATTGATGCTTACGCTGATGTAAGCCTGACATGCGTCTGGTCAAATCAAGTAAAGGTGTCGTGTAAAAAGAGAACGTACGGAAGCCCGACGAAGTAACATCCCCGCTAGACGGGAGTTCGAACTAATGAGAGAGTTCACAGGCAACTCGGAATCTCACAGTGCGCTGATCCAACTGCGATCCAGATATGATGTCAGCAGAGGACATATTGTAGTGTCCTGGACGTGGTATACAAATGGTCTAGAAAATGGAAAGGTTAGAGGTGTCCACGATCGGAAGGCGCGATGAATGTTACTCGCCGCCATCTTAAATAGGCAGAAGCCAGACAAAGATAAACGCGGTCTCGCGCATAAAAACCGTTTGGCGCTGAACACCAGTAGATCATGACCGCAGCGCTGCGAACGCCGAATTGTCCCGAGACATCTTATAAGTATCACATCACGGATCTTGGCTGGAGTGGCGTTCGTCCCCAACATTCATGTCTTGCGCTGCGCTAGATATGCATATCAAACTGTGCGAGTGAAGCGGATGAATGTGCCAATATCGAGCCTAGGGAGGTTTAGTTTTCAGCACGGCACGGGACTTGACACCGTACGTCCACGTGTACACTCCATTTCAAACTCCGCGTATTATTTTCTCATTGATTTGCAATTCAATTCGTCAAGGAAGGAATCGTCCACCATTGAGTCCGTGCGCTAACGATATATCCTCACCCGTCAAACCATCCCTAGCTTGATGCAGCTGTTCTGAGTCTGGGGTCCGGTATATGGCGTAATCAATACACATTAACTCTGCATCATTTAGCCGTTTGTATATAGAGCTTCTACTGCTCGATTACCACGCTTCGACGGACTTTATGTATAGGTGAATGTGCTGCTCCTATAGTACCAGAGTCAAGTAGTTGCATTCTTGTATCAACTTGAGCTGATTTCGTATCTGGAAGAGGCACTGATCCCGTCAAGGTTCTGAAGGCAGTACGTACGTGACTAACGAATCACTTTATAAAGTAATACCTGTGCCTTTCATTCACGTTGCGCAGCCTCGATGTCAGCATTAGCTGTGTACTCAGTGGATACGGGAGTCTGGAATATACGAAAATGAGGAGAAACTTACATAAAATTCGTTAAGAGAGTTACAGACCTTCGAAGAAACATTGATCGCTGAGTTCATCTGTCCCTCCGAGCCAGAAAAAGGAACTGTAAGGTGAAAACTAATTTCACCAGCATGAACGACGAGATTCTCGCGAAGACTTGATCGAGCATTCAACCTGTGACGACGATGTGAACCCTCAGCATCAGATATAGATGACTAACGAGGCGAGCATACAATTGAAGTACACTGAAAGCATCTGTGTGAATAGGTGCAAGTCAACTATAAAGGAGACGACTAACGCTTTGAGATAATCAGATCAGCAGTTTTGTGAATTAAAGAATGAGGCGCGACAATATCAGCAATCACTGCGACCAACATGCACAGAATGGTTATAAGGCTGGAACCGACAATATACGTCATGAGGCGGTTTACAATCGAATTCGATGAATGAAGTCCCGAATGAGCCTTCCATAGCAACGAAACCAGTGAAGCAGCCAAGAAAGTATCCGTAAATACCTCGACGGCATTGCCCGCAAGTTGTAGATCAACGTCCTCGAAGATTTGCGCAAGTTTGGTTAGCTTTAATATTTTGAAGTAGACGGCCGTAGTGGTGGCAAACTGAGCCAGGACTGCTATGCTTAACGTTGTTGTCAATATACGATTTCTGTCGCTCACTTCAGGGACAGGGTAAGAAGCCTAGGTCGTAATGAGACAAGTGCTAACTCACAGCACCAAACGCGTCGAACAAGAACTATTTGTATCATCGCATCAATAATGTTGGCGAGCAGAATTACCTGAACCAGAGTCCTGCAGAATGCTGTATGTTAACTTCGAGAGATTTAAAACAAGGAAAACAGTCGATGAAGGAAGCACTCACATTTGTAAGCTTGTTCGTAACTCAGGAGCTATGATTCCCTTCACAAAGTAGACATAGTAAAACTCTGTGGTAAAGACCTGATGCACAGTATCCAGTATCCATATTAAAAGGATGTACAACTTAAACCAGCGCTGATCAGTCTTCCAGTATTTCTGGTAGATCGCGAGGGTCAGTGGCACACAGAACTACATGTAATAAGCGTTTGACATCCACCTCGCAGTACAAGTACAGCTGGGGGCATCCGGTTCCCCATAAGCTTGAGATAATGAAATGGTGTTAAAATTCTTGCTCGAAACGAAATCAAGCTTACGCTGAGAGAAATCTGGAATGCATCTGCTCAGCTTCAGATTTATTGTTGCAGAGTTAGAAGAATCTCACGACAGTCCAATGAAGAGGCAGCCCCACTGGATCATTGATAAGTTCCCGGCTCGCGCAGACGGAGTACATCCTTACTGTAATATCTAGCTGTGATGCGAGCATGCTGTCAGCGGAAGACATTTTATAATACTTGCGGCTTGAATAAAAAAGGTCTGTCCGAAGCGGAAAACGGGGACTGGTGATACATGGTCTACATTTGCAGTGTGATTTAAGTAAACCACAGGGCTAAGCAAGATGTGGACGTCTAAAAAGGCGTGATGCAACTTCGGTTTCGGTTGTCTGATGCACAACCACATGATGATGCGATCCCGGACCGGACTTACTTGGGTACAATGCAGCGTCAGACAAGCACTGCTTTGTCGATCTCATAGTTCTCTCTCAGAAGATGACGGGCAGAGTCGAGTCAGATTGCTCTGTATGGAAAGTGTTACGCTGCTTGTCGTCGTTTAACCGTCCTGAGTGGCAAAGAAGCTGCACGACACAGAAATTCGAATCGGACGGCCAAGGCATACGAGATTGCAACGGGTTTGCATGCAGACCTTGAGTTGCTGGGCTGATAATCTGCCTCTTGAATGGCAGGGTCGAGACGGACCCATCGGAGGACCTAGTGAAGGCCCAGTCTATCCCGAGTTCGTCTGTGCCTAACCCGTGCATGCCAGGGCCATGGTCTCGGTGCAGAATGAAACACCAAGGTTGTAGGACACTGAACTAGAGTCCGAGATGTTTGGAGTGACTCGTATCTCAGGCGTTAAAACCAGAGTTCAACCCTCCGTAGTTACGTTGGAGTGCTGAAACTTCGGATACGCAGAACGTATCTCTGATCCAAGCTCCTTCCGGACCTCACTCGCACGACAACTGCATATAACCGAATCTATCAATGCAAGCTCGACGGGCCATAAGTGCATATCACACAAGTTTCTAAATTACAATAAGTAATACTGATCGATAAATTTGTCATTGCCGCGTTGCTCCGGATTTCATTATGCTAGTGTCGGAGTTCTTCAAACAAATCTGATCAGACGCCGACCGGATAATGTATTTTAGACTGCGCTCTCACTACTCTTTGCTCGCTGTTAAGTCCGGAACCGATCCCGATCCGGCATTCCATCGCTGTAGGACTTGAGGCCTTAACAGAACATCAGCAAGCTGGAAGCAAAACAGCACCGATAATACGTGCCTTTTGCGAGGTAGCTGAGGGTGTGTCAAGCCCTCCACTTGTTACAGAAGCTACGTTCTCAAGACAAATGCTGATATCAGTTTCTCCATTTTCGAGAGTCTCGCGAAGTCGTGAGCGGGCATTCAGCCTGAACAAATACGTGCATGTCAGTTGTGGAGGCAGAGACAGACATCATGATTGACGAACGAAGCAAGCATGCAGTTGAAGTAAACTAAATTAAGATAATGCCTTAACAGATGAACTCGGAGGGTTTGAGATCATAAGAGACGCACGTTTCGGAATGACCAGGTCCGCAAGCAAATAGATGAACGAATGCGGTGCGACTGCAGCGGAGATCAACGCCACGATCACGCACATTGCAGTAACGAGGCTTGATCCAACAATATACATGACTAGACGATTCACGATTGAGTCTGACCTCCTGAATCCGGACCGGGCCTTCCGTAGTAACCAAATCAGTACGACGGCCAGGAGAGTATCCGTGAACACTGCAACGCCAGTCATCGCAAGTTCTGTATGAATAGCATCGTCTAGCTGCGCTATCCTGTTTAAATTGATGACTTGACCGTAATATGTCAGCGTTAGTGAAAATTGCGCGAGGACGGCAGCACTTAAGACGCCGGCCAGAATATTGTTTTTGCTACTTACTTTAAGGTCATCAGTCGAAAAGCCTATTAAGCATTGCAAGCAGCCTTGATCACTCACGGTACCAAGCGCGTCTAATGAGAATACTTTGTATCATGGCATCAATAAGGGCCGTGAAGACAATAGTATCTGCTCCGGTTCTGTCGGGGAGTCGAAAGTTCAGGCATTGTTTATTTTCGCCGAAAGACAAAAACTCACTTAGGACGGCCATCCCTCAATGATATATTTGCTATACCCTTCACAAAGTACACGTAGTTGAAATGCGACACAAGTGCTTGATGCACTGTATCCATTATCCATATCAAAAGGATGTACGTCTTGAGCCAGGGCTGATCGGTCTTCCAGTATTTCTGGACAATACAACTGATCAATATGTGTTAAACAATGTAACGCGTAACGACGAAATACTTCGTAGTACAGATACAGCTGGAGGCAGCCAACACCCCATAAACTGGAAACATTTTAAGAATTAACAAGTTTAATTCTTGCTCGGCAAAGGTCAGAAGCTAACGCTGATGTAAAGCTAGAATGTGTGCGGTTAATTGAGGTGAGATGTTTGCCGGATGACACAGACCATACATCACTGATATGAATAAACAACCAAACTAAGTCAACAGTCGCTTCAGAGTCCGCTCAGCATATAAATGGTCTACGGCTCACCGTACTATCGTTTTGCGACATAGCGCTCGCGACGGTCAGGGAGTTCCAGTCGATGGTACCCGAAATAAAGTGCTCGTAGCCCGACGGCAAGAGAGGCTCAGGGGAGGGCAAAAATGAAGCTCCTATCATCTTATATGTAGCCGATTTGCAATGTACCGATTGATCAGTGACTCCGGAACCAGAAGACCGGTGGCTGGGAAGTCATTGATTGGATGATCGATGGACATTTATATGCTCTCGGAGATCGAGAAGTACCGAAAGACGCACCATTTCAGATCATCTCACTCACGATCTCCATAGACCTTATGTTAAGTGTGGAAAGATTGTTCCCATTCCATGGTTTGTCTGCACTGCTTATCCGTAACGACAAGTGATCCCAAGGAGTTGTTCTGTGAGATAAGCAGAAAATGGTAACGAGGCTTCAACCCGAATCTTGTGAGAGATTTCATGAGGAGAATCGCAATCTGGTCTTACGAACGTGCAGCGTCACATTCGAGCAAAAAGAGCCTGTCAGGGAATAAGTGTGAACACGTTGTTGACGTGCCGTTCGTATACGTACGTACGTATAACTTCACCGTCACATGACGTTCGCGGTCCAGGTCGTGAATTCGATTCGATCCCACCCGGGGAACACAGGCAAAACTGAATCCAAAACGTGTGATATATCTGGATTCATTACATGCGGATCCATCATTTCAAAAAATAGAAACAAATAAAGTGTATAATATTAAGAAGTAATGAATTGGTCTTTGTTCTGTCTTCATATCACTTTCAAGGCAAGGAGACCGATTAGATTTCTCAATTTGGCATACTACTTCAACTTGAACATCTACAGGTCTTTGAGAGTCCATCATTTGCTCTACTAGTGCTGGTCTCAATATCAATGCTGATTCTGCATTCAACTGTCTCCATACCTGAAGGCTTAAGCTCAGAGGATTGGATGAATAGAAGAAGGGGATACATGCTTATTTGGGTGGGTCATTTGCAGAATGATTCAATTCTCCAGAAGAGGAAGAGGAGAAATTCTCGAAATGAATGCTCATGCTACCCAATTCATGATCTGCAGCAGCATGAAGACTTGATCTTGCATTTAATCTATGTTTGCTTGTCAACCCAATAGAATATCAGAAGTGATAAGCCACTGATGAAGCAAGCAAACAATTGAAGTATACTGCAAAGAAGGGTTTGCATCAGTTGACGTATTCCAAGTATTTGAACACTGACATTTTGGAAGAATAAAATTGGCAAGCAAATAGACAAAAGCATGTGGTGCTACTGTAGTAGAAATCAATGCGAGTAATGCACAGATCGCAGTTACGAGGCCTGATCCAATTATATATATGACTAAACGATTCATGATCAAATCTAATTTTCTGAGTCCAGAACACACCTTCTGTAGTAACCATACTAACACAACAGCTAGATATGTATCCATGAATCCTATAACAACAGTGTTAGAATCAGAGTAAGATGAGTAATATATGTGACTTACTACTGAAGCAAGTGTCTCACACTGCTTGAGATGATAAGCGATATCGATGAATCAGGCAAAGGTAGCTATCAAGCTAGTGTTTGTATGAGAGAAGATTCCAACTCGCTTTGTGGGGCGTTTGGAAGATGAATTAAACTGACACTTGGATGGCTCATTTGGCCTCCTTTTATACTCTACAGGTGTGGCTATGCTATGGCTACTACTATAACTATCTACCTCTGTCTTTGTGCTGTCCACAATCCTTTCCTTGTCAATTCCTTGTGTTCCGAGTCAATTCCTAGAGCTCCTTGTCAATTCCGATCGTACTTCATGTTCTGGTTCATTCTACCAGTTTCACAGCTCCACAATGCTGTGTGCTACAATGCCTGAGCTCTACTCCTATAGTTTAATTGTTACTAGCACATTCTGGTGCATACTTTCTATCTTCAGCAATTTTGCTGGTAAGTCTTTGATACTGAGTTCTACCAGTTCCTTCTGGTTCGTTCCACAGCTTTTCTTCCTCGGAGTTAGGACTTACATGCTTCTTCCGACTCGGACTATCTGACTGATGCTTTAACTCCTATTGACTCATCCTGCTACTCTGTCTGTGTGGGCTGGAATGTCTTTACTCTCATCTACTACTTACAATCGCTTCTTATCTCTTTCCTGATAAGATTACCTTCGCGTATCTAGTGATCGTTGATCTCCATGGATTCTGAGCTTCTGTGCCTGCTCGGTATGACGTCTTCTTCCAGAAGTCCTATGGGTTTTCCCACCGGCATTCTATCATCTACTGGAAAGCTTAACTTGTGTAGGTATGTTGTCATCCTTGTGAATCCTTCTTCTGGCGGCATCGGGATCTTGATCTTGCCGATGATGAACTTTATTCTGTGTTCTATCATTAGCTCAGTGATCTGTTTGTCTATAATTGATACTCCTTCTGTATCAATGAGTCTAATGAATTCTTTGACTCTAGTCGATGTATTCTCTGCTACTCGTCGTACTATTTCATTAGCTCCTTTCCTATATGGTATGTCAATATTAATATGAATAAATTGACATTCCTCTTTATGTTTACGCTTTGGGAATTTAATCTGTACTCCTGCATTCGTTAAGTAATCTTGTTCGTCATGTGAGAATATTGCTATCATATGCTCATATGTTATGTGTCCTGGGTTAGGCTTTTCTACCCCGTCTTGTATAATGTATCCTGGGAATATCCTGTGTGTTGCTCGTATGTCGAAGTTTATTTGTAATACTTTGGTCATCAGGATCAATGTAATTATTGTACAGTAAATGTCCCATCCGATTTGATGTGCTTATTGATATTTCTCACAGTCCTTTACTTCTGGCCATTCACTGGCTCGTCCTTGGTTAACTATTCTCTTTGTCATGGCTTCGAACGTTCTCAATGAGCGTGTATACATGTTGCTTATATGCTGTCACGTGCGTACTATAATGCTGACTAAAGCAATTTCTAACAAACAGATGCTGTGATTTCCATAGGAACATTATTGTATAGCAGTGTAAATTTGCTAATGCCGATAACTTGACCAAAATACACCATGGTCAGTGCAAACTGTGTCAGAACAACAATACTTGATACTCCTGTTAGAGTGCGATTTTTGCTACTCACTTTAAATGCATGAGTACTCGATCATAGATATCAATAGTTACATAGTTTACAAAACCAAGCATGTCGGATGAAAATGGCTTGTACCTTGACATCGATAAAAGCAGTGAGAGCAGAGATGGCCAGTCTGCTCCTGTAGGAAAGCTGTTTTTGTGGATGAACTATCAATGCATAGCAAGATTCACTTCTTCAATCTAAGTAGCAAAGTTGAATTTGCAATCCCCTTCACGAAGGATACATAAGAGTTGTTTGCTATGAGCGCCTGGAGTGCTGTATCCAGAATCCATAACAAGAGCATGTACAGTTTGAGCCAGCACTGCTCACTTTCCCAATAATTCTAAGAAATCAGAACCTTTTGATTATTATGAATAGGTCGGCATTTTTGGGAGTGTACCTCACAATAGTGATAGAATTGAAGGCTCCTGATACCCCATAGTCTGGTAACTTGGTCAGAAAGGACCGGAAAGGTATAGTATAGAATGTTTACACTGATGTAAGGCTAAAATATGGTCAAATGCCTGACAGGAATATGAAAGTAGGAAGGAGACTATATTACTGAAATAAATAAACATCCGAACTGGAACAAAAGAGTAGATATGATATGTCAGCAGGAGAGTATGAATAGAACACGCAGTCTAACTCACGTCCAACGTGGAAGTGTTGATTGTGCTGTATGATCAATAGGGTAGGTGTATGATCGATAGAGTGGGTGGACGATTGGACTAGGTCTGTAGGTGCGATCCTAGCAGGCTAGGGCGTTCAATCCTATAGGGAGCAAGCGAGAATGAATCAGGGTAACCAAACAAAGAAGGATGATCTGGAGGACTTCCCTGAGGTAGATCGAGACTCCGGCCTACTCTACGGGAGCTGCAATCGATCCGAACCAGTCTGCCAGAACTGTTGGGGTGAACTGTTGGAGGGATAGGATGTGAATGAGCATCTAGGTCTGTGCTCCTGTGACCGAGCAGGAGGAAACTATCTAAAAAGGGGAAAGGGGGGAGCAAATACATGTAGGCAGGATGTAATACTCAATGATCAACTAGTGAGACTAATCCAGACATGCTGTGGTGAGCCGAGTGAATACTTTGGTGACTTGATCACCTCGGAGATGAGTCAATGGAGAAAGAAGACAAGCTGAGAGTATCGGAGTCACTCCCAGGACATCCGGACTAGTCTAAACAATAAAGACGAGACACCCAAAGGGGGTACTACTGAAAGGATCCGCTAAAAAACTCGCATCAGGATCGACGCGATCAACAGATCTACACAATCAGCTTTCCAAACGCGACCGGTAACCAAGCCAGCTATCATGGGCCCAAGCGATCGAGCGGCCTAGGCAACAGTAACCCGTTACCACCCAAGCACTAGAAGCACCAAAGCGGATACGTAATCCCGCTAACAGCTAACACTGCCGACCGCCTATTACCGTGGACTACCACTCTAACGCCGCCGACCAAGCAACCCAAGCAACCTCGATCAAAAGAAGCGATCAAACTTCTTAGAAGTCCAGAAGCACAACTACTAAAGCCTAAATGCTAAAAGACTAAAGGCTAATAAGGTTTATGGAGACCTCACTGGCATTTCAGCACTGTCAAGTCTGTGCACGAGTTTACATGGTCCTTTATGAAGTATACTACATAGTATGCATGGCAACAGTTGGTACGCGTGACTGTCACATCGAAACCGAGCGACACCTTCAAGATACAATGCATTCCAATCCACCAAGCCCAATAGTACCCAAGAAACGAGAGGAACTCACGATCACAACTAGAACCCCTCGAATTGCGAACCCGATAACCTGGAGAATGATTGGATGGTATAGACCAGAGTTGCACACACCATGTCCAGCATCTACAATACAGGCAAACCTTTATTTACCAAGAGATGCGAACCTGGAGACCAAGCAGTTACAACTCCTTATACAATGAAGGATATGGCACTACATTCGAGACATACGATATGAAGGCAAAGCATGGCTAGTCACCAGAACCCAGCAGAACCCGCCAGCAGAGCTTATGCAGTTCATGATATGCCTTGGACCATACTCTACACCGACCCGACACCTTAACACGGACGTGCGAGTTATGCTTACCCTCGCTGGACCTCGAGATGAATTCCGAAGAATCACATACCGAGCAGCCTACATCGCTCCAAGAGCAAAGATGCCACTCAATGACGGCAATGACATCGTTATGGAGTACTGACAGTGGAGCATTCCACATCGGAACACCACCTCTATTGTCTCAGTCAGCAACTCCACAGAATTCTGTCATAGCGGAGACGACCTTACAAAGATTGGAGCAAAAGTGGAGCAAAGCGCAGCAGGATGACAAAGGAACAGATGTAATGGTGGAGAAAAGTGGAGAAAAGTGGAGTAAAGTGGAGACAGGATGAGTAAGAAATAGGACGGAAAATGGAATATCTGGGAGCATAAATAGTTGTAGGATTAGGCCCTCATTTCCCCATCTTTCGATCCTCTTAACACACTGGTGTAAAGCTTGCCCTACAGCGAGCTATTACTGTGTGCTTTGTACTATCACGCCTCTTGGAAATCCCAATCTGCTTTACTATTACCTCGTATCTGAAAGCATCCATAACTCGGACCGCGACTAGGAAGGCTAGTAAGGGACCGCATGGTACAGCCAGACGTGGGTAGATAAGATCACCTCTGCACAACACACCGCTGCTTAGGCAAAAGGATCAAACCGGTGTAACCCCGGGCCTACTCCCTAACAACTACGAGGTTCTATGAGTGACAGAGTTGGTTGGGACAATCTGAGAGGCTTCGGAACAGAAGATATGTGTGCTGAACAGATCTCTGGTATTCGCTATCTGAAAACTATGACATCTGGGTGGGTTTTATAGACTATGTGGGTCCAAAACATGTACAAAACAAGTGATCTAGGTCTGGAGGAGGATCATGACAAGACATGAGGTGAAACGCAATGAAACCACAATAAGGAGTGTGAAACCGATGAGACAGAAGTCTAGTGGACTACAAGAAACTGTGAAACAGGATGAAATCATAGCAAGGAGTGTGGAACTGATGCAATAAGGGTCAGGTGGACTGCAAGGAACTGTGAAACAACATGAAAACTGTCCAGGAAGGGTCCTCCAAATGGTGCACTCAAGTCAGCGAACAAATTGGACGGAGTGATCAAACGGTGTAGTGCACTGCACTTGCCTGTACCGGTATGTCAGTACAGGCCCCTCAGTACCCTCTACAGTATGCCATCATGTGGCAACCACTACACCTCTGCCGCTGTAGTGGGTGGTGTGTGTCTCTGAAGGCGCTATCAATGTCCGTCCTACTAAGGGTGCTGAATGTATGAAGAAACCTCCAAAATGAGATGCCGACACTATTAGACTCTAAATCCCCACCACCCAGCAGATGCCAGGGACCATCGGAGACATGATGGAGGGGTGTAGGGATGCCGAAGTATGAAAGGGATAGGCTAATAGGGCCGCTGCTCAAGAGGGGGGATCACAGGAGGCTGCTGATGTGGTAGAAACTCGGACGCAGAGTCGGCAGGAGCGTATGAGATAAATATAAGGGATAAACTGGAGCAAGTGGGTGGAGAAGGTGCCGCTGGGTTGTCTGATAGGATGGCTGTGTCGCCAGATGGCCGCCAACATCAAATAGGGCAAGCAGGAATGAGGGGGAGGCTGCACGAATCCGCCGAGGTAGCGTAAATGCAATAGATGAAAGGAAAGGACCATATAAGATCAATATATGGAATAAACTGGAGTGGAAGGCTGGAAAGGATGGCGCAGGGGAGTCTGATAAGAAGCCTGGGTCGCCGAAGGATCGCCGATGTCAAATAGAGGGGCGCCAACGAGGTACAAGAGGGGTGGAGGAAGCTCAGGGTTAAATCCTAAGCTTCTACACACTCGCTGAATGTCAGAGCGGCTGAGGCATATCAGAGGTGGCGAAGGCAAGTAGAATAATGAATCAAGCAAGAAGAGATGTCAAGGATGGTATATAGTCAAGGGGGAGGCTCAGTACATGAGGGGAGACTCAGAGTGAGGGATATCTCGAACTCCGGCGCTCGGTCTGGTACATGCTCTCTCGGATGATCGTCTCTTCTCTACCAACCTAATATAAGCTCTATATATACTCTGCTGCTGTCGCCGACACATCCTACTGTCTGACAACAACTCCTGAGTCATCTGGGTTGCCAAGGGCTGCTGCTGGAGCACCCAGGTGAAATCTGAGAGCAGCAACGTGAGGGGGGTGTCCAATAGCATGGAATATCAAGTATCTGCAATAATATGAGCGCCAGCAGAGTTGGGCTTTGCGGCATGAGTCGGGGGCTTGGCACGCCAATGTACCACATGCCTACCTTCCATACATGGTCTAATGGGGGCTGCCGCATTGGGGGGAAGTCGGGAAATGTCAGAGCCGATGATCGGAGGCTAATATTGTGTATATGAGACAAGGGGCGCATCAGTCAGTGTTCCTGAGCTGTCCGATGCGTCGGTGGCACTCAATAAAGAGTGTGGGCGATCCCTAGTGACTAATATGAGTGGCTGGAGCGGCAGTGCTGCGGGGGACTGCCAGATTGGCGTCAGATACGTCGTAACTAGGCATGTAAGCATATATGACAATATATAGCTCCCTAGGCAATAGGGGACTGCTTGGTAAGCTGTAGGAGGCATCGGTGAGGGTACCTGAGGATGTCTGAGTGTCCGCCACATTGATCAGCGCCATTGGGGGTCAACTCGAAGGCATCCAGAGTCGCCGCAAGGCTGTATGTACGGTAAATCATAAGATCGGCAGCCTGTAGTCACTGAGGGATGTGTCCTATAGTGCCTGGTGCTGGGTAGGAGTCGTCGGCAGACCTGTCTGAGTGTCGGAGAGCCATCGGCGGATCAATCTGGGCCTTAGGAGAGCACCGCAGTACTGTACATGTGCTGGAATTGGTGGAAACATGCTCAAATGGTGTCTTGAGTGCAGTAGGAGTATGCCCTCACACTCTGAGGTGTAGGTGGTGTAGCGCACTGGCTCCTCCTGTGCCAGTACACTCATACTATGGCTCCCTCTTACTGCAGATACCATATCCCAGCACTGCCAACACCTGAGAGTGTGAGGGCACACTCCTATTGCACTCGGGACATCATTTGAGCACGTATCTATTGATTCCAGCACACGTACTGTACTGCGGCGCCCTCCTATGACCCAAATCGATCCGCCGACGGCTCCCGGACACTCAGACAGGTCCGCCGACAGCTCCTACCCAGCACCAGGCACTATAGGACACATCCCTCAGTGACTACGTGCCGCCGATCTTATGATTTACTATACGTACAGCCGTGCGGCGACTCTGGATGCCTCCAAGTCGGCCCCCCTTGGCGCCGATCAATGCGGCGGACACTCAGACATCCTCAGGTACCCTCGCCGACGCCTCCTACAGCTTACCAAGCAGTCCCCCATTGTCTAGGGAGCTATATATTGTCATATGTGCTTACATGCCTCATTACGATGTATCTGCCACCAGTCCGGCAGTCCCCCACAGCACTGCCGCTCCGGCCACTCATATTAGTCACTAGGGATCGCCCACACTCTGTATTGAGTGCCGCCGATGCATCGGACACCTCAGGGACATCGGCTGATGCGCCCTTTGTCTCATATACGCGATATCAGCCTCCAATCATCGGTTCCGATGTTTCCCGACTTCCCCCCGATGCGGCGGCCCCCATTAGACCATGTATGGAAGGTAGGCATGTGGTACATTGGCGTGCCAAGCCACCGACTCGCGCCGCCAAGCCCAACTCCGCCGGCGCCCGTGTTATTGCAGATACTCAATATTTCATGTGATTGGATGCCCCCCTCACGTTGCCGCTCTCAGATTTCACCTGGGCGCTCCGGCAGCGGCCCTTGGCGACCCAGATGACTCAGGAGATGTTGTCAGACAGTAGGATGTGTCGGCGACAGCAGTAGAGTATATATAGAGCTTATACTAGCTTGTAGACGACAGGATTCCAAGCCTAGCAAGGATTCCAAGAGCATGTACCAGACCGAGCGCCAGAGTTCGAGATATCCCTCACTCTGAGTCTCCCCTCATGTACTGAGCCTCCCCCTTGACTATATACTATCCTTGACATCTCCTCTTGTTTGACTCCACATTCTACTTGCCTTCGCCGCCTCCGGTACGCCTCTGCCGCTCTGACGTTCAGTGAGTGAGTAGGGCTTGGGATTTAACCCTGAGCCTCCTCCCCACACTTTATACCTGTCCGGCGCCCCTCTATTTGACATCGGCGACCCTTCGGCGACCCAGGCTTCTTATCAGACTCCCCTTCGGCGTCCTTTCCAGCCTTTCACTCCAGTTTATCCCATCTATTGATCTTATACAGTCTTTTCCTTTCATCTATCGCGTTTACGCTACTTCGGCAGATTTGTGCAGCCTCCCCCTCAATCCGGCACCCCTCTATTCAACGTCGGCGGCCACCTGGCGACCCAGCCTTCCTATCATACACCCCTGCAGCGCCCTTTCCAGCCTTTCACTCCAGCTTAGTCTATATATTCATCTTGTACGGTCCTTTCTCTCCATCTATTGTGTTTACGCTACGTCGGCAGCCCCCTGTGATCCCCCCTCTCAAGCGGCGGTCCTGTTATCCTATTCCCTTTGTCCAGCGGCATCCCTAGACCCATCCATTACGTCTCCGACGGTTCCTGGCACCTGCCGGGTAGTAGGTCTTTGAGAGTCTGATAGCGTCGGCATCCCATTTTTGGAGGTCCCTTCATACATTCAGCACCCTTAGTAGGACGGACATCTGTAGCACCTTCAGATACGACACCGCCGACCGACAGCGGCACTGGGATATGGTATCTGTAGTGGGAGGGAGTCATAGTATGAGTGTACTGGCACAGGAGGGGCTAATGCACTACAGTGCAATATATGATTTGAGATACTGGGAAGCGTATAGATCTTTGGTACAATAAGTGTACAGACATCTTTCTCTAGTACTAATGCAGTTATATACCCTTTAACCAATAGCCATCATTGCACAAGATGTTTATGATGTGTCTCAGGGTCCCACTAATGCCCTATTTGAGTGCATGCCTGACCTATATGTTCATGTCTGAACTCTGACCAATTTTATGCAGCCTTTCATCTTAATCTTTCCATTACTCCTCTGTATAATGTCAACTTCCATGGTGATGAAATGAACATGCAGTATGTCATATCACTTCCGCTTTGTATTATTGTCTCTGACCTCTATGTAGTGTTCCCAAAAGCAAGGAGACTAGGGCCAAACTCAGTCAAATAGTGTGGGTCCACAGGCAAATCATTTTGTTCCAAGCAAATAAGACTATTGGCTGCTATTGTCAAGGGTGACACCTCAGAGAAGACCCAAGACCTCCTCTTGCTTGATGTTGCTTCTCTGTCGCTCAGTATCGAGACATGACTGCACTGATTACTGCCTTTTTCATATGTATTGTCACTCGCGACTTCTGTGATTTCTGTCACACAGAACACCTCAAAATATAAAAATCACCATATCTCACTCAATTCTTGACCGTTGAAATGTGCTTGCCGGCTCTGAAGGCCAACTAGCAGTCTGAAGGTCTGAGTTCGACCTCTGGGGGTCAACCAGACGTGTACAATGTAAGAGGGAGTGTCTATAATGTGTGGAGTGTGTGCAGGCGTCGAGGAGAATGGCTAGGAGAAGGGGGAAATGAAATACAAAAAGGTGCCGTGTGTTAGGACTTGAACATTTTCCTTTTCTTTTATTACATCATCATTCATTTTACTATTCTTCTTTTACATTACTCATCTGTTTTTACTAATCCCATTCGCTCCGTCATGGCTTATTCATCTCTACTCATGCACCATGACTAAATTCGTTCCTTCCAACTAAGACGCTCACTAATCACTCCACTCCTTCATCATGTGATTCCTTAATAGAGTAGACCCTTCCCATGTCCAAAGTGTATATAAGTAGCTAGTTTGACTCTTTCGTTTCCTTGTCTTTCTATTCTACTTACCTTCACTACGACATAGGTATCTACTCTTGTACTCTAGTATTATTGAATTCTACTTACCTTCACTATGACATAGCTTGTGTCTAGCTCGGCAACTCGCATTTAGCCTGTTGTTTGTTGTTGTATTGGCCGCCTCGAGATCGACGCCTGTTAGTCTCGCCACCTAACATAATAGAAAGACCTACTCTCTAGCCTGTGGAAACACTCGCTATTGCTACTCCACGCAAGGAGTTACATCGACGATCATCGTATCGTGCCCATCCCGGATTCATCCGAGCAACCCCTATCTAGCCCGTTGGTGTTTAATGCCGACGTGTTTTGATATTCCAATAACCAGTAATCACCCTGGCACCCACTCGTTATCAGACTCGTTACCAATGCCAACCTCATCGACAACCCTATCAGAAACCCATTCGTTACATCATCCCCTGGGACGAAGTCTTAGAACGAGTCGATCCTAACAACATCATCTGCACAGCTGGTATTCCCATTGCTATCTCTCACTACCTACCTCCCATCCAACCAGAACTCAAGGTTGAAGAGGCCGAGGTTAAGATCGAAGAAGACTAGTCACCGTGGCGCTCCGTATTAGCATCTGGTGGGGAAATCAGTTGAGGTTCACGTAGGTAACACAAAGAGTTCAATCATCGACGAATATCTCCTTCGTCATTCACCTAGAGGCTTGTTGTTTAGTCATCAACTTCCAAGACGAGCCGAACATCCGAGGTCGGGCCCATTTGAACACACCGATCCCCGTCCCGCCCCCTCGCTATCAAGGTGGATCTAACTGATGAGCAATGACTCGCCCTCCCACAAGTCCGTTGGAGCGCAACAGGACACTGCTACCAGGGAAAGCAACACAACATCCTCTACAACCTCGAGTGGGACGACGCACAAAAGTTTTGGAAGTCACAGGATTCACAAGGTGTTTGGTTTCCCTGGACACCAAACCCCGGAGCAAACACTGGGTTATTTGCGCAACCTGCATGCTCAACAACAACAGAAGCATCAACATCAAGGGCACCTCCACCCATCGCCCCTAAACCCGAAGTTGTTACGCCAGCACCCCCTCTCCAACCATCAACATTGTTCATGACACTAAGAGACCCGGAACCACCAGTCAGCAGCAGGAGTACGACACCCGAGCAGGAAGAAAAGAAGAAGATGTCGTTAAGCCCAGAGCAAATGAAGGATTTAGGTGTTGCGATTGCCCTCACACTCCAGACGCAGGGAGTAGGAAGCGGAAGCACATTGAAGTTGTCAGAAAAGATCAGAATGGCCAAACCACGAGAATACAGCAGAGGAACGGACTATCCCGACTTCAAAATGGAAGTCCAATTATACATCCAGTCGTTTCCATCAAAGTTCAAGACAGATAGCGACAAGATCATCTTCACCCTCTCGTACCTAAAAGGTGGCAAGGCAGCAACATGGAGGGAAAGTTACTTCGAGGTAACGCCCAAGGTTGACGGAAATCTACACATCACAGAGACATGGGTAGATTTCCTGAAACACCTTGACCTGTCGTTCGCAGACCCCAGCCGTTATCACAAAGCCTTCCAAAAGATCGAAGAGCTGCACCAAGGCGACGATGACGCTGAAAAGTTCTTCAATGAGTTCGACATCTATCGAACACATGCAGGCCTGACCCTAGAGGCCCATGATAGCTGGTTGATCAGTCGTCTCAGGAAGGCCATGAACCCAAGGGTGGTTGAAGGCGTCATGCGCACGGAGCCAGAACCAATAAAGTACGAAGACTGGAGAGCAAGGGTGATCAAGGTCGATCAAACGGAACGACAGATTAGAGACTTGTTCGCTGAACGACGACGACGGAACCCGATTCAGACAACACAGAGAGCACCTCCTGTACCACAACCACGACGTCCAATTCTACAACAGTTCGCAAGACCCTACATTCCAAATCCCCAACCCTTCCATCAAGCAGATTGGCGAGATGCGACAGGAATAACGTACGGCGGAATGGGTCAGCCAATGGACGTTGCCATGAACCAAGCGCGAGCTCGACGCGCATGCTACAAGTGTGGCCAAACTGGCCACTTCATAAGGGATTGCCCACGTGGTCATGAGGCAATCAGGTCCATCATAGCTGCCTTTGAACCAGAAGACAGACTAGCGCTCCTCGAAGAGCTTGGCAATGCGAAGGAATCAGACTTCGAAAATGTCGATGTGCGAGCAGTGCCAGCTGAGCTGGAAGAGATGGTCGATGGTGAGGGTTTTCAGGACGACCAGGCGTAAACGTCGGAACAACTGGTCACACGGTTAAAGGACTCTTTTCGTCGCGTTCGCTAAAATATAATCGCCCCGATGTACACTATCTAGATGTGAAAATACAAGGCGGTTTTAACCTTCGAAAGATCCTGTCCGACGAAAACCCAGAAGAGTCAGAAGACGACGATGACTTCGACGTCTATAACGACTTATTCATCAGAAAGACGAGTGCGCAAAGAGGCAACTCAAACGTGTTAAGGGCGGATGAGCGGATTCAAACTGCTATAAAAAATGAGGTTGTGACGGAAGAACCTTACCGTGAGAACATTGTTGCCCAGGTGAACGATACTGAGGCGGTGTGGGATGTTGTTGGCAGACGCGCGGCTGAGGTATGGCGCAAGGGTATAGAGGATGTGACATTGGGACAGTTCGTCAGACAAAGCAGTGGAAAGGAACTCGATGCCTTCGTTAGCATTGTACACCCAAAGGTGGCAAATGACGATGAGGTTGATGTTTCAAACCCTCTTTTAGAGGAAGAAAATCTCATCGATGCCCATGCCCTCATTGACTCAGGGTGTACAGGCTCCTGCATCGACGAGGGGTTCATCAAGCGGTATGGTTTCCCAACTCAGAAGTATATACGCCCGAGACCAGTCTTCAATGCAGATGGTACAAGCAACGAAGGCGGACTAATTACAGAATATGTGGTCATACATATGATTTTTGGGAAGCACGAAGAGGAGATTCGTCTAGCTGTGACGTCGCTGGCATCAAGCAACATTTTCCTTAGTCATGATTGGTTACAGAGACATAATCCCGAGATTGACTGGAAGATCGGCAAGATCAACTTCACTCGCTGCCCTGACGAATGTGAGTCCTTGTTATCAAAAGAAGAGGTGGATGATGGGTACGTGAGGAATGTGAGGATGGAAGAAGCGGTGAAGTGGCCGCCTTACTTAGAGGAGTATGTGGTGTCGGTCGGCGGTGTCGTATCTGAAGGTGCTACAGATGTCCGTCCTACTAAGGGTGCTGAATGTATGAAGGAACCTCCAAAAATGGGATGCCGACGCTATCAGACTCTCAAAGACCTACTACCTGGCAGGTGCCAGGAACCGTCGGAGATGTAATGGATGGGTCTAAGGATGCCGCTGGATAAAGGGAATAGGATAACAGGGCCGCCGCTCAAAAGGGGGGGATCACAAGAGGCTGCCGACGTGGTATAAACTCAGCCACAGGAAGGTATGAAGCGTATAAGATGAATATAAAGGATAAAATGGAGTGAGTGGCTGGAGAAGGCGCCGCTGGGTCGTCTGATAGGATGCCTGGGTCGTCGGATGGCCGCCGACGTCAAATAGAGGGGTGCCGGACTGAGGGGGAGGCCGCAGGAATCCGCCGCAGTAGCGTAAACGCGATAGATGAAAGGAAAAGACCGTATAAGATCAATATATGGGATAAACTGGAGTGAAAGGCTGGAAAGGACGCAGAAGGGGAGTCTGATGAGATGCCTGGGTCGTCGGATGGCCGCCGACGTCGAATAGAGGGGCGCCGGATCACTGAACGTCAGAGCGGCAGAGGCGTACCGGAGGCGGTGAAGGCAAGTAGAATGTGGAGTCAAACAAGAGGAGATGTCAAGGATAGTATATAGTCAAGGGGGAGGCTCAGTACATGAGGGGAGACTCAGAGTGAGGGATATCTCGAACTCTGGCGCTCGGTCTGGTACATGCTCTTGGAACCCTCGCTAGGCTTGGAATCCTTGCTAGGCTTGGAATCCTTTTGTCTACAAGCTAGTATAAGCTCTATATATACTCTACTGCTGTCGCCGACACATCCTACTGTCTGACAACATCTCCTGAGTCATCTGGGTCGCCAAGGGCCGCTGCCGGAGCGCCCAGGTGAAATCTGAGAGCGGCAACGTGAGGGGGGCATCTAATCACATGAAATATTGAGTATCTGCAATAACACGGGCGCCGGTGGAGTTGGGCTTGGCGGCGCGAGTCGGTGGCTTGGCACGCCGATGTACCACATGCCTACCTTCCATACATGGTCTAATGGGGGCCGCCGCGTCGGGGGGAAGTCGGGAAACATCGGAACCGATGATTGGAGGCTGATATCGCGTATATGAGACAAAGGGCGCATCAGCCGATGTCCCTGAGGTGTCCGATGCATCGGCGGCACTCAATACAGAGTGTGGGCGATCCCTAGTGACTAATATGAGTGGCCGGAGCGGCAGTGCTGTGGGGGACTGCCGGACTGGTGGCAGATACATCGTAATGAGGCATGTAAGCACATATGACAATATATAGCTCCCTAGACAATGGGGGACTGCTTGGTAAGCTGTAGGAGGCGTCGGCGAGGGTACCTGAGGATGTCTGAGTGTCCGCCGCATTGATCGGCGCCAAGGGGGGGCCGACTCGGAGGCATCCAGAGTTGCCACACGGCTGTACGTATGGTAAATCATAAGATCGGCGGCACGTAGTCACTGAGGGATGTGTCCTATAGTGCCCGGTGCTGGGTAGGAGCTGTCGGCGGACCTGTCTGAGTGTTGGGGAGCCATCGGCGGATCGATTTGGGTCATAGGAGGGCGCCGCAGTACAGTACATGTGCTGGAATCAATGGATACGTGCTCAAATGATGTCCCGAGTGCAATAGGAGTGTGCCCTCACACTCTCAGGTGTCGGCAGTGCTGGGATATGGTATCTGCAGTAAGAGGGAGCCATAGTATGAGTGTACTGGCACAGGAGGAGCCAGTGCGCTACAGCGGATGTCTTTAGCGAGGAATCGTTCGAGCAGTTACCATCTCAGCGGATGTGGGACCACGCTATAGACCTGAAACCGGATTTCAAGCCAAGCAATTGCAAGGTATATCCATTATCGCCAAAGGAACAAGAGGCGATGAAGGCATTCATTGAAGAAAACCTTGTATCGGGACGAATCAGACAATCAAAATCTCCGATGGCGTCGCCATTCTTCTTTATCAAGAAGGAAGATGGGAGCTTATGAGCGATCCAAGACTATTGAAAGCTCAACAAAGGAACAGTCAAGAATAAGTACCCCTTGCCCTTGATCAACGAGCTCATCGATAAGGTCAAGGACGCTAAGTACATTACCAAGCTCGATGTCCGCTGGGGATATTACAACATCCGGATCCACGAAGGCGACGAGTGGAAAGCGGCGTTCAGAACAAACCTGGGACTATTTGAACCAACGGTAATGTTCTTTGGACTATGTAATGCACCAGCGACTTTCCAAGGATTCATGAACGACATCTTTCGAGAAATGATCCATGAAGGCGTCATTATCATTTACCTTGACGACATACTCATCTTCTCAAACACATTGAAAGAACACTGCGAGCGTACTAGACGAGTTTTTGAGATCCTCCGGCAGAACAAACTTTTCCTGAAGCCACAGAAATGTGAGTTTGAGGTTAGTACAGTCAAATACCTCGGGCACATCATTGGTAATGGAGAAGTACACATGGATCCAAAGAAGACGGTTGCAGTCCAAGAATGGCCAGTCCCGAAGAACGTTCATGAACTACAGCAATTCCTTGGTCTAGGTAATTGGTTACGCCATTTTGTCAAGGACTATAGCTCGGTTGTCAAACCGCTAATGTCACTGACTGGTAAGGTGGAATGGAAGTGGGGAGAGGAGGAACAACGAGCATTCGAGGAGTTGAAGGATTGATTGAGTAGTCCCCCGGTGTTGGCAATCCCAAATAATGACGACCCCTTCCGCGTCGAAGCTGACATATCAGACTATGCAACAGGCAGTGTACTTCTTCAGAAACAAGATGGCAAATGGAAGGTTATTGCATATTGATCATTGACATTTTTGGATGCTGAACAAAATTATGAGATCTACGACAAGGAGATGCTCGCCATCGTTCAAGCACTCAAGGAGTGGCGACAATACCTTCAAGGAGCCAATGCACCATTTGAAGTCTGGACCGACCATGCAAACCTAACATACTTCAGGTCTCCTCAGAAGTTGAATCGTCGACAAGCGCGTTGGAGGCTCAACCTTGCTGAATTCGACTTTTCGTTGGTACACAAACCTGGAAGGACGTTAGGAAAAGCCGATCTTCTGTCACGTCACACAGACTATGACAAAGGTGAACATGATAACGAGGGCGTGACATTCATCAAGGAAGAATGGTTGGTCAGGGGCACAGTGGAAACGTCGAGGGACACGCTCGTAGCAGCAATCAAGAGGGCACAGGAAGAGATGGATGAGAAGGACAGGCCTTCGAACCTGGAGTTCAAGGATAGTCTGTGGAAGAAGGAAGTGATGACTAGGCTGTTAATGACAACGACGAAGAAGTTCTAGAATATCTTTGTACCGATAAGTGTTAGAGAGGCAGTGATGAAGGAATGTCATGACTCGACATTGGCTGGACACCCAGGAGTAAACAAGACAGTGGCAATGGTAAGCCAAAGTTCCTGGTGGCCCAACATCTATGTTGACGTCAGGAATTACGTACATGGGTGTGATCATTGTCAGCGAACAAAAGCTCTAAGGGTGATGAGAGCAAAGGTTTTGCACCCTAACGAGGTGCCGGAGGTGCCATAGCAGATTGTCACGGTCGACCTGATCGGAGAGCTACCAGAGTCGAACGGGTTCAATGCTATATGTGTAGTGGTCGACCGTTTTAGCAAACAGATCCATGCAATCCCTACGATGACGAAGCTAACTGCGGAGGGTATGGCAAAGATCTATCAAGATCATGTTTTTTGTTTACATGGACTACCTTGAAAGATCATCCACGACCGGGGTGTACAGTTCGATGCGAAGATGATGAAAGAGCTGTATAAACTCCTCCACATTGAAGGCAACCCGTCGACAGCATATCATCCTCAGACAGACGGACAGACAGAGCATGTCAATCAGGAGCTCGAACAGTTCCTACGCTTGTATGTCAACCATAGACAGACGGACTGGGCAGACTGGCTAGCACTAGCAGAGTTTGCATACAACAATTGCGAACATTCGGCGACAAAGTTGTCCCCTTTCTTTGTCAATACAGGAGTCCATCCGATGGGGTTCACAAATGTTGGAACGTCTTCAGCAAATCTGTCGGCAGAGGAGTTCGCCAAACATGTCAAGGACGTACACAAACTCGCTCAAACAAACCTGGTCAAGGCCAATGACGACATGAAACGCTTCTATGATTGTCATGCAGGCAAGGTGGTGGAATACGAGGCTGGCGATAAGGTTTCCCTTGACGGACGAAATATAAAGACAATACGTCCAACGAAGAAGATGGATGATAAATGGTTCGGTCCTTTCGAAGTTGTCGAAAAAGTGGGTGCAAGCGCATATAGACTCAAACTACCTCGCACATGGAGACAAGTACACCCCATTTTCAACGAAGTCTTACTCAAACCATCTGTCGAACCGTCATTTGAGTCTCAAAGGAAACCTCCACCACCACCACCCATCATTGTCGAAGACGAAGAAGAATATGAGGTAGAAGAGATACTTGACTCACGGCTGCACAGAGGAAAGCTTCAATTCCTTGTCAAGTGGGTTGGATACAATGAAGCAACATGGCAACCTGAATCGGACGTTGGAAATAACGCTAAGGAAGCAGTCGAAGAATTTTATCGAAAGCATCCCGGTGCTCCAAGGAAGTTATCAATACCTCGTCAAAGTCTTCGTGCAATGTACAAGTTCATGACGTCGGAAGGATACTGCGGTTGGTCGGGACGCCCAACCTTGAAGGGGGGTGATGTTAGGACTTGAACATTTTCCTTTTCTTTTATTATGTCATCATTCATTTTAGTATTCTTCTTTTACATTACTCATCCGTTTTTACTAATCCCGTTCGCTCTGTCATGGCTTATTCATCTTTACTCATTCACCATGACTAAATCTGTTCCTTCCAACTAAGACGCTCACTAATCACTCCACTCCTTCATCATGTGATTCCTTAATAGAGTAGACCCTTCCCATGTCCAAAGTGTATATAAGTAGCTAGTTTGACTCTTTCGTTTCCTTGTCTTTCTATTCTACTTACCTTCACTACGACATAGGTATCTACTCTTGTACTCTAGTATTATTGAATTCTACTTACCTTCACTATGACATAGCTTGTGTCTAGCTCGGCAACTCGCGTTTAGCCTGTTGTTTGTTGTTGTATTGGCCGCCTCGAGATCGACGCCTGTTAGTCTCGCCACCTAACACAGGGAGTAGGAAGCGGAAGTGCATCAAAGTCGTCAGAAAAGATCGGAACGGCCAAGCCATGAGAGTACAGTGGAGGAAAGAACTATCCCAACTTCAAACGGGAAATTCAGTTATACATCCAGTCGTATCCGTCAAAGTTCAAAACAGACAGGGACAAGATCATCTTCACCCTTTCATACTTAAAGGATGGCAAGGCGGCGACTTGGGCAGAGAGTTACTTCGAGATAATGCCCAAAATCAACGGCAACCTACACATCACAGAGTCATGGGTAGATTTCCTGAAACACCTTGACTTGTCATTCGCAGACCCCAGCTGTCATCACAAAGCTTTCCAAAAGATTGAAGAGCTGCACCAAGGTGACGATGATGCTGACAAGTTCTTCAACGAGTTTGACATCTATCGAACACACGCAGGCCTGACACAAGAGGCCCACAATAGCTGGTTGATCAGTTGCCTTAGGAAGGCCATGAACCTAAAGGTCATCAAAGGCATCATGCAAACGGAACCAGAACCGACGAAGTATGCAGATTGGAGGACAAGAGCGATCAAAGTCGATCAAACGGAACGACAGATCAGAGATTTATTTGCTGAACGTCGACGATGAAACCCAATTCAGACGACTCAAAGGACACTCCCTCTACTACAACCACGACGTCCGATGCAGCAACAATTTGCACGACCTTACGTTCCAAACCTCCAACCCTTCAACCAAGTAGATCATCGAGATGCAACAGGAGTGACATATGGCAGAATGGGTCAACCAATGGACGTCACCATGAACCAAGCATGAGCTCGACATGCATGCTACAAGTGTGGCCAAACTGGCCACTTTATCAGGGATTGCCTATGCAGTCATGAGGCAATCAGGTCCATCATCGCTGCCTTTGAACCAGAAGACAGACTGGCGCTCCTCAAAGAGCTCAGAAATGCAAAGGAATCAGACTTCGAAAATGTCGACATGCGAGCAGTGCCAGCTGAGCTGGAAGAGATGGTCGATGGTGAGGGTTTTCAGGACAACCAGGTGTAAACGTCAGAACGACTGGTCACACGGCTAAAGGACTCTTTTCATCACGTTCGTTAAAATATAATCGCCCCGATGTACACTATCTAGATGCAAGAATACAAGGTGGTTTTAACCTTTGAAAGATCCTGTCCAATGTAAACCCAGAGGAGTCAGAAGACAATGAAGACTTCGATGTCTATGACGACTTATTCAACAAACAAGCGAGTGCGTAAGAAGGTGACTTAAATGTGTTAAGAGCGGATGAGCAGATTCAAACCGCTATAAAAAATGAGGTTGTGATGGAAGAACCTTACCGTGAGAACGTTGTTGCCCAGGTGAACATTACTGAGGTGGTGTGGGATGTTGTTGGCAGACGCTGTAGTGCACTGGCCCCTCCTGTGCCAGTACACTCATACTATGACTCCCTCCTGTGAGCGAGGGAGCAAACGAAGTATTTGAGCACACAGCTATTAGATTCGAGAACTTTTAGAGCAGAGTGACGGCAAAGGCAATATCTGGCCTGATAGCCAGAGCAGCGTACATGAGAGACGCCCCATACCGCGAGATGGTTAGCTCTCTTATGTACACTGCTCTGGCTACCAGGCCAGATATTGCCTTTGCCGTCACTCTGCTCTCAAAGTTCTCGAATCTAATAGCTGTGTGCTCGAATACTTCGTTTGCTCCCTCGCTCACAGGTTATGAGCCTTGGCTTTCACTGCGCCTGAGATTCGCTCTGTCTAGTCAAGAAGAATTCAGCTTTCAAAGATGACTACCAATCAGTATGCATATGATTTGCTTACCAGCGCTGTACCAAAGCTCAAACCTTCAGAGGAAAATTGGGCCATCTTTTTGTATCGTTTCGAAGACGCTGTTCATGCCAAACGCGTCTGGGGCCATTTTGATGGCACTTCTATTCATCCTGGGCCTGCAGCAGTGACTGCACCTTCAGGAACACAACTAGGGCCTCAGTAATGGCCACCTATGGGGACTGGAAGCGCACTTGGCACAATGCAGCCCCTGGGCACTTTATCCTCGACCCCAGTTGCGCCTCAAGCTCGTCGAGCAACGAGATCGCAAACCCAGACAGCAGCAGCAGCAACAGCCGCTCCAGCTACTCAGACGCAACCCCAAGCGGCTGGAACTGTACCCCCAGCCCAGATGCCCTTGCCACCATCGGCCCCATTGACTCCTGCACCTCCTACTGCAGAAGAAAAGAAGGCTCAGCAAGATTGGGATAATAATGAAGCTTTATCTCAGTACTTACTTTCTCAGAGGATTCCCGATTTGACCTTGATGCGCGTTTGTCGATTCCCTACTGTTGCGCAACAATGGACCGCAATTGTCATTGAGTATACAGACAAGTCCATGTATGCTCAAACGTCTCTAAAGGCCGAATTCCTCGAATCAAAGTGCCCTAAAGGATCAAATGTCAAAAATTCCCTGTCAGATCTTCGTTCGAAACAAGAGACACTCACCCAGTCTGGTGTAACTGTCTCAGATGATGATTTCCACTCTACCATCATTTCTAGCTTGCCTGGACACCTAGCCAAATTTGCATCAGCGCAAATAACTTCAGCCGAACTTACTACGAGAAATGCCGCTGCAATGTTTGGTTTGCAGCTGCCCTAGGGTGCTCTTCAGGCCATGCGAACTGTCGATCCTGATGTTTTGATCCATATCATTTCGGACGAATCTGAAAGGGAAGCTAAAGAACACGAAAGCGCGTTACGAATCGTGATCAGAAGCAGAACATGAACAGCAAAGTCAAAAACGAAGCACTTACTGTTCAAAGTTGTCCTCGAGATACTCGAACTTGCTATAATTGCAATCGAACTGGTCACATTGCAAAGTTCTGTTGCTCGCCTCGCAAGGACAGAAGAAATCAGAATGTTTCGAATCTTTATAACAAAACGAAGAACTTACCAAAGGAGAAGGAATCGAATGAGATGCCTAAGAGCTCTGCTTATGCAGTTGTAGACTCGGATTCCAAAGATTGGGCTTGTTTGGCTCATGATGAAGGGCCAAACATGGCCATCGACTTACGCAGGCACATTGAATGTGTGCCTGGCTTTGAAGATTGGTTAGAGGAGGAAGAAGACAGTTATGGAAAGAAGAAAGAGATTAGTGTGGTATATCAAACCGTTTTGAAAGTTTCAGACGAACCTGATCCCCCAGTTGTGAACGAGTGTCGTGTTATTCTCGATTCTGGTGCTACGAAGCATATCTCACCATATAAAGAAGATTTTTTGGACCTTCATCCTATCGATCCGAAACCTTTCGATACTCTGAGCAAACCAATCCACGCAATAGGAATCGGAACGCTCGCTGTAGATATGCCAAATGGAGATTCATCATCAAGATTGAACATCGAAAATGTTCATTACGCACCTATGTCGCCATACACTTTATTGTCTCAAGGATCTTTTGATCGATCCGGATTTACTTATTCTGGAGGCTGTGGAACTTGCATTCTTTACGACTTGAGTGGGCGGCGCATTGCCACTCTCAATCTGTCAAAAAACGGTTTATATCGCTTCACACATAATCCAATCAGTTAAGAATCCGATCATGCGATGGCTGTACTTGAAAAACTCACCATGAAATCCCTCCACGCAAGATTAGGACACATTTCTTCTTCCACAGTGTCCCAAATGTTGAAAAATGGTGCAGTAACCGGTCTTCAACTTGATGAAGCGGCTCCCTGGGCAAATACATGTGAATCATACATCTATGGGAAAGCAACTCGAAAGGAAGTTTTGAAGGTTAGACATGGCAATCCAGCGAAGAAATTTGGTGAAGAAACTCACTCTGATCTTTGGGGACCATCTCCTATCCAATCTCTTGGAGGGAAACACTACTATGTCACTTTTACGGATGATGCGACTCGGCACACCGTGATCTAAATCCTACAGACTAAAAATCAAGTACTTACCGCATACAAACAGTATGCAAAGTGGGCCGAAACCCAGTATGGAGTGAAGCTGAAATGCTTGCACTCAGATCGTGGTGGCGAATATACTGGAAAGGAGTTTGTCAGTTTTCTCGATACACAAGGAACCGAGCAAAACCTTACCACACACAATACTCCCGAACATAATGGTATCACAGAACGTCTAAACCGGACTATTGGAGAACGAGTGCACGCTATGCTGCACGCAAGTGGCTTGCCAAAGAATTTGTGGGCCGAATGTGCCAAACACGCCGTCTGGTTGAAGAACAGAATGTCAACAAAAATTTTGGGAGGAAAGACACCATACGAAGCACTTACTGGAGAAAAGCCGAACCTATCTGGGCTTCAAGAATGGGGAACAAAGTGCTGGGTCCACGATAAAACAAAATCGAAACTTGATAAACGAGCTCGCGAAGGACAATGGCTCGGATACGATCCTTCATCAAATGGATCGCGCATCTATTTTCCTAACAATAAATCCATTTCAATTGAACGAAGTATCTATTTCTCACCTCAAGAAGCCTCCATTCGTCATTTAGCCATCAGTAATGAATAATTTGCACAAATTCGATCAAAATGTCACTCACCAAGTCAAAACACCGAATTCCAGCAATCCAAGTGAAATTCAACCGAGGGAACGCCGAATTTGAAAGTCCTCAGCATATGTTCGACGTGTAATGGCCAGAGCTGGAATCGATAGCACGCTCCCCAGAGCTATGAGGACTAATGCTGTGGTGATTGCTGCGGATGTGATAGATGAGTGGGTGGACAATTATGATGAAGAATACGCACTCACCACTGTAATGGACCATGAGGATCCATTGGAACCAAGGACCATCGAGGAGGCAAGGAGCCTCCCTGAATGGCCAATGTGGGAATGGGCGATTGAAGAAGAAATGAAGGCATTAGAGAATGCCGGGACATGGGAGATCAGACACGCACCTAAAGGAGCCAATATTGTGGGCTCCAGATGGGTTTTCAAGGTGAAGAAGGACGCTGGAGGGAAGCCTATACGCTATAAAGCGAGGCTGGTTGCACAAGGATTCAGTCAAATTCCAGAAGTCGATTTCTTTAAAACGTTGTAGCGCACTGGCCCCTCCTGTGCCAGTACACTCATACTATGACTCCCTCCCACTACAGATACCATATCCCAGTGCCGCCTACACCTCAGAGTGTGAGGGTATACTCCTACTGCACTCAAGACACCATTTGAGCACGTTTCCACCAATTCCAGCACATGTACCATACTGCGGCGCCCTCCTAAGGCCCAGATCGATCCGCCGATGGCTCTCCGACACTCAGACAGGTCTGCCGACAACTCCTACCCAGCACCAGGCACTATAGGACACATCCCTCAGTAACTACAGGCTGCCGATCTTACAATTTACTGTACATACAGCTTTGCAGCGACTCTAGATGCCTCCAAGTCAGCCCCCCATGGCGCCGATTAATGCAGCGGACACTCAGACATCCCCAGGTACCTTTGCTGACGCCTCCTACAGCTTACCAAGCAGTCCCCCATTGCCTAGGGAGCTATACATTGTCATATGTGCCTACATGCCTCACTACGACATATCTGCGACCAGTCTGGCAGTCCCCCGCAGCACTGCCGCTCCAGCCACTCATATTAGTCACTAGGGATTGCCCACACTCTGTATTGAGTGCCACCAATGCATTAGACACCTCAGGAACACTGACTGATGCGCCCCTTGTCTCATATATGCGATATTAGCCTCTGATCATCGGCTCCAATGTTTCCCAACTTCCCCCCAATGCGGCAGCCCCCATTAGACCATGTATGGAAGGTAGGCATGTGGTACATCGGCATGCCAAGCTGCCGACTCGCACCGCCAAGCCCAACTCCGCTGGCGCCCGTATTATTGCAGATACTCGATATTTCATGCTATTAGATGCCCCCCTCACATTGCCGCTCTCAGATTTCACCTGGGCGCTCCGACAGCGGCCCTTGGTGACCCAGATGACTCAGGAGATGTTGTCAGACAGTAGGACATGTTGGCGACAGCAGCAGAGTATATATAGAGCTTCTATTAGGTTGGTAGAGAAGGGACAATCATCTGAGAGAGCATGTACCAGTCCAAGCGCCGGAGTTTGAGATATCCCTCACTCTGAGTCTCCCCTCTTGTACTGAGCCTCCCCCTTGACTATATATTACCCTTGACATCTCCTCTTGCTTAATTCATCATTCTACTTGCCTTCACCACCTCTGATATGCCTCGGCCGCTCTGATATTCAGCAAGTGTGCAGAAGCTCGGGATTTAACCCTGAGCTTCCTCCACCCCTCTTGTACCTCATCAGCACCCCTCTATCTGATGTCGGCGACCCTTTGGCGACCCAGGCTTCCTATCAGACTCCTCTGCGGCACCCTTTCCAGCCTTTCACTCCAGTTTATTCCATATATTGATCTTATACGGTCTTTTCCTTTCATCTATCGCGTTTACGCTACTTCGGCGGATTTGTGCAGCCTCCCCCTCATTCCTGCTTGCCCTATTTGACATCGGCGGCTATCCAGCAACACAGGCATCATACCAGACAACCCAGCAGCGCCATCTCCACCCACTTACTCCAGTTCAGCCCTTATATTCATCTGTTAGGGAGTAGGCCTGGGGTTACACCGGTTCGATCCTTTTGCCTAAGCAGCAGTGTGTTGTGCAGAGGTGATCTTATCTACCTACGTCTGGCTGTACCACGTGGTCCCTTACTAGCCTTCCTAGTCGCGGTCCGAGTTATGGATGCTTTCAGATACGAGGTGATAGTAAAGCAGATTGGGATTTCCAAGAGGCGTGATAGTACAAAGCACACAGTAATAGCTCGCTGTAGGGCAAGCTTTACACCAGTGTGTTAAGAGGATCGAAAGATGGGGAAATGAGGGCCTAATCCTACAGCTATTTATACTCCCAGATATTCCATTTTCCATCCTATTTCTTACTCATCCTGTCTCCACTTTACTCCACTTTTCTCCACCATTACATCTGTCCCTTTGTCATCCTGCTGCGCTTCGCTCCACTTTGCTCCAATCTTTGTAAGGTCGTCTCCACTATGACAGAATTCTATGGAGTTGCTGATTGAGACAATAGGAGTGGTGTTCCGATGTGGAATGCTCCGCTGTCAGTACTCCATAACGATGTCATTACCATCATTAATTGGCATCCTTGCTCTTGGAGCAATGTAGGCTGCTTGGTATGTGATTCTTCAGAATTCATCTTGAGGTCCAGCGAGTGTAAGCATAACTCGCACGTTAGTGTTAAGGTGTCGGGTCGGTGTTGAGTATGGTCCAAGGCATATCATAAACTGCATAAGCTCTGCTGGTGGGTTCTGCTGGGTTCTGGTGACTAGCCATACTTTGCCTTCGTATCGTATGTCTCGAATGTAGTGCCATATCCTTCATTGTATAAGGAGTTGTAACTGCTTGGTCTCCAGGTTCGCATCTCTTGGTAAATAAAGGTTTGCTTGTATTGTAGATGCTGGACATGGTGTGTGCAACTCCGATTTATACCATCCAATCATTCTCCAAGTTATCGGGTTTGCAGTTCGAGGGGTTCGAGTTGTGATTGTGAGTTCCTCTCGTTTCTTGGGTACTATTGGGTTTGGTGGATTGGAATGCATTGTATCTTGAAGGTGTTGCTCGGTTTCGATGTGACAGTCACGCGTACCAACTGTTGCCATGCATACTATGTAGTATACTTCATAAAGGACCATGTAAACTCATGCACAGACTTGACAGTGCTGAAATGCCAGTGAGGTCTCCATAAACCTTATTAGCCTTTAGCCTTTTAGCATTTAGGCTTTAGTAGTTGTGCTTCTGGACTTCTAAGAAGTTTGATCGCTTCTTTGATCGAGGTCGCTCTGGTTGCTTGGTCGGCGGCGTTAGAGTGGTAGTCCGCGGTAATAGGCGGTCGGCGGTGTTAGCTGTTAGCGGGATTACGTATCCGCTTCGGTTCTTCTAGCGCTCGGGTGGTAATGGGTTACTGCTGCCTAGGCCGCTCGATCGCTTGGGCCTGTGATAGCTGGCTTGGTTACTGGTCGCATTTGGAAAGCCAATCGTGTGGATCTGCTGATCGCGTTGTCGTGCTGAGAGTGGACTTGTGAATAAATTCTACAGTGCTCTCACAGAGTCAACCGGTCTATTTATCTAGACGGGTAGTCTTCCCTGTTGTTCGTTTAGCTAGGGGCAACTAATTCTTAGACTGCGTATGATATTGTTGGCCGTTGGGTAAGTAATGGAAGTTGATATGGATGATTTTGGGGTGACAACGTATGATAGGTGTGATTTGCTGATAAGAGTCCTGAACTCAAACTTAATACGTACTAGGTTCTAGAAGCAGCACAGTAGCGGTTCTAGCAACCTCGCTTATCGTTATCGGTCCTAGTAGCAATGCTCTTCGCAGTACTAGCAACTGCACTTATTCTTAACAGGTACTAACAGCAAACACTAAAGTAGTGTCAGCTACCTGTGCAATGACGTATCTGAGTGATATGCTGATGTCAAATAAACCACAACACTAATATTCAGCAAGGGTGGGTACAAACAAGCACCTGACTTGAGTGCACCGCGCTAAACAATGACAAACACTTCTGTGTGCTTGCAAATCTAGGGTACTGAACAGTAATGAAGTAACAGTAATTAACACCTTAGCTTTATTACCGACTGCCTAATTTGTACAGCAGTAACAAAAACTAACACTTTACTTAGACTGACACAAAGTAACAAACTGGAGAGAGATGGTGGTGGTTAAAGGTCAAGTTGCTCTCTCTCTTGGCGTGCTCGCTCGCCCGCCTTATATAGGCTGAGCTTACTAAGCATTATTAAGCATTACAAAGCAAGGCCAAGAAAATAAACTAAAAATAGGACTCAAATGCACTTGCTTATATAAGAAAAATTAGGTTCAACCTTCCTAATATAGAATCTGATTTCCATCTCGGCTTCTTGTCCTGCGAGTCCAAAGCTCATATCCCTTTATGGTATCCTAACAAAGCTTGGACTGCCTCCTGATTAGGTCATGACACATGCCTAAGCATTGACTCATTGTAACGTAGTCGTTGATAGGGAGTCTGAATTGTCTTGCACAAATCTAGGCTCATACCCTCAATTCTGGTGCACATTATCGGTCTGCTTCAGGTCAATAAGCGATTTGAATACCTCTGAACGGGGACCTTAAAGAAGCTCGTCGGACCCTGTATGGCTTAGACCAATTCAGTATAAATTGTATATGAGTGACGACGTAGTCTCCTTAATCCGTATCTTCTCAAAATGCCTTCTCGCAACCCTTTTGCACACCTTTCACACATGTGGTGCCGCATGAAGAAGGTGTTGAGGTTAATTCGTAGGCCTCGTCAGATCACCATTGAACAGCTACAGTAAGTGTCAGCATTGATATCCAAGTTGATTTATCCTGATGCGGTATTAGAATCATGATTGAGACGACTATTACGACTAGGGTAGAGCCGCTTTTCTTGGTGATTTCACATTGCTATCACCCTACGCTTATCTGGTATGGGCTTCTGTCATTATGCTCATGATTTTCTTTTCTGATCGCATTGGTAGAGCACTTACGAATGAGCTGAATCTGAGTTTCAAGGATTTATATGTCGCATCCCATAGAGCTATTGCTTGATAGTAATGACTGATGCTATGCTATTCCTGCTTGTTTATGTCCAGGCAATTTCATAGCCTGACAGCGTCGATCCTGATGCGAGATTTTGAGCAGATCCTTTCAATCTTCCCAGCTCACCAGTGGATGCTGAGGACCTAGCTAGCACATAAACCTAGTCTATTATATCTAAAATGAATTTACATGCATGAATCTGGCCTGTAAGATTTTTTCCTGGAGCCTGGGAGGCTAGGGGGAAATGATGAGTTTTGAGTGACTCAGGCATGCCTCAAAGCAGCACATTCTGGTACACAATTCAACTCAAACTCAGTCTGTAAATTCATTTTATAATCATATTATCATTCTGGATAGCTTTGTAGAGGTGCTGGACCAGCAGGGATCACAGAAAAAAATGCACATGCAAGGAAGTGGCAAAAAACGATATTTTCGCCATTTTGGGGTCATTTTTTGCTCTATTTTCTTGATCATTTTTCCTACAGCTAGTTGCAAAATTGTTGGCAATCACGTGATTTCACCACTTTTCTCGCCATGAGAGCCTCAAAACACAGATAAAATCATATCTCACCCAAATCTCAACGGTTTCACATCATCTAAGTTGCTAAATTCATCTTTTCGAAAGGGCTTTCATTTACAGCTAGTTGCAAAATTGTTGGCAATCATGTGATTTTGTCACTTTTCAGGGCACAAGAGCCTCAAAACACAGATAAAATCATATCTCACCCAAAACTCAATGGTTTCACATCATCTAAGTTGCTAAATTCGTGTTTTCGAAAGGGCTTTCATTTAAAAAAAAATGATCTCGAAAATAGAGCAAAAAATGACCTCAAAATGGTGAAAATACTGTTTTTTACCTCTTCTTTACATGTGCAATTTTTTCTGTGCTCCCTGCTGGTCCAGCACCTCCCCAAAGCTATCCAGAATGATAATATGATTATATTATGAATTTACAGACTGAATTTGAGTTGAATTGTATACCAGAATGTGCTGCTTTGAGGTATGCCTGAATCACTCAAAACTCATCATTTTCCCTAGCCTCCCAAGCTCCAGAAAAAATACTTGCAGGCCAGACTCATGCATGTAAATTCATTTCAGGTGTAATAGACTAGGTTTGCATACTAGCTAGGGCCTCAGCATCCACTAGTGAGCTGAGAAGATGCTGTCTAGAATGATGCATACGATCAGAACCTTATGCTCAGCCCAGCTCACCAGTGAATGCTGAGGCCCTAGCTAGTATGCAAACCTAGTCTATTACACCTGAAATGAATTTACATGCATGAGTCTGGCCTGCAAGTATTTTTTCTGGAGCTTGGGAGGCTAGGGAAAATGATGAGTTTTGAGTGATTCAGGCATACCTCAAAGCAGCACATTCTGGTATACAATTCAACTCAAATTCAGTCTGTAAATTCATAATATAATCATATTATCATTCTGGATAGCTTTGGGGAGGTGCTGGACCAGCAGGGATCACAGAAAAAAATGCACATGCAAGGAAGAGGCAAAAAACGATATTTTTGCCATTTTGGGGTCATTTTTTGCTCTATATTCTTGATAGTTTTTCCTAAATGAAAGCCCTTTCGAAAAGATGAATTTAGCAACTTAGATGATGTGAAACCGTTGAGATGTGGGTGAGATATGATTTTATCTGTGTTTTGAGGCTCTCATGGTGAGAAAAGTGGTGAAATCACGTGATTGCCAACAATTTTGCAACTAGCTGTAAATGCATCAGAGCATATGAAACATGGGTGTGAAAATACTTCTGAAGAAGGCAGTAATACTTGAATCTTAGGGCCTGTTTGGCTGCAGTGTGATCTGAGATATTTCCTGCCAAAAAATGCCACATGATTTGAGATGATGTAGAGGTGTGATCTGAGGTTGAGGTGAGTGTTCGGTGCACTTTCAGAAATCACATTCTCACATCACTTCCCTGCCAAATGGACCTCTATCTCAAAAACAGCTCCGACCTGTTTTTCAGATAGTAGTATCTCACATCATCTGCCACTATCTCATCCATACACAACAACTTAACCACAAAAAAATTAATTAAAAATCACAAAAATAATCTATTCATATGGGCGCACTGCTCCCCAGTTGAAATTGAATTTTTACATGCCTGCAATGTGGTGCTATGGGCTCTCAGCAAAAGTGAGGGTTTGGGACCAGCCGCGAGATGGGGGGTGCAAAAACATTCCCACGGTTGAGGTACTCAACTTGCCTCAACTTGCACACTTGCATGTTGCGATTGAGGGAAATCACGATCTCACATCACGCTGCAGCCGAACAGGCTCTTGGAAACATGTTTTTTGAATTTCGCATATCGGCACCAAATTCCAACCAAAATTCTGATGACTTTAGAATGAGTTATTGCCCGGTGTGACTCAAGCCAGGTACAGTATAAGAGCCTTCCTTCGGACACATTTCAGTATATATTTTTTCCTCACTGCAAATGAGCCCCAAAATTTATAAAAATATTCACGGACACAATTCAATACATTTGAAAATACTGGAATATTTTCAGAATGTGAAATGGACGTTTTGCAATTAAATGAAGCAAAAATTTAAAACATGGATGTTGTCACAGATTTGGTTCCTTCGGACATGTGTGACTTTGTGACAATGTCACACCATGTCATGCGGCCGCATCGTGCTCACCCCTATCTCTGTTCCCTCCGTCACTCTCCCTCCCTCCTCCATGTCCTCCCAATGCTCTCTCAAGCTCTTCCAAGGTCTCAGGTTTTTTTGGCCGTTTTGGCTTAGGTCCGTAATCCTTCTTTCTTTGTCCTTCAGCCTGCCATTGACGACAATTCGCTTCATAGATTTGTAATGCTGCATGAAAGGATCCGCTCAAAAACTCGCATCAGGATCGACACGATCAACAGATCTACACGATCAGCTTTCCAAACGCGACTGGTAACCAAGCCAGCTATCAAAGGCCCAAGCAATCGAGCGGCCTAGGCAACAGTAACCCGTTACCACCCGAGCGCTAGAAGCACCGAAGCGGATACGTAATCCCGCTAACAGCTAACACCGCCGACCGCCTATTACCGCGGACTACCACTCTAACGCCGCCGACCAAGCAACCAGAGCGACCTCGATCAAAAGAAGCGATCAAACTTCTTAGAAGTCCAGAAGCACAACTACTAAAGCCTAAACACTAAAAGGCTAAAGGCTAATAAGGTTTATGGAGACCTCACTGGCATTTCAGCACTGTCAAGTCTGTGCACGAGTTTACATGGTCCTTTATGAAGTATACTACTTAGTATGCACGGCAACAGTTGGTACGCGTGACTGTCACATCGAAACCGAGCGACACCTTCAGGATACAATGCATTCCAATCCACCAAGCCCAATAGTACCCAAGAAACGAGAGGAACTCACGATCACAACTCGGACCCCTCGAACTGCGAACCCGATAACTTGGAGAATGATTGGATGGTATAGACCGGAGTTGCACACACCATGTCCAGCATCTACGATACAGGCAAACCTTTATTTACCGAGAGATGCGAACCTGGAAACCAAGCAATTACAACTCCTTATACAACGAAGGATATGGCGCTACATTCGCGATATACGATACGAAGGCAAAGCATGGCTAGTCACCAGAACACAGCAGAACCCACCAGCAGAGCTTATGCAGTTCATGATATGCCTTGGACCATACTCTACACCGACCCGACATCTTAACACTGACGTGCGAGTTATGCTTACCCTCGCTGGACCTCGAGATGAATTCCGAAGAATCACATACCGAGCAGCCTACATCGCTCCAAGAGCAAAGATGCCACTCAATGACGGCAATGACATCGTTATGGAGTACTGACAGTGGAGCATTCCATATCGGAGCACCACCTCTATTGTCTCAGTCAGCAACTCCAAAGAATTCTGTCATAGTGGAGACGACCTTACAAAGATTGGAGCAAAGTGGAGCGAAGCGCAGCAGGATGACAAAGGAACAGATGTAATGGTGGAGGAAAGTGGAGTAAAGTGGAGACAGGATGAGTAAGAAATAGGACGGAAAATGGAATATCTGGGAGCATAAATAGTTGTAGGACTAGGCCCTCATTTCCCCATCTTTCGATCCTCTTAACACACTGGTGTAAAGCTTGCCCTACAGCGAGCTATTACTGTGTGCTTTGTACTATCACGCCTCTTGGAAATCCCAATCTGCTTTACTATTGTTAGGGAGTAGGCCCGGGGTTACACCGGTTTGGTCCTTTTGCCTAAGCAGCGGTGTGTTGTGCAGAGGTGATCTTATCTACCCACGTCTGGCTGTACCACGCGGTCCCTTACTAGCCTTCCTAGTCGCGGTCCGAGTTATGGATGCTTTCAGATACGAGGTAATAGTAAAGCAGATTGGGATTTCCAAGAGGCGTGATAGTACAAAGCACACAGTAATAGCTCGCTGTAGGGCAAGCTTTACACCAGTGTGTTAAGAGGATCGAAAGATGGGGAAATGAGGGCCTAATCCTACAACTATTTATGCTCCCAGATATTCCATTTTCCGTCCTATTTCTTACTCATCCTGTCTCCACTTTACTCCACTTTCCTCCACCATTACATCTGTTCCTTTGTCATCCTGCTGCGCTTCGCTCCACTTTGCTCCAATCTTTGTAAGGTCGTCTCCACTATGACAGAATTCTTTGGAGTTGCTGACTGAGACAATAGAGGTGGTGCTCCGATATGGAATGCTCCACTGTCAGTACTCCATAACGATGTCATTGCCGTCATTGAGTGGCATCTTTGCTCTTGGAGCGATGTAGGCTGCTCGGTATGTGATTCTTCGGAATTCATCTCGAGGTCCAGCGAGGGTAAGCATAACTCGCACGTCAGTGTTAAGGTGTCGGGTTGGTGTAGAGTATGGTCCAAGGCATATCATGAACTGCATAAGCTCTGCTGGTGGGTTCTGCTGGGTTCTGGTGACTAGCCATGCTTTGCCTTCGTATCGTATATCTCGAATGTAGCGCCATATCCTTCGTTGTATAAGGAGTTGTAATTGCTTGGTTTCCAGGTTCGCATCTCTCGGTAAATAAAGGTTTGCCTGTATCGTAGATGCTGGACATGGTGTGTGCAACTCCGGTCTATACCATCCAATCATTCTCCAAGTTATCGGGTTCGCAGTTCGAGGGGTCCGAGTTGTGATCGTGAGTTCCTCTCGTTTCTTGGGTACTATTGGGCTTGGTGGATTGGAATGCATTGTATCCTGAAGGTGTCGCTCGGTTTCGATGTGACAGTCACGCGTACCAACCGTTGCCGTGCATACTAAGTAGTATACTTCATAAAGGACCATGTAAACTCGTGCACAGACTTGACAGTGCTGAAATGCCAGTGAGGTCTCCATAAACCTTATTAGCCTTTAGCCTTTTAGCGTTTAGGCTTTAGTAGTTGTGCTTCTGGACTTCTAAGAAGTTTGATCGCTTCTTTTGATCGAGGTCGCTCTGGTTGCTTGGTCGGCGGCGTTAGAGTGGTAGTCCGCGGTAATAGGCGGTCGGCGGTGTTAGCTGTTAGCGGGATTACGTATCCGCTTCGGTGCTTCTAGCGCTCGGGTGGTAACGGGTTACTGTTGCCTAGGCCGCTCGATTGCTTGGGCCTTTGATAGCTGGCTTGGTTACCAGTCGCGTTTGGAAAGCTGATCGTGTAGATCTGTTGATCGTGTCGATCCTGATGCGAGTTTTTGAGCGGATCCTTTCACTACACCCCCCCTAAGATGAACTTTCGGAGAAATGTTCATCCTAATCCGTGAGAAAGCTCGGATAAAGGGTCGCCTAGTGATGGTTGATTTTTGCTATCAAACCATCATCATCTCTGCTCCAAAATGTCGAAAGTCGCCGCTGCTGTTACTGTTTTTGTCGTTATTGTCGCGATTTTCGGCATAAGTCATTGGATTTTGGAGCGTAAGAGGCGTGCTCAGGTAAGTGATGCATGCTCTGTGCCGTTTCGAGTTGTTAATCATCCTCTAGGAGGCTGACTTCGAAATGCAATCGTTCCAGCGCGATGTTACTACTGTCGCGCTTCGAGTTCACCTCGCGCTCGGTTATGACGTTGAGGATATCGATCCGGTCGTCGAAAATGCAGGTATTGCTTCGCAGGAACGTCGTGAAAAGGGTGTCTGGGAAGACATTGACTTGTAAAGGGTGGTGGGAAGGGATATGAATATGAAATGTGCATCATGTAAAGAATATGACGCAATTGAAAGTGATAAGAAAGAAATCATAAAATCATTAAAATCATTAAGTCGTTAATGAATAAGTTTTATACCAATTTGGGAGTGAAGTTCCAGGTGTTTACCTACGGCTCTTCAACCCCCAAATGGAGTTTTTCGAAGAAAGAGTGTAATTGGAGTGCCTTTCAGCGTGAAGGCACATCCTAGCATGATGCAAGGGAGTGGCTTCACGTAAACTTTTTGGCTTCTCCGTTGCATAGAGGATAATAAAAGGTAGGCATAATCTGCTAATTCGGAGCCGGCACAATAAAACAATATACAAAATGTCTAGGCCCTTGTTGGTTCTTTGACACTTCTGCATAGTGCTTCATTTGTGCTGGTTGACCGAATAAGCGTGAAATAAGGAGGTGCCTAAAGCATAATTTGGTCGGATGTGACCATAAATACCATAAGGTAGGAATGAAATGCATAATTGACCATGTCGGGTCACGATATGGGAAAGGGGTTGCATAAAAGAAGAGTTGTTTACAAATCTTCGGATTCTTCAGCCTCAGGTGTAGTCTGGGCCGAGTTCGCTGGGGTATATAGTTCCCTGCTTTCACCTTCTTCACTTGACTCTGTATCGTCGGAGTGTATATACATGTCCTCCTGTTCCGACATAGTAAGCATCTCGTCCGGCTGGTAGAGTTCGTTCGGGTACTGGTAGACTGAGATCATCAGATCTTCCAGCAAGGGGTGTCGTGTAGCCTGTAGTTTTTCTCTGGCTTCTTCCTCTCGGTTGTTGAGTTCCATAAGGTAATGAGGGTCGTAGTTAACCTCTTTGCCTTCGACTACGTGGTGCTCGATGTTGTCGAGTGGTACCTCGTCCGTAGTAGAGTTCCTCGCTTCAATAACCGTTCGGTATCTCGTTCCTTCGTAATACTTCGTCATGTTGAGTACCGTCATGAACTGCATGGTGTGGGATGCATAGAAGCCCGTCTGGTCGGCTATGTATATAATGTACTTCATCGCATCGATGCTCATCGGATGATAGTGACTCCATCGCATCATTCGGTTAAGAATTGCGGTAGTCATGTCTCGTCGGTAGGCGCAAATTTGAATTGCCGAATGATAGATGCCCATGATGTTCTTGTATGTCGTTTCGTGCCTAAAGTCGATCTTGCCTCGATGTAATGCTTGTGTTTCGAGTTCGATCGCGTAGGTTAGAAATGCATCATCATTGAGTCGGCGTAATGCTGCGTCTCGAGGGTTACTGAGTTTGAATAACCACTCGTCTGAGTGATTCGCCATCATAAGGTGGGGTATTTCGTCTCGGTTGTGGTGGACTGCGTTCCACTTGTCGAATAGATCATCGAAGTACTTCCCTGGGCATAGGGGTACAATCTCATCTTCGTAGTTCTCTTCGTTGAATCGGTTGCACAGCTGTGGCCATTGATAACGTTCGGTCGGTGGCCTGAGTATAAATGTCCATTCTGGTGCATCTTCTGGTTGACAGAATGCATGTAGCTCGTCGAAAATAGGCATAGCTGAGTAGTGGTTCGTCTGCAGTGAAGTAGAGCTGTTGAGATTCGAGTTGTTGTTCCTTAGCTCGAAGTTCTCCATGTTTTATACCATCTTGTTGGTATGTCGGCGATGTCTTGCCTAATTCTTCTATCTCTGCTCTCGCTTTGGTGTGCCACATTGATGTCATCGCTTGGTAAGGTCATTGGGGACCTTACTCATCGTCTCTATTGTGGATCCATAAGCGGCTCCATCGGGTGGAGTGCATGTGATGCAACTATTGCCTCATTCGTTTTCGTGCGGCGATCCATTGGTTAAGGTTCGGTGGCTGGATTGCCTGAGGATACTTTTTATGGAATGCTTCGATCATTTGATAGGAGTTCTTGAGGTTGTCAAGTGGCTCCCATGTTCGCTCCTGGTATCCTTTCCATTGGATAAGGTATTGGACCTTGCTCCGATGACGTCTTGTGTTATGAATTGTCTCCACTTCGTACTCTGCTTCTCCCTCCACTTCAATAGGTGGTGGTTCATCCAAAGTGGGTCTTCCAGGGTATTCCTTTCGTTTGTAAGGCCTGAGAAGACTCGCATGAAACACTGGGTGGATCGGAAGGGTTTCGGGTAAGCGTAATCTGAATGACACTTGTCCAACTGCCTTCTCGACTTTATAAGGCCCTGCCCATTTCATTGCAAGTTTCTTCGTTGGTTCCAATCGACTGAGATTCCTCATGTCTAGTAACACTTCGTCTCCTGGCTTGTACTCTGGCAGTTTGCCTCGATGCAGGTCTGCATAAAGCTTCATTGCCTCATTCGCTTGCCTAATCGAATTATAGGCTTCTTGCTGTACTTGTCGAAGCTCCTCTAGGTGATTTATTGCTTCTGGGACGTTTGAATCACCGGTCTCCGCAACGTCCAGGTGAGGATGCCATCCATACAGTGTATAGAATGGTGACTGATGTGTAGTACTGTGCTTCCTGTTGTTGTAGGCGAATTCTGCTATATCGATGTACTCTGCCCAATCTGTTTGTCGGTAGGACACATAGCAGCGTAAGTACTGTTCAAGCTCTTGATTTAGTCGCTCGGTTTGACCATCGGTTTGTGGATGATACGCTGTACTAGTTTTCCAATCGACATCGATGAGTCTGCAGAACTCCTTGAGGAATTGCGCGGTGAAGTTGCTACCTCGGTCGGAGATTACTCGTTTAGGGGCCCCGTAGTATTTGAAGACATGTTGGCGGAACAAACGTGCCAACTGCTTAGCATTGGGTGTTCCTTGGCAAGGAATGAACTTCCCCATTTTAGTGAGTTTGTCCACTATAACGAGTATCGCACTGTAGCCTTCATTGCTGACTGGTAAGTCGGTAATCAGGTCACAGGTTATGGTTTCCCATGGTTGATGTGGTGCCTCCAACGGTTGGAGCGGCGGATTTCGAAACTGTCGAATCGGTTTTGCACGCTGACATATGTCGCAGGTTGCGGTATATGCTCGGATCATTTCTTCCATCTTCGGCCAATAGTATGATCGCTTTACAAGCTCTATGGTCTTTTCTGCTCCTGGGTGGCCTGCAAGTTTGTGATCATGGCGCCTTCGGATTAGCAACGCTCGTAGGTTGGCGGACGGCGGGATATATAATGCATTGGTTACGTAGTGCAAGCCGTTCCTGTAACTGTAGCCGTTGCTCTGCTTGATCGCCTGAATTTCCTTCTTAGCCTCCTCGGTATTGTAGTTCCTCTTGATCGTTCGAATAATAGGATCAGAGATAGTGACCATTTCAGTTTCTAGCTTGTATAGACCGTTGATCTCTGTGCGTCGCAATGTTTGTTGCTTGATCGTATCAGGAGGTAATAAGGTAACTCCTAAGTTGTCCTTGTCCTCTGGCATATAGTCGGATCGTCGTGATAGCTCGTCAGCTTGGTTCTTCTTGCCTGGCCAATGGAGAATCTTGAAGTTATATCGTGATAACTCTAGTGCCCATCTTGCTTGACGTCTCGATAGATTCTGAGCTGTCATGAAGTATCGGAGGTTTGCATGATCGCTTCGGATTGTTACTGGTTCTTTGGTTCCCTCCAATAGGTGTCTCCAATGCTTGAGTGCTTCCATGATTGCTAGCATCTCTTTGTCATGCGTCGGATAGTTTCGTTGGGTGTTCGTTAGAGTTTTCGACATGAAACCTAAAGGTCTCAGTTCTCCTTGGTTGTCTTCTTGTTGTAAGACTGCACCAATCGCTACATCGGATGCATCGGTTTCCAATGTATATGGTTTGTCTGGCTTTGGCATTGCCAATGCGACTTCCGTTTCGAATGCCTTCTTGATACTTTCGAATGCCTTATCTTGTGCCTCTGCCCATATGAACTTGCGATCCTTTTTGATAAGGTCGCCAATAGGTGCGAATGTATCGGCATAGTTCCTGATGAATCTTCGGTAGAAGTTACAAAATCCTTGGAACTTTCGAACTTGTCGTTTCGTCTTTGGCACTGGCCATTCGTGAATAGCTTTGAGCTTATAAGGATCCATCTGGATGCCTTTCGTTCCTACTACAAATCCCAAGTAGTCGAGCTGGGTTTGGAGGAAGTGACATTTCTCGATTTTGAGGTAAATGTCGAGCTCTCGGCATTTCTGTAGAATTGCCCTGAGGAGTTTCCAATGTTCCTCTTCAGTTTGTGCTTGACCAATAAGGTCGTCCAAATAGTTGAGTGCTTCTTCTGTCCTGAGCCAATATTCGAAGTTGTCATTCATGAATCGTTGGAATACTGCAGGTGAGTTCTTCATTCCAAACATCATGACCTTTGGCTTGTAGACTGCATTGCCAACTCGGAATGCTGCCTTCCACTCGTCTCCTTCTCGGATTCGCAGGTTGTTGTAACCTGATCGCATGTCGAGTGTAAAGAAGAATTTTCCTTTCTCCAGTTTCTCTGGGAGAACACTCATGATCGGTATCGGGTATGGATCTGATACTGTCGTGTCGTTGATGTCTCGGTAATCGGTTACTGCTCGTGCTCCTCCGTCTTTCTTTCCTACAAAGAAGACTGGTGCTGCTACCGGACATGGTTCATGTGGTTGAACCTTTTCAATCCATCCTTTGTCAAGTAACTCTTTGACATAAGCATCGAGTGCTGCCTGCTCTTCTCGTGTGAGCTTGATAATAGGCCTTGGTTTCGGTAATGGTACTCCTTCTTTGAGGTTAATCACCATATCCCATTTCGTATGCTTGGGTAACCTTCTTGACTTGTCAGGATCAAAGACATCTGCGTAGTCTTCTATTTCCTTTGGTAGGAGTTTTCGCCAATCTCGTTTCTGTGTTCCTAGTAGTCCTTCTGCAGCTGCCTTTTGTTGAGAATACTGCTGGGATACTGAACTCGCTTTGTTCAGAGGCTGTGAGACTTGGTTCTGCTGCCTTGGTGACCAATTTCGATTGATGTCTAGCTCTAGCTTTGCAGCGAGCTCTTCCTTTCTGGTAAGGGTAGCTGGTTGGTTGGTCGTCCTAAGACTTTCAATGTCTTCTGGCTCTATGTCGTGCATAGGAGTGTCTTCTGTTGTCTCCTGCTCGTCTTGCATCTCGATATCGCTTTCGTTGTCTGCCCATCTTGTACGCTTCGGTGTGGGACTAGCTCCTCGCATTAACGATGCCGTTCTCGGTCGTATAATGCCTGCCACTGGCTTCTCTGGATACCGTGTCTTTCGTGGTCGTATCCTATACTTCATGCCCGGGTTTTCTTCTGGTGATGGCCAGAGTTCTTCATCTTCTGGCATGTTTTGCCTCAGTGGGTGTATCTTCTGTGGTGGTTGTTTCTTCCAACGTTTCGGAGAGTCGTTTATTTCCTCCTGTTCGTCTAGGCTATGCTTGCCTGTTACATCTTGTGTTTCACTTTCGGATGTCTGGTACAGTTGCCGTGCTGGGATCATCCGTCTCGGTATGTGCCTTGGTCGTCGTTGCACTATACTCGTTCCTTGTGGTGCCTGTTTCTTCCATCGCTTGGGAGTGTAGTTTATTTCCTCCTCATCTCGATGATGCTTGTTTGCCGTTTCCTGTTGTGGCTGTTTCGTTGCAGAGTCTGGTATATTTTCCGTGCTCGGACTCTTCACTTCTGGCGTCTGTTTTGCCTGTTCCAGTCTTGGTGTTGCTGGTCTGGTTTCCGGCTTCGCTTGTGGCTTCGTTTCGTGAGAGTGTCCGTTGTTGTCTCTCCTTGGCGCAAATATTATTCCTGGTGCTCCAGAGTGTCGATAGTTGTCTCTGTCCTGAGCCTGTTGCTTCGTGTTATGCCTAGGTCTTGTCTTGTCAGGTTTGCCTTTCGTTTGCCGTTTCCGTTTGCGCTTCCTGTGCCTTCGCTTCTTGGTAGCTCGTATGACGTTGAGCTCGAATGGTATCGAATTACCATTCCGATTCCATACTTGATTCTTCCAATCAATTTCGGGATTGACTTTGGCCAAATAGTCAATTCCTAGGATCACTTGATCCTGTCCTGTGGTTGCTACTGCCAACGTTTGTGGCTGCGGTTTAGGTCCATCAAAAATTAATGTGTAGACCTCGTGCGTGATTGCTCCTCCTTGGTTGGGACTTCCATCCGCATTATTCAAAGGTCGAGGGTGATCAAGCCTCTTTTTGAATAGGCTGTAGTGTCGTACCAAGTTGGGGTGTATCGTGCTGCATGTAGCTCCGGAATCGATTAACGCTTTGACTGCTAGGGTCTTTGTTCCAACCTTCACTCGAATAGGTAATCGGGGATGCAATGCTTGTATTGGCAATCGCTTATTGTACATCGCTTCACTGGGGTTGAACCCAGGAGGTTTGAAACACTGGTTGTTGAAACCTTTCTCGTCACCCTTGTCACACTCACATCGCGCAGTCTCGTTCGATGGAGGTCTTAATCTTTTCCCTGTTGCTCTTTACTTGCTAGGGATTTGCGAATGTTGTTTCGGTATTCTTCGTCATGCTTGCAAGTCCATCCTGCTGATTCATCGCCTTTAGCCCATGCTACATGGTCGTAGTGGACTGGCCTTCGGCAGTGTGGATCGGGGCATGTTTCCTTGAAATCGATTGTTCGTGTTGTCATCGTCCTCCGTTTTACACCATTAGTCTTCTTCGGCTTCCTAGGGGAAGAACCCTTTTGCTTCCTTGGTGCCTTGCAATCCTTTGCGTAATGTCCTGACTTTTCACAGTTGTAGCATTTGCCTCCCTTCTTCGGCAAGCCTCGGAGTGCATCTACATCCATGGCGTCTGGATCTCGTTTCGTTGTTTGTACTGGTGGTCGGAAAGATGACTGTCCGTTCGATTTGAATCTCGGGGTGTATGTTTGACTGCCCATGAGCCTTTGCCTGGCGTCAGAGTTTGCTAGGTTGCTTGTCCATTCCATCCATGCATCGAGGTCGTTCTTCTCGAAAGCATCGGGTTGTACAGATTCGACTCGTCGTTTGACCCACATGTCTAGTCCTTTGACATAGATGTACTTGAGCATCTGCTTATCCATCGTGTCTGGTGCTCGTGCTTTGAGTCGTCGGAATTCGTCGTTGTACGCCCTAATGCTTGCTCCTTTCTGCTGGATGCATAGTAGTTGGAATAGGGCTTCCTGTTCTCCAATGATCGGATGTCCTGCTCGGATCCTCATCCAGTTCAGCATGTCCTTGAGTGATGCGAACATTCCGTTTGTTGCAGCGATAATCGCAGGTACTGGTTTCAGTTTCCCATTGGCATCGAATGATGTTAGGGTATTCTTCTCTGCAAACCAATCGTAGCTGTCGCCTTCTAGTGCCGCAAATAGGCTCTTTGCGATCTCCTCCTCATCCTTGACTCCATGCTGTGCCAGCTTCGAGATACATCGACTAATCCACAGATCAATATCTTCGCTTCGCTTGCCATAGTACTTCGGAAGCTTGATGCTGTGTTTAGAGAGTTGTGTCTGAAGAGTCTGTAGTTGCTGCTCCAGTGCTTGCACCTTCTGGTCGGTTGTCGACATGATCGTAAGTGCTTATGGGCACTGCTGGTGGTGAATAGGATGGTGGTGGTGGATTCTCTGGCGCTTGGGTTGCTACTGAACCACTTGCTGGTACTGCAGGTACTGTTGGTACTTGGATGATAACCGTTCGAGGTGGGGTTCTGAGTAAGAATGGCCTTCGTGATGCTTCTTCGTCTGAGGACACTGATTCGTCAGAACTCTGTTCCTGTTGGGCTCTCTCTCTTGGTAGAAAGTATTCCCAGCGTTGTGCTGCCTGAGCTACTTCTCGAATTCGTTGAGCGTGTTCGAGTATGTTCCTCGAGGTAGTTTCGGTTGTCTGTACCGATGTGAGTATAGCTGCGTAGGTACGTTGACTCGACTCAATTGTTTGTCCTAGTTGGAGTAGGGCTTCTCGCAGGTTATGGATGTCTTGAACAATCCTTGGTTGATCTAGAGCTGTCCTGTTAAGCTCTCCGACTCTCGTCTCGATTGTCTGTAGTTGTTGTTCCTGAGCAGTAATCCTGTTTCGGATAGCGTTGAGCTCTCGGTCAAGTACTCCGTTTCCGTCTATGACCCGTTGATTGAGTGCCCCTGCTGCTCGATCCAATTCCAGAGTATATCTCTCTAGAGCTGCTACCTGTGCTCCAATTCTTCGAGTAGTTGTTTCGAGTGCTTCGAATCGATCTCCTACTGCTGTCGCGTATGCTCCGGTTGGTAGACTGTTTGACTGCCCCGTGTTTGCAGTTCGTTCTTCCAGTCTTTCAACCCTTTCTTGTAGCCTTCTGATCACTGGTGGATACAATATGCTGTGGTTCGTTGTCGCGTATAGTATGTCGTGATCGCTTTCCAGACTACGTAGCCTGTTGGTGATATGTTGAACTCGTTCGTCGAGGGATCTAGGTGTGAACCTCGTTTGATTATCGTTCGCCCGTTCGTTCGTTCGATGACCGTTACTTCTGTTGTTGGCGTTTCCTGATCGGTTCATGAACTTCGTTTCTCGCCTGATGCTTCAGGGTTATTGTTCCTTGGTGCTGTTAACCAAGTAGTTCCTTTCTCGTCGAATGTAGCAATAGTGGAAGGGACTGCTGCTACTTTCGTGGTTGTTGTTTGCGTGCTCCCAACTGCAGGGCTACCAGATGCCTTTGCTATTAGGTACACTTCGTCGTTGTAGGGGTTATGATAGTAGATATGTGATTTAAGTGAATCGGGTTTGTCGTTCTCCAGGATGTGCACTTGTCCTGAGGATTCGATATGGGTACTAGTCTCGAAACTAGTGACGTCGATAGGGACTTGAGGTCGACGGTCCTCGCCTTAATAAAACACTAGCCAAGAACCTTGCCCGTGAGAGGTGGTGGTAAAACTAGCGAGTGATCTTTCGATCCAATGTTAGGGAGTAGGCCCGGGGTTACACCGGTTTGGTCCTTTTGCCTAAGCAGCGGTGTGTTGTGCAGAGGTGATCTTATCTACCCACGTCTGGCTGTACCACGCGGTCCCTTACTAGCCTTCCTAGTCGCGGTCCGAGTTATGGATGCTTTCAGATACGAGGTAATAGTAAAGCAGATTGGGATTTCCAAGAGGCGTGATAGTACAAAGCACACAGTAATAGCTCGCTGTAGGGCAAGCTTTACACCAGTGTGTTAAGAGGATCGAAAGATGGGGAAATGAGGGCCTAATCCTACAACTATTTATGCTCCCAGATATTCCATTTTCCGTCCTATTTCTTACTCATCCTGTCTCCACTTTACTCCACTTTCCTCCACCATTACATCTGTTCCTTTGTCATCCTGCTGCGCTTCGCTCCACTTTGCTCCAATCTTTGTAAGGTCGTCTCCACTATGACAGAATTCTTTGGAGTTGCTGACTGAGACAATAGAGGTGGTGCTCCGATATGGAATGCTCCACTGTCAGTACTCCATAACGATGTCATTGCCGTCATTGAGTGGCATCTTTGCTCTTGGAGCGATGTAGGCTGCTCGGTATGTGATTCTTCGGAATTCATCTCGAGGTCCAGCGAGGGTAAGCATAACTCGCACGTCAGTGTTAAGGTGTCGGGTTGGTGTAGAGTATGGTCCAAGGCATATCATGAACTGCATAAGCTCTGCTGGTGGGTTCTGCTGGGTTCTGGTGACTAGCCATGCTTTGCCTTCGTATCGTATATCTCGAATGTAGCGCCATATCCTTCGTTGTATAAGGAGTTGTAATTGCTTGGTTTCCAGGTTCGCATCTCTCGGTAAATAAAGGTTTGCCTGTATCGTAGATGCTGGACATGGTGTGTGCAACTCCGGTCTATACCATCCAATCATTCTCCAAGTTATCGGGTTCGCAGTTCGAGGGGTCCGAGTTGTGATCGTGAGTTCCTCTCGTTTCTTGGGTACTATTGGGCTTGGTGGATTGGAATGCATTGTATCCTGAAGGTGTCGCTCGGTTTCGATGTGACAGTCACGCGTACCAACCGTTGCCGTGCATACTAAGTAGTATACTTCATAAAGGACCATGTAAACTCGTGCACAGACTTGACAGTGCTGAAATGCCAGTGAGGTCTCCATAAACCTTATTAGCCTTTAGCCTTTTAGCGTTTAGGCTTTAGTAGTTGTGCTTCTGGACTTCTAAGAAGTTTGATCGCTTCTTTTGATCGAGGTCGCTCTGGTTGCTTGGTCGGCGGCGTTAGAGTGGTAGTCCGCGGTAATAGGCGGTCGGCGGTGTTAGCTGTTAGCGGGATTACGTATCCGCTTCGGTGCTTCTAGCGCTCGGGTGGTAACGGGTTACTGTTGCCTAGGCCGCTCGATTGCTTGGGCCTTTGATAGCTGGCTTGGTTACCAGTCGCGTTTGGAAAGCTGATCGTGTAGATCTGTTGATCGTGTCGATCCTGATGCGAGTTTTTGAGCGGATCCTTTCAACTATCACCTCGTATCTGAAAGCATCCATAACTCGGACTGCGACTAAGAAGGCTAGTAAGGGACCGCGTGGTACAGCCAGACGTGGGTAGATAAGATCACCTTTGCACAACATATCGCTGCTTAGGCAAAAGGATCGAACCGGTGTAACCCCGGGCCTACTCCCTAACATTGGATCGAAAGATCACTCGCTAGTTTTACCACCACCTCTCACGGGCAAGGTTCTTGGCTAGTGTTTTATCGAGGCGAGGACCGTCGACCTCAAGTCCCTATCGACGTCACTAGTTTCGAGACTAGTACCCATATCGAATCCTCAGGACAAGTGCACATCCTGGAGAACGACAAACCCGATTCACTTAAATCACATATCTACTATCATAACCCCTACAACGACGAAGTGTACCTAATAGCAAAGGCATCTGGTAGCCCTGCAGTTGGGAGCACGCAAACAACAACCACGAAAGTAGCAGCAGTCCCTTCCACTATTGCTACATTCGACGAGAAAGGAACTACTTGGTTAACAGCACCAAGGAACAATAACCCTGAAGCATCAGGCGAGAAACGAAGTTCATGAACCGATCAGGAAACGCCAACAACAGAAGTAACGGTCATCGAACGAACGAACGGGCGAACGATAATCAAACGAGGTTCACACCTAGATCCCTCGACGAACGAGTTCAACATATCACCAACAGGCTACGTAGTCTGGAAAGCGATCACGACATACTATACGCGACAACGAACCACAGCATATTGTATCCACCAGTGATCAGAAGGCTACAAGAAAGGGTTGAAAGACTGGAAGAACGAACTGCAAACACGGGGCAGTCAAACAGTCTACCAACCGGAGCATACGCGACAGCAGTAGGAGATCGATTCGAAGCACTCGAAACAACTACTCGAAGAATTGGAGCACAGGTAGCAGCTCTAGAGAGATATACTCTGGAATTGGATCGAGCAGCAGGGGCACTCAATCAACGGGTCATAGGCGGAAACGGAGTACTTGACCGAGAGCTCAACGCTATCCGGAACAGGATTACTGCTCAGGAACAACAACTACAAACGATTGAGACGAGAGTCGGAGAGCTTAACAGGACAGCTCTAGATCAACCAAGGATTGTTCAAGACATCCATAACCTGCGAGAAGCCCTACTCCAACTAGGACAAACAATCGAGTCGAGTCAACGCACCTACGCAGCTATACTCACATCGGTACAGACAACCGAAACTACCTCAAGGAACATACTCGAACACGCTCAACGAATTCGAGAAGTAGCTCAGGCAGCACAACGCTGGGAATACTTTCTACCAAGAGAGAGAGCCCAACAGGAACAGAGTTCTGACGAATCAGTGTCCTCAGACGAAGAAGCATCACGAAGGCCATTCTTACTCAGAACCCCACCTCGAACGGTTATCATCCAAGTACCAACAGTACCTGCAGTACCAGCAAGTGGTTCAGTAGCAACCCAAGCGCCAGAGAATCCACCACCACCATCCTATTCACCACCAGCAGTGCCCATAAGCACTTACGATCATGTCGACAACCGACCAGAAGGTGCAAGCACTGGAGCAGCAACTACAGACTCTTCAGACACAACTCTCTAAACACAGCATCAAGCTTCCGAAGTACTATGGCAAGCGAAGCGAAGATATTGATCTGTGGATTAGTCGATGTATCTCGAAGCTGGCACAGCATGGAGTCAAGGATGAGGAGGAGATCGCAAAGAGCCTATTTGCGGCACTAGAAGGCGACAGCTACGATTGGTTTGCAGAAAAGAATACCCTAACATCATTCGATGCCAATGGGAAACTGAAACCAGTACCTGCGATTATCGCTGCAACAAATGGAATGTTCGCATCACTCAAGGACATGCTGAACTGGATGAGGATCCGAGCAGGACATCCGATCATTGGAGAACAGGAAGCCCTATTCCAACTACTATGCATCCAGCAGAAAGGAGCAAGCATTAGGGCGTACAACGACGAATTCCGACGACTCAAAGCACGAGCACCAGACACAATGGATAAGCAGATGCTCAAGTACATCTATGTCAAAGGACTAGACATGTGGGTCAAACGACGAGTCGAATCTGTACAACCCGACGCTTTCGAGAAGAACGACCTCGATGCATGGATGGAATGGACAAGCAACCTAGCAAACTCTGATGCCAGGCAAAGGCTCATGGGCAGTCAAACATACACTCCGAGATTTAAATCAAATGGACAGTCATCTTTCCGACCACCAGTACAAACAACGAAACGAGATCCAGACGCCATGGATGTAGATGCACTCCGAGGCTTGCCGAAGAAGGGAGGCAAATGCTACAACTGTGAAAAGTCAGGACATTACGCAAAGGATTGCAAGGCACCAAGGAAGCAAAAGGGTTCTTCCTCTAAGCGGCCGAAGAAGACTAATGGTGTAAAACGGAGGACGATGACAACACGAACAATCGATTTCAAGGAAACATGTCCCGATCCACACTGCCGAAGGCCAGTCCACTACGACCATGTAGCATGGGCTAAAGGCGACGAATCAGCAGGATGGACTTGCAAGCATGACGAAGAATACCGAAACAACATTCGCAAATCCCTAGCAAGTAAAGAGCAACAGGGAAAAGATTAAGACCTCCATCGAACGAGACTGCGCGATGTGAGTGTGACAAGGGTGACGAGAAAGGTTTCAACAACCAGTGTTTCAAACCTCCTGGGTTCAACCCCAGTGAAGCGATGTACAATAAGCGATTGCCAATACAAGCATTGCATCCCCGATTACCTATTCGAGTGAAGGTTGGAACAAAAACCCTAGCAGTCAAAGCGTTAATCGATTCCGGAGCTACATGCAGCACGATACACCCCAACTTGGTACGACACTACAGCCTATTCAAAAAGAGGCTTGATCACCCTCGACCTTTGAATAATGCGGATGGAAGTCCCAACCAAGGAGGAGCAATCACGCACGAGGTCTACACATTAATTTTTGATGGACCTAAACCGCAGCCACAAACGTTGGCAGTAGCAACCACAGGACAGGATCAAGTGATCCTAGGAATTGACTATTTGGCCAAAGTCAATCCCGAAATTGATTGGAAGAATCAAGTATGGAATCGGAATGGTAATTCGATACCATTCGAGCTCAACGTCATACGAGCTACCAAGAAGCGAAGGCACAGGAAGCGCAAACGGAAACGGCAAACGAAAGGCAAACCTGACAAGACAAGACCTAGGCATAACACGAAGCAACAGGCTCAGGACAGAGACAACTATCGACACTCTGGAGCACCAGGAATAATATTTGCGCCAAGGAGAGACAACAACGGACACTCTCACGAAACGAAGCCACAAGCGAAGCCGGAAACCAGACCAGCAACACCAAGACTGGAACAGGCAAAACAGACGCCAGAAGTGAAGAGTCCGAGCACGGAAAATATACCAGACTCTACAGCGAAACAGCCACAACAGGAAACGGCAAACAAGCATCATCGAGATGAGGAGGAAATAAACTACACTCCCAAGCGATGGAAGAAACAGGCACCACAAGGAACGAGTATAGTGCAACGACGACCAAGGCACATACCGAGACGGATGATCCCAGCACGGCAACTGTACCAGACATCCGAAGGTGAAACACAAGATGCAACAGGCAAGCATAGCCTAGACGAACAGGAGGAAATAAACGACTCTCCGAAACGTTGGAAGAAACAACCACCACAGAAGATACACCCACTAAGGCAAAACATGCCGGAAGATGAAGAACTCTGGCCATCACCAGAAGAAAACCCGGGCATGAAGTATAGGATACGACCACGAAAGACACGGTATCCAGAGAAGCCAGTGGCAGGCATCATACGACCGAGAACGGCATCGTTAATGCGAGGAGCTAGTCCCACACCGAAGCGTACAAGATGGGCAGACAACGAAAGCGATATCGAGATGCAAGACGAGCAGGAGACAACAGAAGACACTCCTATGCACGATATAGAGCCAGAAGACATTGAAAGTCTTAGGACGACCAACCAACCAGCTACCCTTACCAGAAAGGAAGAGCTCGCTGCAAAGCTAGAGCTAGACATCAATCGAAATTGGTCACCAAGGCAGCAGAACCAAGTCTCACAGCCTCTGAACAAAGCGAGTTCAGTATCCCAGCAGTATTCTCAACAAAAGGCAGCTGCAGAAGGACTACTAGGAACACAGAAACGAGATTGGCGAAAACTCCTACCAAAGGAAATAGAAGACTACGCAGATGTCTTTGATCCTGACAAGTCAAGGAGGTTACCCAAGCATACGAAATGGGATATGGCGATTAACCTCAAAGAAGGAGTACCATTACCGAAACCAAGGCCTATTATCAAGCTCACACGAGAAGAGCAGGCAGCACTCGATGCTTATGTCAAAGAGTTACTTGACAAAGGATGGATTGAAAAGGTTCAACCACATGAACCATGTCCGGTAGCAGCACCAGTCTTCTTTGTAGGAAAGAAAGACGGAGGAGCACGAGCAGTAACCGATTACCGAGACATCAACGACACGACAGTATCAGATCCATACCCGATACCGATCATGAGTGTTCTCCCAGAGAAACTGGAGAAAGGAAAATTCTTCTTTACACTCGACATGCGATCAGGTTACAACAACCTGCGAATCCGAGAAGGAGACGAGTGGAAGGCAGCATTCCGAGTTGGCAATGCAGTCTACAAGCCAAAGGTCATGATGTTTGGAATGAAGAACTCACCTGCAGTATTCCAACGATTCATGAACGACAACTTCGAATATTGGCTCAGGACAGAAGAAGCACTCAACTATTTGGACGACCTTATTGGTCAAGCACAAACTGAAGAGGAACATTGGAAACTCCTCAGGGCAATTCTACAGAAATGCCGAGAGCTCGACATTTACCTCAAAATCGAGAAATGTCACTTCCTCCAAACCCAGCTCGACTACTTGGGATTTGTAGTAGGAACGAAAGGCATCCAGATGGATCCTTATAAGCTCAAAGCTATTCACGAATGGCCAGTGCCAAAGACGAAACGACAAGTTCGAAAGTTCCAAGGATTTTGTAACTTCTACCGAAGATTCATCAGGAACTATGCCGATACATTCGCACCTATTGGCGACCTTATCAAAAAGGATCGCAAGTTCATATGGGCAGAGGCACAAGATAAGGCATTCGAAAGTATCAAGAAGGCATTCGAAACGGAAGTCGCATTGGCAATGCCAAAGCCAGACAAATCATACACATTGGAAACTGATGCATCCGATGTAGCGATTGGTGCAGTCTTACAACAAGAAGACAACCAAGGAGAACTGAGACCATTAGGTTTCATGTCGAAAACTCTAACGAACACCCAACGAAACTATCCGACGCATGACAAAGAGATGCTAGCAATCATGGAAGCACTCAAGCATTGGAGACACCTATTGGAGGGAACCAAAGAACCAGTAACAATCCGAAGCGATCATGCAAACCTCCGATACTTCATGACAGCTCAGAATCTATCGAGACGTCAAGCAAGATGGGCACTAGAGTTATCACGATATAACTTCAAGATTCTCCATTGGCCAGGCAAGAAGAACCAAGCTGACGAGCTATCACGACGATCCGACTATATGCCAGAGGACAAGGACAACTTAGGAGTTACCTTATTACCTCCTGATACGATCAAGCAACAAACATTGCGACGAACGGAGATCAACGGTCTATACAAGCTAGAAACCGAAATGGTCACTATCTCTGATCCTATTATCCGAACGATCAAGAGGAACTACAATACCGAGGAGGCTAAGAAGGAGATTCAGGCGATCAAGCAGAGCAACGGCTACAGTTACAGGAACGGCTTGCACTACGTAACCAATGCATTATATATCCCGCCGTCCGCCAACCTACGAGCGTTGCTAATCCGAAGGCGCCATGATCACAAACTTGCAGGCCACCCAGGAGCAGAAAAGACCATAGAGCTTGTAAAGCGATCATACTATTGGCCGAAGATGGAAGAAATGATCCGAGCATATACCGCAACCTGCGACATATGTCAGCGTGCAAAACCGATTCGACAGTTTCGAAATCCGCCGCTCCAACCGTTGGAGGCACCACATCAACCATGGGAAACCATAACCTGTGACCTGATTACCGACTTACCAGTCAGCAATGAAGGCTACAGCGCGATACTCGTTATAGTGGACAAACTCACTAAAATGGGGAAGTTCATTCCTTGCCAAGGAATACCCAATGCTAAGCAGTTGGCACGTTTGTTCCGCCAACATGTCTTCAAATACTACGGGGCCCCTAAACGAGTAATCTCCGACCGAGGTAGCAACTTCACCGCGCAATTCCTCAAGGAGTTCTGCAGACTCATCGATGTCGATTGGAAAACTAGTACAGCGTATCATCCACAAACCGATGGTCAAACCGAGCGACTAAATCAAGAGCTTGAACAGTACTTACGCTGCTATGTGTCCTACCGACAAACAGATTGGGCAGAGTACATCGATATAGCAGAATTCGCCTACAACAACAGGAAGCACAGTACTACACATCAGTCACCATTCTATACACTGTATGGATGGCATCCTCACCTGGACGTTGCGGAGACCGGTGATTCAAACGTCCCAGAAGCAATAAATCACCTAGAGGAGCTTCGACAAGTACAGCAAGAAGCCTATAATTCGATTAGGCAAGCGAATGAGGCAATGAAGCTTTATGCAGACCTGCATCGAGGCAAACTGCCAGAGTACAAGCCGGGAGACGAAGTGTTACTAGACATGAGGAATCTCAGTCGATTGGAACCAACGAAGAAACTTGCAATGAAATGGGCAGGGCCTTATAAAGTCGAGAAGGCAGTCGGACAAGTGTCATTCAGATTACGCTTACCCGAAACCCTTCCGATCCACCCAGTGTTTCATGCGAGTCTTCTCAGGCCTTACAAACGAAAGGAATACCCTGGAAGACCCACTTTGGATGAACCACCACCTATTGAAGTGGAGGGAGAAGCAGAGTACGAAGTGGAGACGATTCATAATACAAGACGTCATCGGAGCAAGGTCCAATACCTTATCCAATGGAAAGGATACCAGGAGCGAACATGGGAGCCACTTGACAACCTCAAGAACTCCTATCAAATGATCGAAGCATTCCATAAAAAGTATCCTCAGGCAATCCAGCCACCGAACCTTAACCAATGGATCGCCGCACGAAAACGAATGAGGCAATAGTTGCATCACATGCACTCCACCCGATGGAGCCGCTTATGGATCCACAATAGAGACGATGAGTAAGGTCCCCAATGACCTTACCAAGCGATGACATCAATGTGGCACACCAAAGCGAGAGCAGAGATAGAAGAATTAGGCAAGACATCGCCGACATACCAACAAGATGGTATAAAACATGGAGAACTTCGAGCTAAGGAACAACAACTCGAATCTCAACAGCTCTACTTCACTGCAGACGAACCACTACTCAGCTATGCCTATTTTCGACGAGCTACATGCATTCTGTCAACCAGAAGATGCACCAGAATGGACATTTACACTCAGGCCACCGACCGAACGTTATCAATGGCCACAGCTGTGCAACCGATTCAACGAAGAGAACTACGAAGATGAGATTGTACCCCTATGCCCAGGGAAGTACTTCGACGATCTATTCGACAAGTGGAACGCAGTCCACCACAACCGAGACGAAATACCCCACCTTATGATGGCGAATCACTCAGACGAGTGGTTATTCAAACTCAGTAACCCTCGAGACGCAGCATTACGCCGACTCAATGATGATGCATTTCTAACCTACGCGATCGAACTCGAAACGCAAGCATTACATCGAGGCAAGATCGACTTTAGGCACGAAACGACATACAAGAACATCATGGGCATCTATCATTCGGCAATTCAAATTTGCGCCTACCGACGAGACATGACTACCGCAATTCTTAACCGAATGATGCGATGGAGTCACTATCATCCGATGAGCATCGATGCGATGAAGTACATTATATACATAGCCGACCAGACGGGCTTCTATGCATCCCACACCATGCAGTTCATGACGGTACTCAACATGACGAAGTATTACGAAGGAACGAGATACCGAACGGTTATTGAAGCAAGGAACTCTACTACGGACGAGGTACCACTCGACAACATCGAGCACCACGTAGTCGAAGGCAAAGAGGTTAACTACGACCCTCATTACCTTATGGAACTCAACAACCGAGAGGAAGAAGCCAGAGAAAAACTACAGGCTACACGACACCCCTTGCTGGAAGATCTGATGATCTCAGTCTACCAGTACCCGAACGAACTCTACCAGCCGGACGAGATGCTTACTATGTCGGAACAGGAGGACATGTACATACACTCCGACGATACAGAGTCAAGTGAAGAAGGTGAAAGTAGGGAACTATATACCCCAGCGAACTCGGCCCAGACTACACCTGAGGCTGAAGAATCCGAAGATTTGTAAACAACTCTTCTTTTATGCAACCCCTTTCCCATATCGTGACCCGACATGGTCAATTATGCATTTCATTCTTACCTTATGATATTTATGGTCACATCCGACCAAATTATGCTTTAGGCACCTCTTTATTTCACGCTTATTCGGCCAACCAGCACAAATGAAGCACTATGCAGAAGTGTCAAAGAACCTACAAGGGCCTAGACATTTTGTATATTATTTTATTGTGCCGGCTCCGAATTAGCAGATTATGCCTACCTTTTATTATCCTCTATGCAACGGAGAAGCCAAAAGTTTACGTGAAGTCACTCCCTTGCATTATGCTAGGATGTGCCTTCACGCTGAAAGGAACTCCAATTACACTCTTTCTTCGAAAAACTCCATTTGGGGGTTGAAGAGCCGTAGGTAAACACCTGGAACTTCACTCCCAAATTGGTATAAAACTTATTCATTAACGACTTTATGATTTCTTTCTTATCACTTTCAATTGCGTCATATTCTTTACATGATGCACATTTCATATTCATATCCCTTCCCACCACCCTTTACAAGTCAATGTCTTCCCAGACACCCTTTTCACGACGTTCCTGCGAAGCAATACCTGCATTTTCGACGACCGGATCGATAACCTCAACGTCATAACCGAGCGCGAGGTGAACTCGAAGCGCGACAGTAGTAACATCGCGCTGGAACGATTGCATTTCGAAGTCAGCCTCCTAGAGGATGATTAACAACTCGAAACGGCACAGAGCATGCATCACTTACCTGAGCACGCCTCTTACGCTCCAAAATCCAATGACTTATGCCGAAAATCGCGACAATAACGACAAAAACAGTAACAGCAGCGGCGACTTTCGACATTTTGGAGCAGAGATGATGATGGTTTGATAGCAAAAATCAACCATCACTAGGCGACCCTTTATCCGAGCTTTCTCACGGATTAGGATGAACATTTCTCCGAAAGTTCATCTTAGGGGGGGTGTAGTGAAAGGATCCGCTCAAAAACTCGCATCAGGATCGACACGATCAACAGATCTACACGATCAGCTTTCCAAACGCGACTGGTAACCAAGCCAGCTATCAAAGGCCCAAGCAATCGAGCGGCCTAGGCAACAGTAACCCGTTACCACCCGAGCGCTAGAAGCACCGAAGCGGATACGTAATCCCGCTAACAGCTAACACCGCCGACCGCCTATTACCGCGGACTACCACTCTAACGCCGCCGACCAAGCAACCAGAGCGACCTCGATCAAAAGAAGCGATCAAACTTCTTAGAAGTCCAGAAGCACAACTACTAAAGCCTAAACACTAAAAGGCTAAAGGCTAATAAGGTTTATGGAGACCTCACTGGCATTTCAGCACTGTCAAGTCTGTGCACGAGTTTACATGGTCCTTTATGAAGTATACTACTTAGTATGCACGGCAACAGTTGGTACGCGTGACTGTCACATCGAAACCGAGCGACACCTTCAGGATACAATGCATTCCAATCCACCAAGCCCAATAGTACCCAAGAAACGAGAGGAACTCACGATCACAACTCGGACCCCTCGAACTGCGAACCCGATAACTTGGAGAATGATTGGATGGTATAGACCGGAGTTGCACACACCATGTCCAGCATCTACGATACAGGCAAACCTTTATTTACCGAGAGATGCGAACCTGGAAACCAAGCAATTACAACTCCTTATACAACGAAGGATATGGCGCTACATTCGCGATATACGATACGAAGGCAAAGCATGGCTAGTCACCAGAACACAGCAGAACCCACCAGCAGAGCTTATGCAGTTCATGATATGCCTTGGACCATACTCTACACCGACCCGACATCTTAACACTGACGTGCGAGTTATGCTTACCCTCGCTGGACCTCGAGATGAATTCCGAAGAATCACATACCGAGCAGCCTACATCGCTCCAAGAGCAAAGATGCCACTCAATGACGGCAATGACATCGTTATGGAGTACTGACAGTGGAGCATTCCATATCGGAGCACCACCTCTATTGTCTCAGTCAGCAACTCCAAAGAATTCTGTCATAGTGGAGACGACCTTACAAAGATTGGAGCAAAGTGGAGCGAAGCGCAGCAGGATGACAAAGGAACAGATGTAATGGTGGAGGAAAGTGGAGTAAAGTGGAGACAGGATGAGTAAGAAATAGGACGGAAAATGGAATATCTGGGAGCATAAATAGTTGTAGGACTAGGCCCTCATTTCCCCATCTTTCGATCCTCTTAACACACTGGTGTAAAGCTTGCCCTACAGCGAGCTATTACTGTGTGCTTTGTACTATCACGCCTCTTGGAAATCCCAATCTGCTTTACTATCACCTCGTATCTGAAAGCATCCATAACTCGGACTGCGACTAAGAAGGCTAGTAAGGGACCGCGTGGTACAGCCAGACGTGGGTAGATAAGATCACCTTTGCACAACATATCGCTGCTTAGGCAAAAGGATCGAACCGGTGTAACCCCGGGCCTACTCCCTAACACTGCAGCATGGTCCTGTTTAACCTGCTCCCACCTTGCATCAAATAGGGCCCTTTCCGTGCGTTTATTTCTTGTTTCCTCCTGTCTTTGTACTTTCTCAGTTTCCTCCTGTAGTTTTCTCTCCTCCTCTTCTGCGAAATGCTGGATGACTGCTGGATCTGTGAGTAACCGGCCCTTTCCTTCCATGAAGATCCAAGATGTGTCGCGTTTTTGCTGTTTTTTCTTTTCCTTTTCATTCATATTGACCTTCATTTTTCCTGCATACATGTTTTGCACAACAAGCTGTGCATTTGCGGCCTCGTTTATTGCTCGTAGAGTCCTGATGTGCAATCCGGCAAGAGCAAGACTGTCGGTAAGTTTAGTCATATGCTCTTTAAGTTCTTCCTTTGTCGCTGACTCGTGTAATCTCCCAGATGTTTTGATGAGGGTCCAATCTGGCTCGTCTAAGGTGGGTGGACTCTCTCGAATAGGCGGTGCAATATCTGATATTGGATTTTGCTTTGCTTTCGAAACTAGAAAACTCCCGGATGTAGATTGCGCAAGTGAACTAGTGAGTATCCGAGCACGTTTAGATGGTGTATACAGTGCTGGATCAATGCTTGCATCAATCACATGTGCATGAGGCCGTTTTCCATGTGTTGGTGTATAAGGAGAGTTACTCCCTTCACTCGTATATCCATCAACTTGATTATTTTTCATCTGGGGTGTTTTTGGATTACTGAGGTGCGTCTCCGGGTCCAACTCGAATTGCGATGGCTGATAATGATGGAAGACAGCCATTACACGGCGCACAGGGCTTGGCTGAGGGAGTGGAAAGACTGTCCTGACATCCGTTGATGTGACTTCGCTTGGTTTCATTTGCTGGGGCGTAATTACCATGCGATCAAATGGATGTATACCTGTAACTCGAAATGCTGCCTTGATAGTATCACTTGTAAATGCTGTCAGGTACGCATTTCCAAAGACACTAGCAAATTCATCCTTTCCGAGAGGTCGTAATGTGCGTGTTTCAAATTCATCAATTGCTGCATGCCATAACCGTTTCATTTTTGCAAAACAGACAACATCGAGTCCTTGAAGTGCATGGGTACAATGAGGCGGGTAACCAAGCACAATAATATTATGCGCTATTGCAAACTCCAGAAATGGCAAGGAGTAATGAGATGAATGGCCATCAAGAATGAGGACTCTGGCGCATCCTGCAGCACATTCACGTGTAAGTGGTTCAAAGTGCTTTTCTAGCCACTGATATGCAATTTCTTGATCTGTCCAACCATTTGGAGACATCGCAAAGCTGTTAGTGTAAATGTAAGATAATGTAGCTCTATTAAATAGTAAGTCTTACCTTGCTTGAGCCAGGTTATCTATTGTCCATCTTTTATAGAGTCGCTCGCCTTTGAATATTATTGCAGGATCTATTGCCGTACCATCTGCACAGATGGTTACAAGCACAGTAACAGTTTCTTTATTTGCTCCTCCTTGTTTATGAACAACTTTGTATCCAGCTCGTGCAACGACTCGACTGACACCTTGATTTGCAGGTGGACACCCACTTTCATCCATAGCGTAGATGTTCTCCGGTGTAATTCCTTTTTTGATGATCTCTGCTTCCACCAAATTAAACCAGTGAGTGACGGCACTTGGATTTAAAGCTTGAGCTCGTTGCATGTCCAGTGGCTTGCTCCAATAGGTACGTATTTTATCCCGATTTCTATCAAGAAACCCTTGGATCCATTTCTGACCAACTGGGCTATAGTTTGGTCCAATCCGTGTCTCGAGTAGTCTATTTGCATAAAGCTCAATCTCCTCATGCGTGAAGGGACAGCTTCGATCAGATGAAAGAGCCACCAGATCTGCAATCATATTTTCCTCTGTTACTGAGAGTTTCTGCTTCGTTGCGTTAAATGCAAGCATTGATTGCTTTCCATTTACTCTATCTGAAAGAGTAGAATGGCTAACACCAAATTCCCCTGCAATCTTGCGCAATCCACATCGAATTTTGGGAGGTTTGTCCTTTTCTGCAAGGTAAGCCCGGGTTGCTTCTGCAACCTTAGCTTCCTTGGCTTTTTGCTGACAGAGTGACTTAAGAGAGTCAGACAGCGCATGCCTGACCATTTGGATAGTAGAGAGGAATGAGAGGCAAGAGCATAGCGGCTGCAGCAAGATGTGATTAGGAGTTACAGCCACGGAACAAATAATAGTAAATACTGTTTTGTCACACCTCACATATATTTTGCCAAATAAATTGTATTTCATCATAAGCCAATGCCGCAAATGCCTCAGAACTGTAGTTTAGGACCTGGGCTTTACGAATCTATGGTTTTTGTAATTTTGGGGTGGTAAATGAAATTATTGTTGCGTCACTGAAATGTTTTGTCTAAGTCAAAGTCACATGGTATCACAACCATTTCGTCAATAATAATTCCAATTCCCAACATAACACTATGAAACTTGGAAGACTGTATGTTACAAGAAGTATCTCATGACGTAAATTTTTTGAAGTGTGTGGATGGTTGTGGTACAAATGTGGAGTGTCCGAAGGAAGGGGGGTGTCCGAAGGACGGCTCTTATACTGTACCAATGGAAAAAGACTAGACTAGAAAGGTGTCTACGGACGACTGATAAAGCCTTTCATCAACGTTTACTAGGTTGAATTCAATTAATCGGCACCCTTCAATAACCTAACACGACTTCTGGGAACTTCCTCTAGCTTGTTATCTAAAACGACGACTACCTTGTAAACGTCTTCGAACACGACATGATACAGGTTCTGCAGGTCTGTATGGTGATGTTTTTACTGAGCAAAAGCAATATTATACAGGGATCGATCAAACACTCACGTGGGTGCGCAAGCTGAGGTCTCGAGCTGCGGAAATCCAGGACAATAAATTCATCGATTTCAAGCGTCCTACCATATGAGCCAGTCTGCAAAAATCGTCCAGAATGCTCCTCCAATTGATTACCGTCGCGAAGAAGTTCTATTCCCCATTTCTTGGATGGAACGTAAAAATCCACGCGGCCTTCCGCTGTCCCAAATTCTGGGAAGGATAGACATGAACCGGAAGAATATTTGTAACTGCAGCGATAAAATTCGTCCTGGTACTGCGCTTCTGGCGGCCGTTGAATACAGGCAGGACCGATCCTTCTTTCCTCCGAGAGAATGACCGGATCGAACAAGCGAATAATACCCAGCACGAATTCTAGCAGATTGGTTTGGACGGGAATAGGCGATGCTCTGCAACTGAATAGCTTCCATTCGACGAACCACTGATGGAGTGACGATGCAAAAAAATAACCGACTGACTCAGTGCCGTCGTTGTTACGTACCATGTCAGTGTGGAGCCATCCCCTTTTGACACATTGATCAAGTCCTTTCTGGATGTCCTTTTTAACCATGTCGGCAGTTAAGGGAAATCGATCAACGACGGCTGAAAGGGCACTAGATTTCGTATATTCCTGGACATCTTTATCTAGTGGTAAGCCCCTTGTGAATACACCCGAAGTGTGCGTGAGTCGTCTCATGAACTCGTCCGTGGAGAACACTTGGCGGAATGTGATCCAAGTGTATTGCGCGTTGGTCCGATCGCAATCTTTATATGACTGATGAAATCGTATTCAGTCCTGATTCTAAACAAGCAACGGAACTTACAATATCGTTCATGACTACTTGAATGAAACCAATGATCGCTCCTATATGTCCTCCCGTGACTTTAAAGACATTCCTGAAGAACGTCTCGTCGAAGTGAGATGAGCCATCGTACTGCAGCTGGATCAGATCCCAGTACTCTTTCTCGGTAAATAAAATCCCGACACTCGGCAACCAATCATTATGATCAACAGGTCGCAAGGTGATCTTCGATCTCGACGGGATGTCTACCGGAGAGCCATTGAATTGAATGCGTGACGATGCACTCCCATAGCTCGCAAATAGGACCGCACGGGCGTCTAACAATCTCAGACCCTTAAAGAACTGAAGCCAGAGCTTGTCATCTGCGTACGTCATCTGCGCTTCGTCGAATATGAAGATCGTTTCACGTCCCCTTACCCAGCCTTCACCAGCGAGATACCTACTCCACGACCATCTGGGATCGTTGTGGTCCATCGGCCACGAGTGCACAAATATCACATGTCTCGACGGTTCAACTGTTCGGATGTAACTCTGAAGTAATTGCGCAAGAGTTGTCTTCCCACTACCAGGTGTTCCACGGACCTGCTTCACAGTAAATATGTACTTTAAAGTGACAAATCGCAAGAACATACCAAAATGAGCTTATCTTCAATGCCAATCAATCTCTTCCAGATTGCAGAAACGGTATCCTCTCGCCTGCATGTCTTACCTATGGCACTGAATCAAATGGGTGGGCATCAAAGACACTGGACTGAACTTACCGTCGAATGCATTGATATCTACATGCATCATGCGGTTCGTTGGCAGTAGAAACAGTAAAGGCAATAAATGAAAGCTCACCCGAGACAGAATAGTGTAATGCATTCAAATCTGAGGGACACAGAAGTGAGTAAAAGTGAGTCTAGGAGTCAAGCCAGATACCGGCTTGAAAAGAGGAAGAAGCGCGACGCACCGGGAACCTCGATAAGCAGAATCTCACCGCGGAAGAGGCGCAGTGACCTTATCTCTTGTCCAACGCCAAGCCTTTCGGCCTTGGTCTCGTCAGTGAAGTCGACGTTATTCAAACCCTTCTGCAATTGCGCCCTGTTCACCTCTGCGAGCAGTGTTGGGTTCATGCATCTCCACACGGCGAGTGCTCTGGGAGCGACATGCCCGAGGACATCTGGTTGCTCTTCCTTGATCTTCTTTTTCAAATCGTCAACGGATGCATCATGGGGGACATTGATGGAAAACGCGTCTCCAAAGGCAGCCTTCTTCTCATGGTCGATGAGGAGGCACCAGATTTTGATAACCGCCATGCTGACCCGTCGAGGTCGTGGTCGTGGCTAGTGGCAGGAACGAGTTGGTAGGCTCGTAATGGTGACTACCGCCTATATGATTTCCGTGCCTTTCCCACGGCTCGCTTACAGTGGTGACCGGCACGGCCTATGTAGATTGCGTGCCCAGTCGGAGTTTGAAACCTATCCAAATTTAGTACTTCGCGCCGATCATTGTGTCTCACTTTCCACACAACATGTGGATATTCACCGCGTTCCCGGAGGATCTGTTCATACCTATGCTAGATGAACAATACTGTCTTGTGACTCCTGTGCTTACCAATAAACAGACCAACTTAACATTTGCATTTGTAAGACTCGGAAAGATAGAGTTCCAAAATCTGTTACCGGCTTGATCCTGGTCATATGATGAAAGATAAGATGAGATAGTGACACAAGATAATCAATAAGATTTGATAGAGCGTCGATCACTAGTTTATTATTTTTAACGTCTGTCACCTTCTGCCATCATCTTAAGTTGGACTTGCGGTTTTTTGTTCGATCCCGTCTACTATGGAGTCGCTTCGCCTCTTGCCACCACCAATAACAGGGTGTGATGGCAAAGCTTGTAAGTAATTCCATTTCTGAGCTACTTCAATTCACTAATCTATTTCATTATTCAGACTTACACACCGATGACCTGGTGCACATGCCAAAAATGCACCGAAGATGACCCCAAAGGACAGTGCATCCCAGCGACACAAGAACGGTCTCACTCGCTTCAGTACACCGCCGTTCAAAAGCCGCACAAGTGCAAGAAGAAACCCAATCTGCAAGGAATGAGGGGCTCCGTGAAGTCGACCCCAGCCCCAGCCGCAGCAATAGCTGCGGAAACCGCAGCAGCAACTGAGTTTGCTGCTGCTGTTGCTGCTGGTGGTGACTCTGCTGCACCCCAGGAGCTGGATGTAGGCGTGGAGAAGGCCAGAGGAGTCGAAGGCGATGCGGTCGCGCTTTACACAGGTGGTGTTGCATTCCTTCCATCTGCAGGTGAGTATGATGTTAGGGAGTAGGCCCGGGGTTACACCGGTTTGGTCCTTTTGCCTAAGCAGCGGTGTGTTGTGCAGAGGTGATCTTATCTACCCACGTCTGGCTGTACCACGCGGTCCCTTACTAGCCTTCCTAGTCGCGGTCCGAGTTATGGATGCTTTCAGATACGAGGTAATAGTAAAGCAGATTGGGATTTCCAAGAGGCGTGATAGTACAAAGCACACAGTAATAGCTCGCTGTAGGGCAAGCTTTACACCAGTGTGTTAAGAGGATCGAAAGATGGGGAAATGAGGGCCTAATCCTACAACTATTTATGCTCCCAGATATTCCATTTTCCGTCCTATTTCTTACTCATCCTGTCTCCACTTTACTCCACTTTCCTCCACCATTACATCTGTTCCTTTGTCATCCTGCTGCGCTTCGCTCCACTTTGCTCCAATCTTTGTAAGGTCGTCTCCACTATGACAGAATTCTTTGGAGTTGCTGACTGAGACAATAGAGGTGGTGCTCCGATATGGAATGCTCCACTGTCAGTACTCCATAACGATGTCATTGCCGTCATTGAGTGGCATCTTTGCTCTTGGAGCGATGTAGGCTGCTCGGTATGTGATTCTTCGGAATTCATCTCGAGGTCCAGCGAGGGTAAGCATAACTCGCACGTCAGTGTTAAGGTGTCGGGTTGGTGTAGAGTATGGTCCAAGGCATATCATGAACTGCATAAGCTCTGCTGGTGGGTTCTGCTGGGTTCTGGTGACTAGCCATGCTTTGCCTTCGTATCGTATATCTCGAATGTAGCGCCATATCCTTCGTTGTATAAGGAGTTGTAATTGCTTGGTTTCCAGGTTCGCATCTCTCGGTAAATAAAGGTTTGCCTGTATCGTAGATGCTGGACATGGTGTGTGCAACTCCGGTCTATACCATCCAATCATTCTCCAAGTTATCGGGTTCGCAGTTCGAGGGGTCCGAGTTGTGATCGTGAGTTCCTCTCGTTTCTTGGGTACTATTGGGCTTGGTGGATTGGAATGCATTGTATCCTGAAGGTGTCGCTCGGTTTCGATGTGACAGTCACGCGTACCAACCGTTGCCGTGCATACTAAGTAGTATACTTCATAAAGGACCATGTAAACTCGTGCACAGACTTGACAGTGCTGAAATGCCAGTGAGGTCTCCATAAACCTTATTAGCCTTTAGCCTTTTAGCGTTTAGGCTTTAGTAGTTGTGCTTCTGGACTTCTAAGAAGTTTGATCGCTTCTTTTGATCGAGGTCGCTCTGGTTGCTTGGTCGGCGGCGTTAGAGTGGTAGTCCGCGGTAATAGGCGGTCGGCGGTGTTAGCTGTTAGCGGGATTACGTATCCGCTTCGGTGCTTCTAGCGCTCGGGTGGTAACGGGTTACTGTTGCCTAGGCCGCTCGATTGCTTGGGCCTTTGATAGCTGGCTTGGTTACCAGTCGCGTTTGGAAAGCTGATCGTGTAGATCTGTTGATCGTGTCGATCCTGATGCGAGTTTTTGAGCGGATCCTTTCACTACACCCCCCCTAAGATGAACTTTCGGAGAAATGTTCATCCTAATCCGTGAGAAAGCTCGGATAAAGGGTCGCCTAGTGATGGTTGATTTTTGCTATCAAACCATCATCATCTCTGCTCCAAAATGTCGAAAGTCGCCGCTGCTGTTACTGTTTTTGTCGTTATTGTCGCGATTTTCGGCATAAGTCATTGGATTTTGGAGCGTAAGAGGCGTGCTCAGGTAAGTGATGCATGCTCTGTGCCGTTTCGAGTTGTTAATCATCCTCTAGGAGGCTGACTTCGAAATGCAATCGTTCCAGCGCGATGTTACTACTGTCGCGCTTCGAGTTCACCTCGCGCTCGGTTATGACGTTGAGGATATCGATCCGGTCGTCGAAAATGCAGGTATTGCTTCGCAGGAACGTCGTGAAAAGGGTGTCTGGGAAGACATTGACTTGTAAAGGGTGGTGGGAAGGGATATGAATATGAAATGTGCATCATGTAAAGAATATGACGCAATTGAAAGTGATAAGAAAGAAATCATAAAATCATTAAAATCATTAAGTCGTTAATGAATAAGTTTTATACCAATTTGGGAGTGAAGTTCCAGGTGTTTACCTACGGCTCTTCAACCCCCAAATGGAGTTTTTCGAAGAAAGAGTGTAATTGGAGTGCCTTTCAGCGTGAAGGCACATCCTAGCATGATGCAAGGGAGTGGCTTCACGTAAACTTTTTGGCTTCTCCGTTGCATAGAGGATAATAAAAGGTAGGCATAATCTGCTAATTCGGAGCCGGCACAATAAAACAATATACAAAATGTCTAGGCCCTTGTTGGTTCTTTGACACTTCTGCATAGTGCTTCATTTGTGCTGGTTGACCGAATAAGCGTGAAATAAGGAGGTGCCTAAAGCATAATTTGGTCGGATGTGACCATAAATACCATAAGGTAGGAATGAAATGCATAATTGACCATGTCGGGTCACGATATGGGAAAGGGGTTGCATAAAAGAAGAGTTGTTTACAAATCTTCGGATTCTTCAGCCTCAGGTGTAGTCTGGGCCGAGTTCGCTGGGGTATATAGTTCCCTGCTTTCACCTTCTTCACTTGACTCTGTATCGTCGGAGTGTATATACATGTCCTCCTGTTCCGACATAGTAAGCATCTCGTCCGGCTGGTAGAGTTCGTTCGGGTACTGGTAGACTGAGATCATCAGATCTTCCAGCAAGGGGTGTCGTGTAGCCTGTAGTTTTTCTCTGGCTTCTTCCTCTCGGTTGTTGAGTTCCATAAGGTAATGAGGGTCGTAGTTAACCTCTTTGCCTTCGACTACGTGGTGCTCGATGTTGTCGAGTGGTACCTCGTCCGTAGTAGAGTTCCTCGCTTCAATAACCGTTCGGTATCTCGTTCCTTCGTAATACTTCGTCATGTTGAGTACCGTCATGAACTGCATGGTGTGGGATGCATAGAAGCCCGTCTGGTCGGCTATGTATATAATGTACTTCATCGCATCGATGCTCATCGGATGATAGTGACTCCATCGCATCATTCGGTTAAGAATTGCGGTAGTCATGTCTCGTCGGTAGGCGCAAATTTGAATTGCCGAATGATAGATGCCCATGATGTTCTTGTATGTCGTTTCGTGCCTAAAGTCGATCTTGCCTCGATGTAATGCTTGTGTTTCGAGTTCGATCGCGTAGGTTAGAAATGCATCATCATTGAGTCGGCGTAATGCTGCGTCTCGAGGGTTACTGAGTTTGAATAACCACTCGTCTGAGTGATTCGCCATCATAAGGTGGGGTATTTCGTCTCGGTTGTGGTGGACTGCGTTCCACTTGTCGAATAGATCATCGAAGTACTTCCCTGGGCATAGGGGTACAATCTCATCTTCGTAGTTCTCTTCGTTGAATCGGTTGCACAGCTGTGGCCATTGATAACGTTCGGTCGGTGGCCTGAGTATAAATGTCCATTCTGGTGCATCTTCTGGTTGACAGAATGCATGTAGCTCGTCGAAAATAGGCATAGCTGAGTAGTGGTTCGTCTGCAGTGAAGTAGAGCTGTTGAGATTCGAGTTGTTGTTCCTTAGCTCGAAGTTCTCCATGTTTTATACCATCTTGTTGGTATGTCGGCGATGTCTTGCCTAATTCTTCTATCTCTGCTCTCGCTTTGGTGTGCCACATTGATGTCATCGCTTGGTAAGGTCATTGGGGACCTTACTCATCGTCTCTATTGTGGATCCATAAGCGGCTCCATCGGGTGGAGTGCATGTGATGCAACTATTGCCTCATTCGTTTTCGTGCGGCGATCCATTGGTTAAGGTTCGGTGGCTGGATTGCCTGAGGATACTTTTTATGGAATGCTTCGATCATTTGATAGGAGTTCTTGAGGTTGTCAAGTGGCTCCCATGTTCGCTCCTGGTATCCTTTCCATTGGATAAGGTATTGGACCTTGCTCCGATGACGTCTTGTGTTATGAATTGTCTCCACTTCGTACTCTGCTTCTCCCTCCACTTCAATAGGTGGTGGTTCATCCAAAGTGGGTCTTCCAGGGTATTCCTTTCGTTTGTAAGGCCTGAGAAGACTCGCATGAAACACTGGGTGGATCGGAAGGGTTTCGGGTAAGCGTAATCTGAATGACACTTGTCCAACTGCCTTCTCGACTTTATAAGGCCCTGCCCATTTCATTGCAAGTTTCTTCGTTGGTTCCAATCGACTGAGATTCCTCATGTCTAGTAACACTTCGTCTCCTGGCTTGTACTCTGGCAGTTTGCCTCGATGCAGGTCTGCATAAAGCTTCATTGCCTCATTCGCTTGCCTAATCGAATTATAGGCTTCTTGCTGTACTTGTCGAAGCTCCTCTAGGTGATTTATTGCTTCTGGGACGTTTGAATCACCGGTCTCCGCAACGTCCAGGTGAGGATGCCATCCATACAGTGTATAGAATGGTGACTGATGTGTAGTACTGTGCTTCCTGTTGTTGTAGGCGAATTCTGCTATATCGATGTACTCTGCCCAATCTGTTTGTCGGTAGGACACATAGCAGCGTAAGTACTGTTCAAGCTCTTGATTTAGTCGCTCGGTTTGACCATCGGTTTGTGGATGATACGCTGTACTAGTTTTCCAATCGACATCGATGAGTCTGCAGAACTCCTTGAGGAATTGCGCGGTGAAGTTGCTACCTCGGTCGGAGATTACTCGTTTAGGGGCCCCGTAGTATTTGAAGACATGTTGGCGGAACAAACGTGCCAACTGCTTAGCATTGGGTGTTCCTTGGCAAGGAATGAACTTCCCCATTTTAGTGAGTTTGTCCACTATAACGAGTATCGCACTGTAGCCTTCATTGCTGACTGGTAAGTCGGTAATCAGGTCACAGGTTATGGTTTCCCATGGTTGATGTGGTGCCTCCAACGGTTGGAGCGGCGGATTTCGAAACTGTCGAATCGGTTTTGCACGCTGACATATGTCGCAGGTTGCGGTATATGCTCGGATCATTTCTTCCATCTTCGGCCAATAGTATGATCGCTTTACAAGCTCTATGGTCTTTTCTGCTCCTGGGTGGCCTGCAAGTTTGTGATCATGGCGCCTTCGGATTAGCAACGCTCGTAGGTTGGCGGACGGCGGGATATATAATGCATTGGTTACGTAGTGCAAGCCGTTCCTGTAACTGTAGCCGTTGCTCTGCTTGATCGCCTGAATTTCCTTCTTAGCCTCCTCGGTATTGTAGTTCCTCTTGATCGTTCGAATAATAGGATCAGAGATAGTGACCATTTCAGTTTCTAGCTTGTATAGACCGTTGATCTCTGTGCGTCGCAATGTTTGTTGCTTGATCGTATCAGGAGGTAATAAGGTAACTCCTAAGTTGTCCTTGTCCTCTGGCATATAGTCGGATCGTCGTGATAGCTCGTCAGCTTGGTTCTTCTTGCCTGGCCAATGGAGAATCTTGAAGTTATATCGTGATAACTCTAGTGCCCATCTTGCTTGACGTCTCGATAGATTCTGAGCTGTCATGAAGTATCGGAGGTTTGCATGATCGCTTCGGATTGTTACTGGTTCTTTGGTTCCCTCCAATAGGTGTCTCCAATGCTTGAGTGCTTCCATGATTGCTAGCATCTCTTTGTCATGCGTCGGATAGTTTCGTTGGGTGTTCGTTAGAGTTTTCGACATGAAACCTAAAGGTCTCAGTTCTCCTTGGTTGTCTTCTTGTTGTAAGACTGCACCAATCGCTACATCGGATGCATCGGTTTCCAATGTATATGGTTTGTCTGGCTTTGGCATTGCCAATGCGACTTCCGTTTCGAATGCCTTCTTGATACTTTCGAATGCCTTATCTTGTGCCTCTGCCCATATGAACTTGCGATCCTTTTTGATAAGGTCGCCAATAGGTGCGAATGTATCGGCATAGTTCCTGATGAATCTTCGGTAGAAGTTACAAAATCCTTGGAACTTTCGAACTTGTCGTTTCGTCTTTGGCACTGGCCATTCGTGAATAGCTTTGAGCTTATAAGGATCCATCTGGATGCCTTTCGTTCCTACTACAAATCCCAAGTAGTCGAGCTGGGTTTGGAGGAAGTGACATTTCTCGATTTTGAGGTAAATGTCGAGCTCTCGGCATTTCTGTAGAATTGCCCTGAGGAGTTTCCAATGTTCCTCTTCAGTTTGTGCTTGACCAATAAGGTCGTCCAAATAGTTGAGTGCTTCTTCTGTCCTGAGCCAATATTCGAAGTTGTCATTCATGAATCGTTGGAATACTGCAGGTGAGTTCTTCATTCCAAACATCATGACCTTTGGCTTGTAGACTGCATTGCCAACTCGGAATGCTGCCTTCCACTCGTCTCCTTCTCGGATTCGCAGGTTGTTGTAACCTGATCGCATGTCGAGTGTAAAGAAGAATTTTCCTTTCTCCAGTTTCTCTGGGAGAACACTCATGATCGGTATCGGGTATGGATCTGATACTGTCGTGTCGTTGATGTCTCGGTAATCGGTTACTGCTCGTGCTCCTCCGTCTTTCTTTCCTACAAAGAAGACTGGTGCTGCTACCGGACATGGTTCATGTGGTTGAACCTTTTCAATCCATCCTTTGTCAAGTAACTCTTTGACATAAGCATCGAGTGCTGCCTGCTCTTCTCGTGTGAGCTTGATAATAGGCCTTGGTTTCGGTAATGGTACTCCTTCTTTGAGGTTAATCACCATATCCCATTTCGTATGCTTGGGTAACCTTCTTGACTTGTCAGGATCAAAGACATCTGCGTAGTCTTCTATTTCCTTTGGTAGGAGTTTTCGCCAATCTCGTTTCTGTGTTCCTAGTAGTCCTTCTGCAGCTGCCTTTTGTTGAGAATACTGCTGGGATACTGAACTCGCTTTGTTCAGAGGCTGTGAGACTTGGTTCTGCTGCCTTGGTGACCAATTTCGATTGATGTCTAGCTCTAGCTTTGCAGCGAGCTCTTCCTTTCTGGTAAGGGTAGCTGGTTGGTTGGTCGTCCTAAGACTTTCAATGTCTTCTGGCTCTATGTCGTGCATAGGAGTGTCTTCTGTTGTCTCCTGCTCGTCTTGCATCTCGATATCGCTTTCGTTGTCTGCCCATCTTGTACGCTTCGGTGTGGGACTAGCTCCTCGCATTAACGATGCCGTTCTCGGTCGTATAATGCCTGCCACTGGCTTCTCTGGATACCGTGTCTTTCGTGGTCGTATCCTATACTTCATGCCCGGGTTTTCTTCTGGTGATGGCCAGAGTTCTTCATCTTCTGGCATGTTTTGCCTCAGTGGGTGTATCTTCTGTGGTGGTTGTTTCTTCCAACGTTTCGGAGAGTCGTTTATTTCCTCCTGTTCGTCTAGGCTATGCTTGCCTGTTACATCTTGTGTTTCACTTTCGGATGTCTGGTACAGTTGCCGTGCTGGGATCATCCGTCTCGGTATGTGCCTTGGTCGTCGTTGCACTATACTCGTTCCTTGTGGTGCCTGTTTCTTCCATCGCTTGGGAGTGTAGTTTATTTCCTCCTCATCTCGATGATGCTTGTTTGCCGTTTCCTGTTGTGGCTGTTTCGTTGCAGAGTCTGGTATATTTTCCGTGCTCGGACTCTTCACTTCTGGCGTCTGTTTTGCCTGTTCCAGTCTTGGTGTTGCTGGTCTGGTTTCCGGCTTCGCTTGTGGCTTCGTTTCGTGAGAGTGTCCGTTGTTGTCTCTCCTTGGCGCAAATATTATTCCTGGTGCTCCAGAGTGTCGATAGTTGTCTCTGTCCTGAGCCTGTTGCTTCGTGTTATGCCTAGGTCTTGTCTTGTCAGGTTTGCCTTTCGTTTGCCGTTTCCGTTTGCGCTTCCTGTGCCTTCGCTTCTTGGTAGCTCGTATGACGTTGAGCTCGAATGGTATCGAATTACCATTCCGATTCCATACTTGATTCTTCCAATCAATTTCGGGATTGACTTTGGCCAAATAGTCAATTCCTAGGATCACTTGATCCTGTCCTGTGGTTGCTACTGCCAACGTTTGTGGCTGCGGTTTAGGTCCATCAAAAATTAATGTGTAGACCTCGTGCGTGATTGCTCCTCCTTGGTTGGGACTTCCATCCGCATTATTCAAAGGTCGAGGGTGATCAAGCCTCTTTTTGAATAGGCTGTAGTGTCGTACCAAGTTGGGGTGTATCGTGCTGCATGTAGCTCCGGAATCGATTAACGCTTTGACTGCTAGGGTCTTTGTTCCAACCTTCACTCGAATAGGTAATCGGGGATGCAATGCTTGTATTGGCAATCGCTTATTGTACATCGCTTCACTGGGGTTGAACCCAGGAGGTTTGAAACACTGGTTGTTGAAACCTTTCTCGTCACCCTTGTCACACTCACATCGCGCAGTCTCGTTCGATGGAGGTCTTAATCTTTTCCCTGTTGCTCTTTACTTGCTAGGGATTTGCGAATGTTGTTTCGGTATTCTTCGTCATGCTTGCAAGTCCATCCTGCTGATTCATCGCCTTTAGCCCATGCTACATGGTCGTAGTGGACTGGCCTTCGGCAGTGTGGATCGGGGCATGTTTCCTTGAAATCGATTGTTCGTGTTGTCATCGTCCTCCGTTTTACACCATTAGTCTTCTTCGGCTTCCTAGGGGAAGAACCCTTTTGCTTCCTTGGTGCCTTGCAATCCTTTGCGTAATGTCCTGACTTTTCACAGTTGTAGCATTTGCCTCCCTTCTTCGGCAAGCCTCGGAGTGCATCTACATCCATGGCGTCTGGATCTCGTTTCGTTGTTTGTACTGGTGGTCGGAAAGATGACTGTCCGTTCGATTTGAATCTCGGGGTGTATGTTTGACTGCCCATGAGCCTTTGCCTGGCGTCAGAGTTTGCTAGGTTGCTTGTCCATTCCATCCATGCATCGAGGTCGTTCTTCTCGAAAGCATCGGGTTGTACAGATTCGACTCGTCGTTTGACCCACATGTCTAGTCCTTTGACATAGATGTACTTGAGCATCTGCTTATCCATCGTGTCTGGTGCTCGTGCTTTGAGTCGTCGGAATTCGTCGTTGTACGCCCTAATGCTTGCTCCTTTCTGCTGGATGCATAGTAGTTGGAATAGGGCTTCCTGTTCTCCAATGATCGGATGTCCTGCTCGGATCCTCATCCAGTTCAGCATGTCCTTGAGTGATGCGAACATTCCGTTTGTTGCAGCGATAATCGCAGGTACTGGTTTCAGTTTCCCATTGGCATCGAATGATGTTAGGGTATTCTTCTCTGCAAACCAATCGTAGCTGTCGCCTTCTAGTGCCGCAAATAGGCTCTTTGCGATCTCCTCCTCATCCTTGACTCCATGCTGTGCCAGCTTCGAGATACATCGACTAATCCACAGATCAATATCTTCGCTTCGCTTGCCATAGTACTTCGGAAGCTTGATGCTGTGTTTAGAGAGTTGTGTCTGAAGAGTCTGTAGTTGCTGCTCCAGTGCTTGCACCTTCTGGTCGGTTGTCGACATGATCGTAAGTGCTTATGGGCACTGCTGGTGGTGAATAGGATGGTGGTGGTGGATTCTCTGGCGCTTGGGTTGCTACTGAACCACTTGCTGGTACTGCAGGTACTGTTGGTACTTGGATGATAACCGTTCGAGGTGGGGTTCTGAGTAAGAATGGCCTTCGTGATGCTTCTTCGTCTGAGGACACTGATTCGTCAGAACTCTGTTCCTGTTGGGCTCTCTCTCTTGGTAGAAAGTATTCCCAGCGTTGTGCTGCCTGAGCTACTTCTCGAATTCGTTGAGCGTGTTCGAGTATGTTCCTCGAGGTAGTTTCGGTTGTCTGTACCGATGTGAGTATAGCTGCGTAGGTACGTTGACTCGACTCAATTGTTTGTCCTAGTTGGAGTAGGGCTTCTCGCAGGTTATGGATGTCTTGAACAATCCTTGGTTGATCTAGAGCTGTCCTGTTAAGCTCTCCGACTCTCGTCTCGATTGTCTGTAGTTGTTGTTCCTGAGCAGTAATCCTGTTTCGGATAGCGTTGAGCTCTCGGTCAAGTACTCCGTTTCCGTCTATGACCCGTTGATTGAGTGCCCCTGCTGCTCGATCCAATTCCAGAGTATATCTCTCTAGAGCTGCTACCTGTGCTCCAATTCTTCGAGTAGTTGTTTCGAGTGCTTCGAATCGATCTCCTACTGCTGTCGTGTATGCTCCGGTTGGTAGACTGTTTGACTGCCCCGTGTTTGCAGTTCGTTCTTCCAGTCTTTCAACCCTTTCTTGTAGCCTTCTGATCACTGGTGGATACAATATGCTGTGGTTCGTTGTCGCGTATAGTATGTCGTGATCGCTTTCCAGACTACGTAGCCTGTTGGTGATATGTTGAACTCGTTCGTCGAGGGATCTAGGTGTGAACCTCGTTTGATTATCGTTCGCCCGTTCGTTCGTTCGATGACCGTTACTTCTGTTGTTGGCGTTTCCTGATCGGTTCATGAACTTCGTTTCTCGCCTGATGCTTCAGGGTTATTGTTCCTTGGTGCTGTTAACCAAGTAGTTCCTTTCTCGTCGAATGTAGCAATAGTGGAAGGGACTGCTGCTACTTTCGTGGTTGTTGTTTGCGTGCTCCCAACTGCAGGGCTACCAGATGCCTTTGCTATTAGGTACACTTCGTCGTTGTAGGGGTTATGATAGTAGATATGTGATTTAAGTGAATCGGGTTTGTCGTTCTCCAGGATGTGCACTTGTCCTGAGGATTCGATATGGGTACTAGTCTCGAAACTAGTGACGTCGATAGGGACTTGAGGTCGACGGTCCTCGCCTTAATAAAACACTAGCCAAGAACCTTGCCCGTGAGAGGTGGTGGTAAAACTAGCGAGTGATCTTTCGATCCAATGTTAGGGAGTAGGCCCGGGGTTACACCGGTTTGGTCCTTTTGCCTAAGCAGCGGTGTGTTGTGCAGAGGTGATCTTATCTACCCACGTCTGGCTGTACCACGCGGTCCCTTACTAGCCTTCCTAGTCGCGGTCCGAGTTATGGATGCTTTCAGATACGAGGTAATAGTAAAGCAGATTGGGATTTCCAAGAGGCGTGATAGTACAAAGCACACAGTAATAGCTCGCTGTAGGGCAAGCTTTACACCAGTGTGTTAAGAGGATCGAAAGATGGGGAAATGAGGGCCTAATCCTACAACTATTTATGCTCCCAGATATTCCATTTTCCGTCCTATTTCTTACTCATCCTGTCTCCACTTTACTCCACTTTCCTCCACCATTACATCTGTTCCTTTGTCATCCTGCTGCGCTTCGCTCCACTTTGCTCCAATCTTTGTAAGGTCGTCTCCACTATGACAGAATTCTTTGGAGTTGCTGACTGAGACAATAGAGGTGGTGCTCCGATATGGAATGCTCCACTGTCAGTACTCCATAACGATGTCATTGCCGTCATTGAGTGGCATCTTTGCTCTTGGAGCGATGTAGGCTGCTCGGTATGTGATTCTTCGGAATTCATCTCGAGGTCCAGCGAGGGTAAGCATAACTCGCACGTCAGTGTTAAGGTGTCGGGTTGGTGTAGAGTATGGTCCAAGGCATATCATGAACTGCATAAGCTCTGCTGGTGGGTTCTGCTGGGTTCTGGTGACTAGCCATGCTTTGCCTTCGTATCGTATATCTCGAATGTAGCGCCATATCCTTCGTTGTATAAGGAGTTGTAATTGCTTGGTTTCCAGGTTCGCATCTCTCGGTAAATAAAGGTTTGCCTGTATCGTAGATGCTGGACATGGTGTGTGCAACTCCGGTCTATACCATCCAATCATTCTCCAAGTTATCGGGTTCGCAGTTCGAGGGGTCCGAGTTGTGATCGTGAGTTCCTCTCGTTTCTTGGGTACTATTGGGCTTGGTGGATTGGAATGCATTGTATCCTGAAGGTGTCGCTCGGTTTCGATGTGACAGTCACGCGTACCAACCGTTGCCGTGCATACTAAGTAGTATACTTCATAAAGGACCATGTAAACTCGTGCACAGACTTGACAGTGCTGAAATGCCAGTGAGGTCTCCATAAACCTTATTAGCCTTTAGCCTTTTAGCGTTTAGGCTTTAGTAGTTGTGCTTCTGGACTTCTAAGAAGTTTGATCGCTTCTTTTGATCGAGGTCGCTCTGGTTGCTTGGTCGGCGGCGTTAGAGTGGTAGTCCGCGGTAATAGGCGGTCGGCGGTGTTAGCTGTTAGCGGGATTACGTATCCGCTTCGGTGCTTCTAGCGCTCGGGTGGTAACGGGTTACTGTTGCCTAGGCCGCTCGATTGCTTGGGCCTTTGATAGCTGGCTTGGTTACCAGTCGCGTTTGGAAAGCTGATCGTGTAGATCTGTTGATCGTGTCGATCCTGATGCGAGTTTTTGAGCGGATCCTTTCATATGAGGTTGTTGGTTGACTTTTTCTGAGCTGATTCCATAGAAAATTTCAGTTCCATCCGATGATCGTCCGCTCGAAGACGCTTTTCGAGATCATATGGACGTGGACCTCGGTTTCGAGCTATATGAGGCGATCGAAGCAGATAGCTATCCGGCTCAGCCATCGAGTCCTACGGCGTTCGAGGTGCCGTGCCCAGATTCCTCCAAACCGGAGCACATACAAGAAGCGCAGTGGCCTTATTCTCAATCAGCCGGCACATATGCCGGTGGAAACCAAGATAGAGCGGCATACGACTCGCTCAGTAGCCTTCTCTGGCGGGGTATACTTTTTTTTGCCGCTTTTCTTAATCTTTGATTTCACCTCTCGCACCGTGGCTGCAACCTTTTCCTTTCTTTTTGCAGAATTATTCTCGTTTATACAAATGTACTGGAGCATCAAGACAAGCCGGAAATGACCCTCAAGACCGCATTTCGGACACTCGGGCTTCAAGATCAGTTCAAAATATATCCTATGTGTCCAGAATGTCGATAGGTCTATCCTCCAGATTCTGACTCGGATATGCGATGCCCGGAGTGTGAAGAGCCGCTCTTCAAGACTAAAGAGTGGCTTAAAAAAAATTTCGACGGAAGTGCAGAAAACAAGGAAGACCAGACGATAGTCCCGGTACTCAAGTTTCCGTATAGGTCGTTGACTAGTCAGTTGGAGGAGCTACTCTGCCGGTCTGGAATGGAAGATTTTTTAGATTCTTGGAGGTATGCTCCCAGACAGCACGACCGTATGGGAGATATAATGGACGGCCTGGTGTGGAAAACCATCAAGGGACACGATGGGAGACCATTTTTCGAAAATGGTCCCAATCGTGCGTCTCCCGACGAACTGAGAGTCAGGATCACATTGGGATTTGATGGGTAAGTCTTCTGTATCTCTTTTCATTCCTGTATTCTACTAACAGGAGCATACTATATGAAGATTTGGAGGCGAACGCAGTAGAAATGGACCGAGCTACAGCTCTGGGGTCCTTTCTCACTGCATCGCAAACCTACCAATCCATCTAAAGTAAGTCTTTCTTTCTTTCTTTGAGACCATCCTCGCAGCGAACTATCTATTACAGATATCAACCTCAGAATCTTCTTCTTTCTGGGATAACACCGGGTCCTAAGGAAGTGACCGGTGATGAACTCCAGCACATTTTGAAGCTGGATGTGGATGAGAAGCTTCGTCTCTACAGCGATGGAACTGTAATCAAAACTCCTTGATATCCTACAGGTATGCCTTCAATTCATATATGTACATCCCAAATTATGATTGTCTTGTCGACAAACAGGCCGCCTCGTTCGTTTGGTATGTCTGGCGTTATGCTGCGACCATCCGGCCCTCTGCCGTGTAAGCGGCTTTGCAGACCATGCACACAAGACTTCATTTTGTACACGCTGCAAGGCTCAGCGAGCCTCCATTCGCAAAGAGAGGGGCGTGACTAACAGTAAATGCTTCAAATCCATCCAATTGGTTGATGAGCTTAAGCATCATAGGATTTCCTATGCGAACGTCTGAGGAGCATCGCATGCTCTCAGAACGATATAAAGCTTGTACTGTAGGAGAGCGTCAGGCTTTCTTCAAAACAAACGATGTGAGGTACTTTGAATTATCATGCTTGCCATATTTCGATCCGATCAAGATGGGGATAATAGACCCGATGCATAATATTTTGCTCGGTGCATTCTTTTTAACTTCTTGTTTATTCTAATCTACTAATACTATCTGTACTTAGGTATATGCAAGTCCCAATGGCTCGACTCATGGATTCTGAAGAACGTTCTTCGTAAGCGAACACAGAAAAAGACGTGCGAACTCGATAGGATTCATTATTATCTTCGTAAGGTAGTGCAATTTCGTTGATACCTCGGATACAAATGACTAAGTGTATCTTCAGTTCGAGATGCCCTCTTGGGTGGGACATCTCCCCCAGGACGTCGGTTATCCGGCTGGTGGGTCTCTCTCTGCAGATGAATATAAGGCTCTCGTACTCATATATGCTCCATTAGTGGTAAGCTATGATTATCTTAACACTTCCCCATATCTAAGTGGCAAGCTCGCGCGCTTAGTCTAGAGCTCTTTGGCGCAAACACTCACATTTCATTATAGATTTCACTCATTTGGATGGAGTTCCAGCCTGCTGCCGAGGCTATCTACGAAAAGAAGAAAGCCATTTACAAACGAAACGAAGCGGAGCGGCTAGCATGGTGAAACTCCTGTGTACTGTCTGTTAGCAGAGGAGTGTCGCAGTTCTGTTGGGGGCTGTTCTGTAAGATTGAGACAAATGGAATAGCAGAAGGGTGACTATAGGCCAAAGCTGGGGTGATTCCGAAGGGTTGAGCTAGGTTCCGAAGCGGTTTCGGAGGGGATGAGTGAGTTGAGATTAAAGGCTGCTGAAAGTATGCGAGGGTGGGGATTTGAGCGGAAAAAAGAAGCCAAGAAGCAAGCGGGAGAAGTTGAGGTGAGGGGGATCGGCGGTGGCGATACGATGGTACAAACGATGTTCTCACAGGTAACCCTTCGATGGATTCGAACCCTGGGGAGTAGTAACGATGAGATGAAGCTTGGGATGATGATATTTCCAAAGCTTAGAACGAAGCTAGAGTGATCCTACGAGGATCCAATACGATGCGACAGGATGCAATGAAACGCAAGGTGTTGCGCAGCGTAACAATGCGATACGATGCGGAACAGAGCGGGGGGGGGGGGGGACGAGAGTTGAACAAAGGGACCAGTAAGTTGTGAGTAGAGACTCTAACAGCAATGCGAGTCGAACTGAGCACACTGATCTCGGAACACGACTGCTAGGCAGGGGTCTTGGGACGAATGAAACAGAACTATTGTATATTTGATAGAGGCAAGAGAGTCAAAGTGAGTACAGTGAGAGTCAAGGTGTTTTGAATGTAGCAAGGAGAGAAGACGAGTAGGACTAGAGCTGGGCTTTCCGGTCCAGACTTGACTCCTGTACTGATCTGTGGGCCGGACTGAACTGAACTCCCCTACACAAATAGATCGTCTATTTATAACATTGTCCATCCTGAGCCTTCAAAGCATCAGGGACCATAAACGAAGAGAAGTCAGAAGGCATATCTCAAAGGGGAGCATGGAGAACAAAAGACGAGGTGAACATATCTGGAAAGTGGCAAGCACATAGATCATAGGGCATAAAACAAAATATGAGCGCATATAGAACATAGAGGGGAGAAGTCAGAGCGCATTGCATTGGATCGAAGCTTGGGAGGCGTCAGGCGTCGGTCCCGAGTCTCACAATTCAAATCTTGGGCTTGGGACTGATAAGACGAGTCGGCTGAGCCTTGCTTTGTGGAGTCGACTGGGTGGCTCAGGCGTCTGATCTGCTATCCTTGAGCGATTTCCAATGTCATAAGTTTTTCCCCGGCGGCAGTCCAATGCATGAGGCTGTAATAGATCGCTCCGCTTCGAATCATGTTGATCCGCGCCGGATTAGACTGTTACGACGCGGAACATGGCGGAATGTGTGTCACGTGCGTGATTTCGGACCTAGCGCGTCGTTGCTTCTTACAACGGCTCACTGCAGGAAATAGGACCGAAAAAGACAAGCAACCGCTGAAAATACTGACTCTTAGGATGCACAAGGACGACGCCGACAACTTCTTGAAGCTCGCCGCTTCATTAAAGATTATATTGGCCCATTCCATTAATAGAAACGACATACCACGTGCTTCGGCACTCCTGACTCAGTATCTCAAGACGTATTTTGAGGTAAGCGTATCAGTCCATTTTGATAATTGGCATCCTTCTAACTTCATTCATGCCCCTGTATCGCTTGCCAGATTCACAAGTCTGACGTGAAGCCTAACCATCATTGGGTTACTCACGTATTTGACCAGATACGAGACTTTGGTCCTGTTTATGGCTTTTGGACCTTTACGAATGAGCACCTCAACAAAGTACTCAAAAGTTTCTGAACAAACAATCATAATGGTGGTGAGATCGAGTTAAGTTTTTTTCGAGCATTCTTCAAAGAAGGGAAGCTTCGTGAAAAAGTTCATATTATATGTTTTGCAGTTTCTCAAAGGGCTTATTCGCTTCTATTCTTCCCAGTTGCGCTCACTCAAGTTCGAACGAGAGCCATTCCTGAGCGAGGTTTCAACACTCGTTCTCCAAGCGGACAACGAGCTTTGTGGTACGGTTGCTGCCATGGCAGCGATGTCAGACGAAGTTGCTGCTGCCTCCCTCGACTGTAAGTACTTACTTCAACGACTCGCAACGTTCTTGCTGATATTATCACTCAGGTGGCAAAAAAATCTCTCTTGGCCCAGGGGTGGATCATTGACTCGATAAAGAACTAGAGATCCCGGTGATCGATAGCTACCGCGAAACGCATCCCGAGGGATCGATCGTATCAAGCTCATCCGACCTCATGGAACATTCAAACGTTCTGTTTCCTTTCGCTAAGTTTCATTCGTATATCATCATTGAAGGCCGACGAATAGTACCATCGCAAAGTGCCTAGAAAGCACCAAACGCAATCATTCAAATGGAACTACATGGAGTACTCTCTGTCGGCCAAGTGGTCAAATTTTTTTCTCATCAACAGAACTCTCAACTGGAACCTCGGACGTTCTTACACGTCAATTGGTTTTGTTCACACCATGATATCGATACGAAGGCATGGGACCCTTAGTACGTATATTTCACAGTCTTATTTCTATCCTAATTTCTTCGCGTTATAAAGCCCAGAACTTGAAATCAGGTTCTGGGTTTATAACGACTATCTTCACTATGGAGAAGGGCCGCCTGTTGTGATCCCGCCTTCACTCGTGAAGTCCCAGGCCTGCAGGCTGGCGACTTACTTTCCACGAGCTCATTCTGCTTCTGATGGCCTCAAAGAAGACAAAGACAACACTCAGACAGAGGGCGAGGGAGAAACTGCGCAAGAGCTGACCTGTGACATAGAAGAACAGGAAGAAGCAGCAGAGTTGGTATGGGCAACTATTGGTCTTTCCAGAGTGAGTACAATCGGAGAACTCTACAAGAAGAAGCAATCGGACGTCTCATTAACTGGACTAAAGGATGATGTGGTAATATAACATCACGATAATTTATTCGGTGAGTCTTGATTCTACAGCGCTCTACTTTAAAGTTGATAACTTGTTACAGGAAACGATCTCTCGCTCTGAGACTTGCATTCTAGAATTGCAAAAGCGACACTATGCCTGTGATTCAAAGGCGTATCACGGATAATTGACATATAAGTCATCTGGGTCAAATGGAACTCCTTCCTCGTGATTGTCGATGTCCTTGGCGTACCCAGACTCAGACTCGGACTCGGACTCAGACTCGAGTCCGCCCTTTTTCTGCTCCTCGCCGACTCTCGACCCAAAACCTGCCGGATCCCTCTCCCTTACCCTCAGTTTCTTCTCGAGAACTGATCCAAATATGTGAGTATCAAACCAGTCTTCGTTTTTCATAAACGGATAAATTTTTTTGTATGGAGGTGAATTGTTGACTCGTCCAAGATCGATTTGAGGAATGGTCGGATTGGATCTGCTGGCATTTTTTCTTGACTCGATGCTGAGTTTGTCGAGTTTCTCATAGATGTCGTTAAGCTTTGGAGTAAGAAGTCAGAATCAAACGGTAAGTTTGACTCTTTTTATTTCACAACCGTTTACTCACCTCTTCTGATCTAAAGCCTCTCTTCACTATTTCAAAAACCTTCATCTCTTGTTCTTTCTGCAACTCGGTAAGTCCGGCCTTTTTGTAAAGTCTCTTCTTATGATCACCCCTCTTCTTCTCGTCCTCCGTGTCAAGCTCACTCTCTAGCATCGACATGTAATCGGTGAGAACAAGGTCTTCGGGAGCGACACCATACTTGGCCTCGTACTCCTTGGAATGCTTGACTCGTTCGATCTTTTTCTATGGTGGTAAGTTAGTAATGTGTTCTGCTTGAGCATAGTCATAGCAGTCATGATGCGCGATCTTTATATAGAGCCTGTAACTCCATGTTACTCGAGATCATCGCGGTCCAAACTGCCAAGGCATGCAAAAGGTGCGTAAACAGAACTTTCTCACCTGATGCTGTCGCTGAGTACGGACTTGTGCTTTCTTCCTCAGTGTAAGCTTCTTCCTCTCGACAAGGTCATTTTCGGCCTTGTATATCTTCCTCTATTCACAGAACACCACCTTTCCAAATTCACGAAGGTCGTCATCTGTGAATTTGACGTCCTTTACTCCGGTAAGAGTACCGTTTACGTCGTTCTAGGTATGTTAATGCATATTATGCATATATTCAATTTGATTGACAATCGTACTTACTGTAATCGTGGATTTGACTGCTAAAACAGCCTGTTCGATCAGATGGACATTGATGATGTACCCGACCTCCCTTGAGAGGTCGGGTATGATATGCTGGATGTGTTCGCTAACCTGTTTTAGGCTGCTTGTTTCAGGTGTAGGCATGTTTCCATCTTTCGTCGAAATTTCGCCCTTCGTTTCCATTTCGTATTTCACCAATAACTTGAAAAAGACAATCCAGGTGAGTATTAATCATGTTGCTATAAGTGCTTGAGCTGAAGCGTACCTGTAGAGTCTTGCGAGCTATTTTTTCCTCCTCGGTAAGTTCATTCCTCAGTTTACTTAACAATTTTTTAATTGCCGGTTTCCGCCCACCCCTCCTCTTCTTTCGTTTCCCCTTCAAACTAGATGCCCTGCGACCATCCAAGCCGTCCTCCGATGACAAGTCATGCTTCTTCTTGAGCTCGTCGGTAAGTCTGTCTATGTTCTCCTTGTCCTCCCGCCTTTCTGACCTCAGCTCAGAGATTTCGTCACGCATCACGCACAGCTCATCATTAACGGAAATGGGTGCATTGGAAGACACATTAGGCGATGAGATTTGATGTTGGCTGGACGAAGAAGATGCGAGGACACGTCGGTTGGGCCTCCGGAGTGTTGCGAGCAACTTCCTCTGCTCCTCTTTCGACAATGAAGTAAATCACAGGATTTCCTTGTTGTTCATGGCAGGTATTCAAGTACAAGATAATGGTGTATAGCAAAGGGAAGAGGGGGGGATGCGTCCAATGTAGTCTGTACATTAATTTACACGTTATTTTCGATTGTTTATTTTTTTGGTACATATTTGGTAATCCAATTTATTATTTGTATGTAAAGTAAGATTTAAGCAGGTGGTGCCAGACAATCTATCAATGATTTGCTAGACCGAACAGACATAATTTAATCAGGCATGTTAAGATTTAGACAGTCTTGCTTCCAACTTCTAAGGTTTGATATGATAAGATCGGCGGCTGTACCTGTTCAGACTTTTCCACAGATGAACTTTATTAGCCTACGAAAGAAAAAGTATTTTGTTTTTTTAATCTGTCACCATCAAATTGAAAGATAATCTGTATTTCGTAATGCTAGGTACTGACACATGATCTTCACTATCTACCATTACCTTTGTTAGACGGACCGGGAACGCGGTGATTGAGTTCCGACTTGCACAGAGCCCTCACAACACAGAATTGTAAATCAGGACTAACATATATGGACAATGGTGAATAGTAAGAGGAGATTTTCAACTGAATAACTTACAGCTAATTGCAAAATTGTTGGCAATTTGGAAAATCATGTGTATTTTTGATGCAAAGTGCATCCTGGATGAGCAAAAAAAAACAAAATAGCGAATATCTCAGTCAATACAGCACATACAAATCTGATATAACCATGTAAAAAACCTGCTCGAAAATGCGCTCCAGTACATATAAAAATGTCTGGGTTTTGTTGAGTATGTACTTCGCTACTAAAAAGATAGCATCATAATGCTAAATCCTTGTCATGCCCTCCGTTCAGTGTAAAAATTGTAGCTTGCCCAACATCATCCGGAAAAATCTGATTCAAGTTTGATAAATCAGGCCAGCCCAGTGGACACCTGTACGCAACTCCTCGAGGCTCCCTGACATGATTGTGGTAGTGAAACTGGGTGGTTTGTTGTCACTCCTGCTCACAGAACTCTCCCCTACTTCATTGCATCTGTCATAACTCACGCATTTGGACACCAAAAAATCTGATTGTTTCTGCTAAAAAGACAGCAGCATAGGCGCTTTCAGCCAAGACAGTAGCTGAGCTGACTTAGGCTTGGGTGTGGCTACATTACTTGTACTATCTACCAATCAGACTTGAAACCACCCCGGTGACCATCCTCTGCTGAAATGTCACCCAAAATCATATCTGGGCGAGGGCGAACAAGGTCGGCTCGGCTATCATGCACTCCTGCTGCAACCAAACCGAGCATGCCCGCCAGGGCCGCAGAAACATCTCTCAGAGAAACACGAGTGTATGCACACGACGGTAGTCTTTCGTACACAGCATCTCCCCGCACAGCAGCTCTCATCACTTGTCCACAGTTCCCTCCTCACCCTCACCAATCCCTCATCACCCACAGGCATGAGGGAACCCCCAGTTGTTGGGGACAGACCATCACGAGAGACGAGGCACCACGGCAAAGAGATAGGAGGCAGCGACACATTTGAGGACTCACATGTCGAGTCGCCACTTGATCTCGAGCCATCACCATCTTCACAGCCACCATCTCTACAGCTTATGTTGAGCATTCGTTCATGCAACCCCGGCGACACGGCAGAAGGCTGTCCAAAGATTTACGGGAATGCATCATCACTATGAACAAGAAACTCAGCACCTCTCAGATCGCAGCCTTGATCGACATACCCAAGACAACAGTTTTCCGGATAATACGAGAGTTCAAGCGCAACGGGACTGTTGCTGCGCATGAACTTGGTTTTCGTGGAAGGCCTCGAGTGCTTGATTATATCCACACCGAGGTATGCACATGTTGAAACCTGTCCTGGTAGCTGTTGGTTCACACCACGTAGTTCCTTTGCGGGTCACTAAGCAATCTCAATGACCGTTACATCGACAAGTTGAGGCTACTGCTCCAGGAAAGATGGGAGAAGGAGGTCTCGGATGCGACTATACGCAGGTCCTTGCTGCGCGCTGGTTTCACACTTAAGAAGGTGGCTGTCTCTGTCGCTTTGCTTCCCCACGCAGTCCACGCGAACTGAAATCGTCGTTGTCTAGTTATCGAAAAGGGCTCTCGAGCGGAATGAGACTCTGCATGCACAGTACGTCGCACGTATCGCCTCTCAGTACACAGCAGAACAGCTGGTGTTTGTCGATGAGAGTGCTTGCGATCGGCGGGCTTTTCTTCGCAACACTGCTTGGGCCCTTGAGGGTCGCCGTGCATGTCGCAAGCAGTTTTTCAATAGGGGGAAACGGTGATTCTGCCTCTTGTGGCGCGTCGCAAGCTTCTGATTCACTCCGTTAGCTTCTCCGTCTTGCCAGCTATCAGCCTCGACGGGACAATTGACTGCACTATCGTACAGGGCGCATTCAATACCAAATTGTTTGTGGAATTCATCGCCGGCCTGTTGGACAAAATGCATCCCTTCCCCGGCACCCAATCAGTCATCGTGATGGACAACTGCCCGATACACAAGGCTCCCAAGATCCGGGAGCTCATCGAATCTCGGTCTGTCTCACTAGCAATGCAAGTCGCAGCTTGTACTGACCCCTTTGCTTAGGGGTGTCAGGCTTGAATTTCTTCCTCCTTACTCACCAGACTACAATCCTATTGAACTTGCATTCTCCGTAATCAAGTCCAGGTTAAAACGGCAGGGTTCCGGTCCTCAGGATGACGCGTCAGTTGTTGAGCAACTCTGCAGGCAGGTGTATTCCATTAATTCTTTGGATAGTTATTCCTTCTTTCGCCACTGTTGCTATGATGTGCTTGTATAGGCCATTGAATCTGAAGATAGTGTATGTTTGCGGACTTTGGATCATCGATCTCTGGAGGGCTAGTAAGCAAGCTGGGAATACGTTTATAAGCAGCTACCTTCTTCGTTGCCACATCACTTTTTTTTTTTTTCATCTCTTACCATCATGAGTCCCACTCCTAGAAAACTCGCAGTTCGCAAGACTGCGGTTCGCAAGACTGCGGTTCGCAAGACTGCAGTTCACAAGACTGCGGCTAGTAAGACTGCCAGGACGAAGCAGGCATCCGCCGTTACAAGAAACTCCTCTCCCAAAAAAGCAGCAACGGCTCTGGAGCCCCAGCGAGCAAATGGCCCTCATTCGAACTCTCAAAATGCAGATGTCATTGCTGAAGGACCACGGAAACAAGGCCGGCCAAGGAAGGCAGAGCGGCCTGCTGTCAACAAGAACGGTGTTGAAGAGATGGTAGTACTGATAGTCTTGTCTTCTGGTATTGCACTCATACTTCGTAACAGAATAACATGGAAGCGGAGCCCACCACGACAAAAGCAAGGGGCCGGAGAGCTGCTGACGAGGACCTGACGTATCAATATGAAGAGCCCTATGATGAAGAACCATCACAACTTGATATTGCCCGAATGGCTAATGACGATCTGGGTCAAGAGTCAGATACCAACAGAGTCGGTACTAGCGATCCTTGGGACTTTGATAATCCGTTGCTTGCAGCCGGTGCGTAGACCATTATAGGAGTTTGTCAGTCTCTAATGATTTAATAGACTACGCTGACAATTCGGACCAAGAGTATAGATGCGACTCTTCGGTTGTATCTTACATGCGTTTCATGGAAAATCTCGAACGTGAAAAAGAGGAGCAGCAAGCTCCTAAAGAAATGCGATCAACACTTGTCGTTCTGGTTGACGATGGGCGGGCTTTGCGCAAAATGAACGTCGAACCTCAACACAGCATAATCGATGTGCGTCAGAACGTGGCAAGTATTCTTCAGTGCTATCCCACCTCGGTTACACTAGGCTACACCGGTCCGTGGTTTAAGAAGATTGGAACGAAGATTCAACCACGGTATCTCGAATCCGATGTAGATCTTGATGAGCTTATGCAAGTGAAAGGATCCGCTAAAAAACTCGCATCAGGATCGACGCGATCAACAGATCTACACGATCAGCTTTCCAAACGCGACCGGTAACCAAGCCAGCTATCATGGGCCCAAGCGATCGAGCGGCCTAGGCAACAGTAACCCGTTACCACCCGAGCGCTAGAAGCACCAAAGCGGATACGTAATCCCGCTAACAGCTAACACCGCCGACCACCTATTACCGCGGACTACCACTCTAACGCCGCCGACCAAGCAACCCAAGCAACCTCGATCAAAAGAAGCGATCAAACTTCTTAGAAGTCCAGAAGCACAACTACTAAAGCCTAAACGCTAAAAGACTAAAGGCTAATAAGGTTTATGGAGACCTCACTGGCATTTCAGCACTGTCAAGTCTGTGCACGAGTTTACATGGTCCTTTATGAAGTATACTACATAGTATGCATGGCAACAGTTGGTACGCGTGACTGTCACATCGAAACCGAGCAACACCTTCAAGATACAATGCATTCCAATCCACCAAGCCCAATAGTACCCAAGAAACGAGAGGAACTCACGATCACAACTAGAACCCCTCGAATTGCGAACCCAATAACCTGGAGAATGATTGGATGGTATAGACCAGAGTTGCACACACCATGTCCAGCATCTACAATACAGGCAAACCTTTATTTACCGAGAGATGCGAACCTGGAGACCAAGCAGTTACAACTCCTTATACAACGAAGGATATGGCACTACATTCGAGACATACGATGAAACTCCTGTGGGCGTTCTGATACCGGACAGGGAATATAAAGTTCGAGGGGCTGCCCTAGAATACCTTTGAGTAGTCAGCAGAGAGATCCACCTAGACCAAAGGCAAGTGGAAACGAAGGGATAATGGAATATACGAGAGAAGGGTTGTATGAGGGCTGAGGAACGCTGAAACTCCTGTGGGCGTTCTGAAACTGGACAGGGAATATAAAGTTTGAGGGGCTGCCCTAGAATACCTTTGAATAGTCAGCAGAGAGATACACCTAGACCAAAGGCAAGTGGACACGAAGGGATACTGGAATATACGAGAGAAGGGTAGTATGAGGGCTGAGGAAACGCGTGGGAAGCGCTCGAGGAAGGATTCCGAGGATGGGCTTCTCCCGAGATTGATGGTGGCGGTGCGAAGGCTAAATCGACTCTCTGGCTCAACTGCGAGCTCTGGACTAAAGCCGACTAACACGAGGAACAAGAACTGATCTAACTAAAGCTACGCTAGTCGAACCACCAACTCGAACGTGACTAATCGACCGTGCTAACACACTGGGAAGCGACGGCAGCCGATCTCACTCGGAGTCTAAAGTGTCGGAACACGGCGTAACGATTCGAACGCGGTACGATGGACGGGGACGGTAACTGGGTGACCCAAACGTGATACAAGAGACGGAGGGACTTTACGGCGATGGAAAGGGGTAATATGGTGCCCTTTTCCGACGACAGTGGAGAGGGGAAGGTGTTACGAGACCGAAAGCACGCGGCACGCTAAGTAACTGGGTTACGAGCGAAACCAGCGAAACCAATCGGAACACGCAATGCGGTTTCGATCCGGGTGACAGAGACAGGAGGAGTCCTTTATACGAACCAGGCGAACTATACGAACGTACGAACGGCTCTGCTGTGAAGAGATGTCACCGATCGGCTGTACAGAACACGAAATATCGTATATTAGGCTTTAGAGACGAGAGAGTTTTCTACGAACAAGAAGAACTCGAGGCTGGGGGACTTGAGACGATCTAAGAGCTCCTTAGCTCCCACTAAGCTGTCCCTCCCACTACGAGAGTCATGCTAAATTTATACTAAACGTCCAAACTGAGCCTCCCATCGGTCAGAAAACATAAGTCATAAGAAAAAGGGGAACACATATCACTTATCTACAAAGGAATGGGGCGCATATGAATGGTTAAGGGACACATAAAACAGAAAGAAACAATACCAAGCATGGTCGGAACGAGAGCATAAAGAAATAAAAGGGACGCATATAGAAAGTGAGATCATAAGCAAAGCTTTCGGAACCGGGTGTCTTTGAGCGGAACGAGTCGGAACTAGGGGAAAAGACTTGGAAAGACTTCGGCTAGCCTCACAGGGCAAATCTGCGACGTTTTGAATGGGAGAGGGACTGTGGACGACGCTGCAGGGTCAAATCTCTTTGTCAGGAGTACGGATCCGGGATCCGGAGACTTGTGATTGACGCGTGTAGGATCGTCGCATGATTCTTCCGTCGTGTCTGATATGATGGCCGATCATGGAACGGTGCACGTGCCATTTGAACTATGGCGTTCTTGCTAAGTCCACTCGCTCCAGCGAAACCAGTCGGAACCGGGCGAAACCAGTCGGAACACCGCGGAACTGGTCGTAATGACTTCGTACGCTCCCAAGCTTTAGTCTTACTCTTCACCTCCCGGGTTCATGAAATAGTGACCGTCCTCGGTCACTCCCATCCCAATCTGACTCGTGGGAGTTTCAAAGCGTATTGCGTCGCGTTGAAGAGTAGGACTAAAGCTTGGGAGCGTACGAAGTCGTTACGACCAGTTCCGCAGTGTTCTGACTGGTTTCGCCCGGTTCCGACTGGTTTCGCTGGAGCGAGTGGACTTAGCAAGAATGCCATAGTTCAAATGGCACGTGCACCGTTCCATGATCAGCCATCATATCAGACACGACGGAAGAATCACGCGACGATCCTACATGCGTCAATCACAAGTCTCCGGATCCCGGATCCGTACTCCTGACAAAGAGATTTGACCCTGCAGCGTCGTCCACAGTCCCTCTCCCATTCAAAACGTCGCAGATTTGCCCTGTGAGGCTAGCCGAAGTCTTTCCAAGTCTTTTCCCCTAGTTCCGACTCGTTCCGCTCAAAGACACCCGGTTCCGAAAGCTTTGCTTATGATCTCACTTTCTATATGCGTCCCTTTTATTTCTTTATGCTCTCGTTCCGACCATGCTTGGTATTGTTTCTTTCTGTTTTATGTGTCCCTTAACCATTCATATGCACCCCATTCCTTTGTAGATAAGTGATATGCGTTCCCCTTTTTCTTATGACTTATGTTTTCTGACCGATGGGAGGCTCAGTTTGGACGTTTAGTATAAATTTAGCACGACTCTCGTAGTGGGAGGGACAGCTTAGTGGGAGCTAAGGAGCTCTTAGATCGTCTCAAGTCCCCCAGCCTCGAGTTCTTCTTGTTCGTAGAAAACTCTCTCGTCTCTAAAGCCTAATATACGATATTTCGTGTTCTGTACAGTCGATCGGTGACATCTCTTCGCAGCAGAGCCGTTCATACGTTCGTATAGTTCGCCTGGTTCGTATAAAGGACTCCTCCTGTCTCTGTCACCCGGATCGAAACCGCATTGCGTGTTCCGATTGGTTTCGCTGGTTTCGCTCGTAACCCAGTTACTTAGCGTGCCGCGTGCTTTCGGTCTCGTAACACCTTCCCCTCTCCACTGTCGTCGGAAAAGGGCACCATATTACCCCTTTCCATCGCCGTAAAGTCCCTCCGTCTCTTGTATCACGTTTGGGTCACCCAGTTACCGTCCCCGTCCATCGTACCGCGTTCGAATCGTTACGCCGTGTTCCGACACTTTAGACTCCGAGTGAGATCGGCTGCCGTCGCTTCCCAGTGTGTTAGCACGGTCGATTAGTCACGTTCGAGTTGGTGGTTCGACTAGCGTAGCTTTAGTTAGATCAGTTCTTGTTCCTCGTGTTAGTCGGCTTTAGTCCAGAGCTCGCAGTTGAGCCGGAGAGTCGATTTAGCCTTCGCACCGCCACCATCAATCTCGGGAGAAGCCCATCCTCGGAATCCTTCCTTGAGCGCTTCCCACGCGTTTCCTCAGCCCTCATACTACCCTTCTCTCGTATATTTCAGTATCCCTTCGTGTCCACTTGCCTTTGGTCTAGGTGTATCTCTCTGCTGACTATTCAAAGGTATTCTAGGGCAGCCCCTTAAACTTTATATTCCCTGTCCAGTTTCAGAACGCCCACAGGAGTTTCAGCGGCGTCTTGTGTCGGCACACGATCTTCGGCGGAGGCGATAGAGAGCAAAAGGGCTAATAGAGACGAGAGGAGTGCACTAAGATCTATTCTGAACTACTGCTTCTGAACACTACATACATGAGGTCTATATATACTGGGGAATGCTGGGGAAGAGCGTCAAGGAGGCGGCGACAGTGACGGCACGTCACAGACGCGCAATCGGTGCGGACCCGAAGCTGCCAAGACACAAGCGCGCGCTGATCGGGCTGGCGGTGATTGGCGCGGCGCATCATCATCGGGCGTGCTCGGATCGCTAAGTGGTCGCACCACACGAATATGAAACGTCAGGGGAGGCAATAATACTAAAAGGGGAATACGCGAGTGGCCGCCGCGTCCGACAATCGGACTCGGCGCACGAAGCAGCATGGTATGAACATGAAACGTGGTACCTGGGACCTTGTAAAACCACTACCCGACGTCGGATAAGCCAATCAACAGGAGCCGACGAATATTCCATCGGCTATACGGTTCGATATCCTTCCGCCGCCGTAGCCGATACATCCGCTGCAACGTTCCCGGCGCCCACGTATCAGAAAGTGCGGCTGGCCAAGCATACTCGGTTTGGGAAGTCTTCGAAGGACGGGAGGCGGCGGACGTATTGGTTGAGCCGCGAATCAAGGAGCGGCGGTTTGGAAGGTCTTAAGGAGCGGCGGAGGTGTAGCGGTCGCCGCACGATGGTATACTGTACGGAGTACTGAGGGGCCTGTACCGACGTACCGGTACAGGCAAGTGCGGCGCACTACACCGGGGTTGCATGAACGAATGCTCAACATAAGCTGTAGAGATGGTGGCTGTGAAGATGGTGATGGCTCGAGATCAAGTGGCGACTCGACATGTGAGTCCTCAAATGTGTCGCTGCCTCCTATCTCTTTGCCGTGGTGCCTCGTCTCTCGTGATGGTCTGTCCCCAACAACTGGGGGTTCCCTCATGCCTGTGGGTGATGAGGGATTGGTGAGGGTGAGGAGGGAACTGTGGACAAGTGATGAGAGCTGCTGTGCGGGGAGATGCTGTGTACGAAAGACTACCGTCGTGTGCATACACTCGTGTTTCTCTGAGAGATGTTTCTGCGGCCCTGGCGGGCATGCTCGGTTTGGTTGCAGCAGGAGTGCATGATAGCCGAGCCGACCTTGTTCGCCCTCGCCCAGATATGATTTTGGGTGACATTTCAGCAGAGGATGGTCACCGGGGTGGTTTCAAGTCTGATTGGTAGATAGTACAAGTAATGTAGCCACACCCAAGCCTAAGTCAGCTCAGCTACTGTCTTGGCTGAAAGCGCCTATGCTGCTGTCTTTTTAGCAGAAACAATCAGATTTTTTGGTGTCCAAATGCGTGAGTTATGACAGATGCAATGAAGTAGGGGAGAGTTCTGTGAGCAGGAGTGACAACAAACCACCCAGTTTCACTACCACAATCATGTCAGGGAGCCTCGAGGAGTTGCGTACAGGTGTCCACTGGGCTGGCCTGATTTATCAAACTTGAATCAGATTTTTCCGGATGATGTTGGGCAAGCTACAATTTTTACACTGAACGGAGGGCATGACAAGGATTTAGCATTATGATGCTATCTTTTTAGTAGCGAAGTACATACTCAACAAAACCCAGACATTTTTATATGTACTGGAGCGCATTTTCGAGCAGGTTTTTTACATGGTTATATCAGATTTGTATGTGCTGTATTGACTGAGATATTTGCTATTTTGTTTTTTTTTGCTCATCCAGGATGCACTTTGCATCAAAAATACACGTGATTTTCCAAATTGCCAACAATTTTGCAATTACAGCTAGTTGCAAAATTGTTGGCAATCACGTGATTTCAACCACTTTTCTTGCCATGAGAGCCTCAAAACACAGATAAAATCATATCTCACCCAAATCTCAATGGTTTCACATCATCTAAGTTGCTAAATTTATCTTTTTGAAAGGGCTTTCGTTTAGGAAAAATGAACGAGAAAATAGAGCAAAACATGAGCCCAAAATGGCGAAAATATCGTTTTTTGCCTCTTCCTTGCATGTGCATTTTTTTCTGTGATCCCTGCTGTCCAGCACCTCCCCAAAGCTATCCAGAATGATAATATGATTATAAAATGAATTTACAGACTGAGTTTGAGTTGAATTGTGTACCAGAATGTGCTGCTTTGAGGCATGCCTGAATTACTCAAAACTCATCATTTCCCCCTAGCCTCCCAGGCTCCAGGAAAAATTCTTACAGGCCAGATTCATGTATGTAAATTCATTTCAGGTGTAATAGACTAGGTTTGCATACTAGCTAGGGCCTCAGCATCCACTGGTGAGCTGGGCTAAACAAGTGATTCTAGTTGTATGCATCATTTTAGACAGCATCTTCCCAGCTCACCAGTGGATGCTGAGGCCTTCGCTAGTACACAAACCTAGTCTATTACACCTAAAATGAATTTACATACATGAATCTGGCCTGTAAGAATTTTTCCTGGAGCCTGGGAGGCTAGGGGGAAATGATGAGTTTTGAGTGATTCAGGCATGCCTCAAAGCAGCACATTCTGGTACACAATTCAACTCAAACTCAGTCTTTAAATTCATTTTATAATCATATTATCATTCTGGATAGCTTTGGGGAGGTACTGGACCAGCAGGGATCACAGAAAAAAATGCACATGCAAGGAAGAGGCAAAAAAATGCTATTTTTGCCATTTTGGGGTCCTTTTTTGCTCTATTTTCTCGATTGTTTTTCCTAAACGAAAGCCCTTTTGAAAAGATAAATTTAGCAACTTAGATGATGTGAAACCGTTGAGATTTGGGTGAGATATGATTTTATCTGTGGTTTGAGGTTCTCATGGCGAGAAAAGTGGTGAAATCATGTGATTGCCAACAATTTTGCAACTAGCTGTAAGAAGGAAAACACCCGACTATATGGTAAATATAGCTTACCTATGCGGAATCACTAATAGGTTGTAAGTTCCTGAACTTTACAATTTAAAATAAACTGTAATAGCTTACCTAAAAAGACCATCTGTGTAGTTTTGCGTACATCACTGTATAGTTTTGCGTAGTTTGTCTTATTTCCTGTATATTATATTCATGCTCTAGTACAGTATTCAAAAATCTGATTTCTATTTGTGCAAATTTATAGCTTTATTAGGCAATTATCAAAAACATCCTTGAAGGCAATACAGCCCTATCTACAGACAGCGCGTAGCCTCAGCCTCATCTTCAGCCTTGAATTGATTGATATCCTTGACCTTGTGTTTGTTAGCCTCCTCAACAGCAGATGGCCCTTGTCATTGGTGATGGTGATATGATTTGACTTGCCTTCATCTTGTCCGATGCAGAGATGTTGAGAATACTATTAGTATTGATATTGAACCAACTTGCAGAACACCATGAGATACAGGTGAGATACAGCTCGAACTTGCTGAGCAAGTTGTTGTCCTTTGTATGTGCACACTCATCCCTATAGATCTGGATAAGCACACCGGGCTGGTTGTCAGTGTACTTCGAGAAGATTTTGGACTTCTTTATTGAGACAGCCATGTTACGCTTACTGCCTTTTTCATATGTATTGTCACTTGCGACTTCTGTGATTTTTGTCACACAGAACACCTCAAAATATAAAAATCACCATATCTCACTCAATTCTTGACCGTTCTGCATGATCTAAGTTTCTAAATTCATAGTTTTAAAATATGTTTCAAACTCTAACAAGGATGAAGAGAAATAAGCAAAGAATGAGTGAGATATGTCGTAAAAGATCGATTTTAGACACTTTCTTCAAGTGCAGTTTTTCCCGCCCTCAGACTGGGTGCTACAACAACCTAGACTGCACTAAAGTGATACTATTGGTATAATATGAATTTGCAAACATCAGATTTCCTAAGAATAAATTTATTTTGAGGTCTGGGGGTCCTTGAGAAAAGGTAGGTTTGAGCTCAGCCCAGACATGCATCAAACCAGCAGATACAACACAGAATAGAGCTCAAAGTCAGCCTGTAAACTTAAAATAAAATAATCATATCATTTTGGACTTGCTTATAGGACTGTAGAAGCAGGGATGAGGGTAGGAAAAACTGCACATGAAAGATGTGTCTAAAATCAACCTTTTACGACATATCTCACTCATTCTTTGCTCATTTCTCTTCATCCTTGTTACAGCTAGTTGCAAAATTGTTGGCAATCACGTGATTTCACTACTTTTCTTGCCATGAGAACCTCAAAACACAGATAAAATCATATCTCACCCAAATCTCAACAGTTTCACATCATCTAAGTTGCTAAATTCATCTTTTCAAAAGGGCTTTTATTTAGGAAAAACGATCGAGAAAAAAAAAGCAAAAAATGACCCCCAAATGGCAAAAATATCGTTTTTTTGCCTCTTCCTTGTATGTGCATTTTTTTCTGTGATCCCTGCTGGTCCAGCACCTCCCCAAAGCTGTCCAGAATGATAATATGATTAAAAATGAATTTACAGACTGAGTTTGAGTTGAATTGTGTACCAGAATGTGCTGCTTTGAGGCATGCCTGAATCACTCAAAACTCATTATTTCCCCCTAGCCTCCAAGGCTCCAGGAAAAATTCTTACAGGCCAGATTCATACATATAAATTCATTTTAGGTGTAATAGACTAGGTTTGTGCACTAGCTAGGGCCTCAGCATCCACTGGTGAGCTGGGAAGATGCTGTCTAAAATGATGCATACAACCAGAATCTCATGTTCAGGCCAGCTCACTAGTGGATGCTGAGGACCTAGCTAGCATATAAACCTAGTCTATTATATCTAAAATGAATTTACATGCATGAATCTAGCCTGTAAGAATTTTTCCTGGAGCCTGGGAGGCTGGGGGGAAATGATGAGTTTTGAGTAATTCAGGCATGCCTCAAAGCAGCACATTCTGGTACACAATTCAACTCAAACTCAGTCTGTAAATTCATTTTATAATCATATTATCATTCTGGACAGCTTTGGGGAGGTGCTGGACCAGCAGGGATCACAGAAAAAAATGCACATGCAAGGAAGAGGCAAAAAACGATATTTTCGCCATTTTGGGGTCCTTTTTTGCTCTATTTTCTCGATTGTTTTTCCTAAACGAAAGCCCTTTCGAAAAGATGAATTTAGCAACTTAGATGATGTGAAACCGTTGAGATTTGGGTGAGATATGATTTTATCTGTGTTTTGAGGTTCTCATGGCGAGAAAAGTGGTGAAATCACGTGATTGCCAACAATTTTGCAACTAGCTGTAGATTTTAAAACATATTTTAAAACTATGAGTTTAGCAACTTAAATTATGCAAAACGGTGTAGAGATACCTATGAATTTGAGCTCGGATCTGCTCTGTTTGGACGATCTGACATGCCGATCATCAGAACAATTGACCATGACCATATGTGGAAGGATCTGCAGCGTGGATCTGTAGGTTGTGCATTTACGGTTCAGCAGCCCTATGTCCCCCCCCCATCCAGCCTTGCCCTCTATTGTCAACCCCTTTCAGGCGACAGGCTGTGTTGCTGATGACTTGGTTGGATGTCCATATTCACGTTCTATTTGGTTTCTTTCCTTATTTATCTCCCTAAATCATGTTCCGAGCTTTGTTGTACGGGTGGCTCACTACTGTATATAAGCCTCCTGTGCCGCTGTAATGAAAGGGGGAGCCCCAGAACACCCCAGTTTCAATGCCTATCATCTCCAGTCAAGTCTCCTAGTCTCCCAGCTTTGTTCCAGCTCGTTCCGCCCAGTTCAGTCCAGTTCCGACAGTTGCACCAGTTGTGCATACATCCCAGTCTAGCAGACCATTGATTTTGCTCTAGCTCCATCAGTTCTCCACCGATCATCTCGGTCCAGCATTTGTTCAAATCGTCTTATTGTTCCCCATCTTCAATTGTTTTTAAAAGAGTGTTCCGCTTCGTTCCGCTTCATTGCGACAAGTTCCGATTTTACGATAGTTTTCCGATACCTTGTTCAGTCTGTATCTCCCCCATTTCTTATCCGTTCATTGTGATTCTTGATCCAATAGGATTGTGTCGACGAGTATTTTTGATTCCTTGTTTTACTTCATCAACTCAGTTAGCTAGTTTTCGACCTCAAGTTAGGTGGCTCAGTTTACATTTCCGACACGCTGTTAGGTGGCGAGACTAACAGGCGTCGATCTCGAGGCGGCCAACACAACAACAAACAACAGGCTAAACGCGAGTTGCCGAGCTAGACGCAAGCTATGTCGAAGTGAAGGTAAGTAGATTTCAGCAAACTAATAGTACAAGAGTAGGTACCTATGTCGAAGTGAAGGTAAGTAGAATAGAAAGACAAGGAAACGAAAGAGTCAAACTAGCTACTTATATACACTTTGGATGTGGGAAGGGTCTACTCTATTAAGGAATCACATGATGAAGGAGTGGAGTGATTAGTGAGCGTCTTAGTTGGAAGGAACGGATTTAGTCATGGTGCATGAGTAGAGATGAATAAGCCATGACGGAGTGAACGGGATTAGTAAAAACGGATGAGTAATGTAAAAGAAGAATAGTAAAATGAATGATGACATAATAAAAGAAAAGGAAAATGTTCAAGTCCTAACATCACCCCCCCTTCAAGGTTGGGCGTCCCGACCAACCACTGTATCTCTCCGATGTTGTGAGCTTATACATTGCGCGAAGACTTTGACGAGGTATTGACAACTTCCTTGGAGCACCAGGATGCTTTCAATAAAATTCTTCGACTGCTTCCTTAGCGTTATCTCCAATGTCCGATTCCGGTTGCCATGTTGCTTCATCATACCCGACCCACTTGATGAGGAATTGAAGCTTCCCTCTGTGCAGATGCGAGTCGAGTATTTCTTGTACCTCATATTCTTCTTTGTCTTCGATAATAATGGGTGGTGGCGGCAGAGGTTTCCTTTGAGACTCGAATGACGGTTCGACGGCTGGTTTGAGTAAGACTTCATTGAAGATGGGGTGTACTTGTCTCCATGTGCGAGGTAGTTTGAGTCTATATGCACTCGCGCCCACCTTTTTGACGACTTCGAAAGGACCGAACCATTTATCATCCATCTTCTTTGTTGGACGTATTGTCCTTATATTTCGTCCATTGAGGAAGACCTTATTGCCAGCTCCGTATTCCACCACCTTACCTGCGTGACGATCGTAGAAGCGTTTCATGTCATCATTGGCCTTGACCAGGTTTGTTTGAGCAAGTTTGTGTATGTCCTTGACATGTTTAGCGAATTCTTCTGCCGACAGATTTGCTGAAGACGTTCCAACATTTGTGAACCCCATCGGATGGACTCCCATATTGACAAAGAACGGGGACAACTTTGTCGCCGAATGCTCGCGATTGTTGTATGCAAACTCTGCTAGTGCTAGCCAGTCTGCCCAGTCCATCTGTCGATGGTTGACATACAAGCGTAGGAACTGTTCGAGCTCCTGATTGACATGCTCTGTCTGTCCATCTGTCTGAGGATGATATGCTGTCGACGGGTTGCCTTCAATGTGGAGGAGTTTATACAGCTCCTTCATCATCTTTGCATCAAACTGTACGCCTTGGTCGTGGATGATCTTTCGAGGTAGTTCATGTAAACAAAAGACGTGGTCTTGATAGATCCTTGCCATACCTTCCACAGTTAGCTTCATCATTGTAGGGATTGCATGGATCTGTTTGCTAAAACGATCGACCACTACACATATGGCATTGAACCTGTTTGACTCCGGTAGCTCTCCGATCAGGTCGACTGTGACAATCTGCCATGGCGCCTCCGGCACCTCATTAGGGTGCAAAACCTTTGCTCTCGTTACTCTGAGAGCTTTTGTCCACTGGCAACAATCACATCCGCGTACGTAATTCCTGACATCAATGTAGATATTGGGCCACCAGAAGCTTTGGCTCACCATTGCCACTGTCTTGTTTGCTCCTGAGTGTCCTGCTAATGTCAAGTCATGACATTCCTTCATTACAGCCTCTCTGATGCTCGTCGGTACAAAGATGTTCTTGAACTTTCTTGTCATTGTTGCTGACAGTTTGGTCGTCACCTCGTTCTTCCACAGGCCATCTTCGAACACTAGGTTTGACGGCCTGTCCTTCTCATCCATCTCCTCCTGTGCCCTCTTGATCGCTACTACGAGCGTGTCCCTCGACGTCTCCACTGTGCCCCTGACCAACCATTCTTCCTTGATGAATGTCACGCCCTCATTATCATGTTCACCTTTGTCGTAGTCTGCACAGCATGATAGAAGATCAGCTTTTCCTAACGTCTTTCCAGATTTGTGTACCAACGAAAAGTCGAATTCAGCAAGGTTGAGCCTCCAACGCGCTTGTCGACGATTCAACTTCTGAGGAGATCTGAAGTATGTTAGGTTTGCGTGGTCGGTCCAGACCTCAAATGGTGCATTGGCTCCTTGAAGGTATTGTCGCCACTCCTTGAGCACTTGAACGATGGCGAGCATCTCCTTGTCGTAGATCTCATAATTTCGTTCGGCATCCAAAAATGTCGACAATCGATATGCGATAACCTTCCATTTGCCGTCTTGTTTCTGAAGAAGTACACCACCTGTTGCATAGTCTGATGTGTCAGCTTCGACGCGGAAGGGGTCGTCATTATTCGGGATTGCCAACACCGGGGGACTACTCAATTGATCCTTCAACTCCTCGAACGCTCGTTGTTCCTCCTCTCCCCACTTCCATTCCACCTTACCGGTCAGTGACGTTAGCGGTTTGACGACCGAGCTATAGTCCTTGACAAAACGGCGTAACCAATTACCTAGACCAAGGAATTGCTGTAGTTCATGAACGTTCTTCGGGACTGGCCATTCTTGGACTGCAACCGTCTTCTTAAGATCCATGCGTACTTCTCCGTTACCAATGATGTGCCCGAGGTATTTGACTGTACTAACCTCAAACTCACATTTCTGTGGCTTCAGGAAAAGTTTGTTCTGCTGGAGGATCTCAAAGACTTGTCTAGTACGCTCGTGGTGTTCTTCCAACGTGTTTGAGAAAATGAGTATGTCGTCAAGGTAAATGATAATGACGCCTTCATGGATCATTTCTCGAAAGATGTCGTTCATGAATCCTTGGAAAGTTGCGGGTGCATTACATAGTCCAAAGAACATTACCGTTGGTTTGAATAGTCCCAGGTTTGTCCTGAACGCCGCTTTCCACTCGTCGCCTTCGTGGATCCGGATGTTGTAATATCCCCAGTGGACGTCGAGCTTGGTAATGTACTTAGCGTCCTTGACCTTATCGATGAGCTCATTGATCAAGGGCAAGGGGTACTTATTCTTGACTGTTCCTTTGTTGAGCTTTCGATAGTCTTGGATCGCTCGTAAGCTCCCATCTTCCTTCTTGATAAAGAAGAATGGCGACGCCATCGGAGATTTTGATTGTCTGATTCGTCCCGATGCAAGGTTTTCTTCAATGAATGCCTTCATCGCCTCTTGTTCCTTTGGCAATAATGGATATACCTTGCAATCGCTTGGCTTGAAATCCGGTTTCAGGTCTATAGCGTGGTCCCACGTCCGCTGAGATGGTAACTGCTCGAACGATTCCTCGCTAAAGACATCCGCATACTCCTCTAAGTAAGGCGGCCACTTCGCCACTTCTTCCATCCTCACATTCCTCACGTACCCATCATCCACCTCTTCTTTTGATAACGAGGACTCACATTCGTCAGGGCAGCAAGTGAAGTTGATCTTGCTGATCTTCCAGTCAATCTCAGGATTATGTCTCTGTAACCAATCATGACCAAGGAAGATGTTGCTTGATGCCAGTGACGTCACGGCTAGACAAATCTCCTCTTCGTGCTTCCCAAAAATCATATGTACAACCACATATTCCGTAATTAGTCCGCTTCCGTTGCTTGTACCGTCTGCATTGAAGACTGGTCTCAGACATATATACTTCTGAGTTGGGAAACCATACCACTTGACGAACCCTTCGTCGATGCAGGAGCCTGTACACCCTGAATCAATGAGGGCATGGGCATCGATGAGATTTTCTTCCTCTAAAAGAGGGTTTGAAACATCAACCTCATCGTCATCTGCTACCTTTGGGTGTACGATGCTAACGAAGGCATCGAGTTCCTTTCCACCGCTTCGTCTGATGAACTGCCCCGAAGTCGCATCTTCTATACCCTCGCGCCATACCTCAGCCATGTGTCTGCCAATAATATCCCACACCGCCTCAGTAACGTTCGCCTGGGCAACAACGTTCTCACGGTAAGGTTCTTCCATCACAACCTCATCTTTTATAGCGGTTTGAATCCGCTCACCCACTCTTAACATGTTTGAGTTGCCTCCTTGCGCACTCATCTTTCTGATGAATAAGTCATTATAGATGTTGAAGTCATCGTCGTCTTCTGACTCTTCTGGGTTTTCGTCGGACAGGATCTTTCGAAGGTTAAAACCGCCTTGTATTTTTGCATCTAGATAGTGTACATCGGGGCAATTATATTTTAGCGAACACGACGAAAAGAGTCCTTTAACCGTGTGACCAGTTGTTCCGACGTTTACGCCTGGTTGTCCTGAAAACCCTCACCATTGACCATCTCTTCCAGCTCAGCTGGCACTGCTCGCACATTGACATTTTCGAAGTCTGATTCCTTCGCATTGCCGAGCTCTTCGAGGAGCGCTAGTCTGTCTTCTGGTTCGAAGGCGGCTATGATGGACCTGATTGCCTCACGACCACGTGGGCAATCCCTTATGAAGTGGCCAGTTTGGCCACACTTGTAGCATGCATGTTGAGCTCGCGCTTGGTTCATGGCAACGTCTATTGGCTGACCCATTCCGTCGTACGTTATTCCTGTCGCATCTCGCCAATCTGCTTGATGGAAGGGTTGGGGATTTGAAATGTAGGGTCTTGTGAACTGTTGTGGAATTGGACGTCGTGGTTGTAGTACAGGAGGTGCTCTCTGCATTGTCTGAATCGGGTTCCGTCGTCGTCGTTCAGCAAACAAGTCTCTAATCTGTCATTCTGTTTGATCGACCTTGATTGCCCTTGCTCTCCAGTCTACATACTTTGTTGGTTCTGGTTCTGTTTGCATGATGCCTTCAACTACCCTTGGGTTCATGGCCTTCCTGAGACGACTGATCAACCAGCTATCATGGGCCTCTAGGGTCAGGCCTGCGTGTGTTCGATAGATGTCGAACTTGTTGAAGAATTTGTCAGCGTCATCGTCGCCTTGGTGCAGCTCTTCGATCTTTTGGAAGGCTTTGTGATGACGACTGGGGTCTGCAAATGACAGGTCAAGGTGGTTCAAGAAATCTACCCATAACTCTGTGATATGTAGGTTTCTGTCAATCTTGGGCGTTACCTCGAAGTAACTTTCCCTCCATGTCACTGCCTTGCCACCCTTTAGGTATGAGAGGGTGAAGATGATCCTGTCGCTGTCTGTCTTGAACTTCGATGGATACGACTGGATGTATAGTTGGACTTCCGTTTTGAAGTCGGGATAGTCCGTTCCTCCGCTATACTCTTGTGGCTTGGCCGTTCCGATCTTTTCTGACGACTTCGACGTACTTCCGCTTCTTACTCCCTGCGTCTGGAGTGCGAGGGCAATCGCAACACCTAAATCTTTCATCTGCTCTGGGCTTAACGACATCTTCTTCTTTTCTTTCTGCTCGGGTGTCGTACTCCTGCTGCTGATTGGTGGTTCCAGGTCTCTTAGTGTCATGAACAATGTTGATGGTTGGAGAGGGGGTGCTGGCGTAACAACTTCGGGTTTAGGAGCGATGGGTGGAGGTGCCCTTGATGTCGACGCTTCTGTTGTTGTTGAGCGTGCAGGTTGCGCAAATAACCCAGTGTTTGCTCCGGGGTTTGGTGTCCAGGGAAACCAAACACCTTGTGAATCCTGTGACTTCCAAAACTTTTGTGCGTCATCCCACTCAAGGTTGTAGAGGATATTGTGTAGCTTTCCCTGGTAGCAGTGTCCTGTTGCGCTCCAATGGACTTGTGGGAGGGTGAGTCATTGCTCATCAGTTAGATCCACCTTGATAGCGAGGGGGCGGTGAAACCCCTGTGGGCATTCTGAAACTGGACAGGGAATATAAAGTTCGAGGGGCTGCCCTAGAATACCTTTGAATAGTCAGCAGAGAGATACACCTAGACCAAAGGCAAGTGGACACGAAGGGATGGTGGAATGCACGAGAGAAGGGTAGTATGAGGGCTGAGGAACGCGTGGGAAGCGCTCGAGGAAGGATTCCGAGGATGGGCTTCTCCCGAGATTGATGGTGGCGGTGCGAAGGCTAAATCGACTCTCCGGCTCAACTGCGAGCTCTGGACTAAAGCCGACTAACACGAGGAACAAGAACTGATCTAACTAAAGCTACGCTAGTCGAACCACCAACTCAAACGTGACTAATCGACCGTGCTAACACACTGGGAAGCGACGGCAGCCGATCTCACTCGGAGTCTAAAGTGTCGGAACACGGCGTAACGATTCGAACGCGGTACGATGGACGGGGACGGTAACTGGGTGACCCAAACGTGATACAAGAGACGGAGGGACTTTACGGCGATGGAAAGGGGTAATATGGTGCCCTTTTCCGACGACAGTGGAGAGGGGAAGGTGTTACGAGACCGAAAGCACGCGGCACGCTAAGTAACTGGGTTACGAGCGAAACCAGCGAAACCAATCGGAACACGCAATGCGGTTTCGATCCGGGTGACAGAGACAGGAGGAGTCCTTTATACGAACCAGGCGAACTATACGAACGTATGAACGGCTCTGCTGCGAAGAGATGTCACCGATCGACTGTACAGAACACGAAATATCATATATTAGGCTTTAGAGACGAGAGAGTTTTCTACGAACAAGAAGAACTCGAGGCTGGGGGACTTGAGACGATCTAAGAGCTCCTTAGCTCCTACTAAGCTGTCCCCCCCACTATGAGAGTCGTGCTAAATTTATACTAAACGTCCAAACTGAGCCTCCCATCGGTCAGAAAACATAAGTCATAAGAAAAGGGGAACGCATATCACTTATCTACAAAGGAATGGGGCGCATATGAATGGTTAAGGGACACATAAAACAGAAAGAAACAATACCAAGCATGGTCGGAACGAGAGCATAAAGAAATAAAAGGGACGCATATAGAAAGTGAGATCATAAGCAAAGCTTTCGGAACCGGGTGTCTTTGAGCGGAACGAGTCGGAACTAGGGGAAAAGACTTGGAAAGACTTCGGCTAGCCTTACAGGGCAAATCTGCGACGTTTTGAATGGGAGAGGGACTGTGGACGACGCTGCAGGGTCAAATCTCTTTGTCAGGAGTACGGATCCGGGATCCGGAGACTTGTGATTGACGCATGTAGGATCGTCGCGTGATTCTTCCGTCGTGTCTGATATGATGGCTGATCATGGAACGGTGCACGTGCCATTTGAACTATGGCGTTCTTGCTAAGTCCACTCGCTCCAGCGAAACCAGTCGGAACTGGGCGAAACCAGTCGGAACACCGCGGAACTGGTCGTAACGACTTCGTACGCTCCCAAGCTTTAGTCTTACTCTTCAGCAGGACGAGGATCGGTGTGTTTGAACGGGCCCGACCTCGGATATTCGGCTCATCTTGGAAGTTGATGACTAAACGACAAGCCTCTAGGTGGATGACGAAGGAGATATTTGTCGATGATTGAACTCTTCGTGTCACCCATGTGAACCTCACTGATTTCCCCACCAGATGCTAATACAAAGCGCCACGGTGACTATTCTTCTTCGATCTTAACCTCGACCTCTTCAACCTTGAGTTCTGGTTGGATGGGAGGTAGGTAGTGAGAGATAGCAATGGGGATACCAGCTATGCAGATGATGTCGTTAGGATCGACTCGTTCTAAGACTTTGTCCCAGAGGATGATGTAATGAATGGGTTTCTGATAGAGTTGTCGACGAGGTTGGCGTTGGTAACGAGTCTGATAACGAATGGGTGCCAGGGTGACTTGTTGTTTTGTTGAGAATATCAGAACACGTCGGCGTTAAACACCAACGGGCTAGATAGGGGTTGCTCGGATGAATCCAGGATGGGCGCGATACGGTGATCGTTGATGTGACTCCTTGCATGGAGCAACGATAGCAAGTGTTTCCACAGGCTAGAGGGTAGGTCTTTCTATTATGTTAGGCGGTGAGACTAACAGGTGTCGATCTCGAGGCGGCCAACACAACAACAAACAACAGGCTAAACACAAGTTGCCGAGCTAGACACAAGCTATGTCGTAGTGAAGGTAAGTAGAATTCAATAATACTAGAGTACAAGAGTAGATACCTATGTCGTAGTGAAGGTAAGTAGAATAGAAAGACAAGGAAACGAAAGAGTCAAACTAGCTACTTATATACACTTTGGACGTGGGAAGGGTCTACTCTATTAAGGAATCACATGATGAAGGAGTGGAGTGATTAGTGAGTGTCTTAGTCGGAAGGAACGGATTTAGTCATGGTGAATGAGTAAAGATGAATAAGCCATGACGGAGTGAACGGGATTAGTAAAAACGGATGAGTAGTGTAAAAGAAGAATACTAAAATGAATGATGACATAATAAAAGAAAAGGAAAATGTTCAAGTCCTAACACCCTGCGTCTGGAGTGCGAGGGCAATTGCGACACCTAAATCCTTCATCTGCTCCTGGCTTAACGACATCTCTTCTTCTTCTTCCTTCTCGGGTGTCGTACTCCTGCTGATGACTGGTGGTTCTGGGTCTCTTAGTGCCATGAACGATGTTGACAGTTGGAGAGGGGGTGCTGGCGTAACGACTTCGGGTTTAGGAGCAATGGGTGGAGGTATCCTTGATGTCGATGCTTCTGTCGTTGTTGAGCATGCAGGTTGTTGTTGTGCAAATAACCCAGTGTTTGCTCCTGGGTTTGGTGTCCAAGGAAACCAAACACCTTGCAAATCCTGTGACTTCCAAAACTTCCGTGTGTCGTCCCACTCTGTTAGAATCAGAGTAAGATGAGTAATATATATGACTTACTACTGAAGCAAGTGTCTCACACTGCTTGAGATGATGAGCGATGTCAATGAATCAGGCAAAGTAGCTATCAAGCTAGTGTTTGTATGAGAGAAGATTCCAACTCGCTTTGTGGGGCGTTTGGAAGATGAATTAAACTGACACTTGGATGGCTCGTTTGGCCTCCTTTTATACTCTACAGGTGTGGCTATGCTATGGCTACTACTATAACTATCTACCTCTGTCTTTGTGCTGTCCACAATCCTTTCCTTGTCAATTCCTTGTGTTCCGAGTCAATTCCTAGAGCTCCTTGTCAATTCCGATCGTACTTCATGTTCTGGTTCATTCTACCAGTTTCACAGCTCCACAATGCTGTGTGCTACAATGCCTGAGCTCTACTCCTATAGTTTAATTGTTACTAGCACATTCTGGTGCATACTTTCTATCTTCAGCAATTTTGCTGGTAAGTCTTTGATACTGAGTTCTACCAGTTCTTTCTGGTTTGTTCCACAGCTTTTCTTCCTCGGAGTTAGGACTTACATGCTTCTTCCGACTCGGACTATCTGACTGATGCTTTAACTCCTATCAACTCATCCTGCTACTCTGTCTGTGCGAGCTGGAATGTCTTTACTCTCATCTACTACTTACAATTGCTTCTTATCTCTTTCCTGATAAGATTACCTTCGTGTATCTAGCGATCGTCGATCTCCATGGATTTCGAGCTTCTGTGCCTGCTCGGTATGACGTCTTCCTCCGGAAGTCCTGTAGGTTTTCCCACTGGCGTTCTATCATCTACCAGAAAGCTTAACTTGTGTAGGTATGTTGTCATCCTTGTGAATTCTTCTTCTGGCGGCATCGAGATCTTGATCTTGCTGATGATGAACTTTATTCTGTGTTCTATCATTAGCTCAGTGATCCGCTCATCTATAATTGATACTCCTTCTGTATCAATGAGTCTAATGAATTCTTTGACTCTAGTTGATGTATTCTCTGCTACTCGTCGTACTATTTCATTAGCTCCCTTCCTATATGGTATGTCAATGTTAATATGAATAAATTGACATTCCTCTTTATGTTTACGCTTCAGGAATTTAATCTGTACTCCCGTGTTTGTTAAGTAATCTCGTTCGTCATGTGAGAATATTGCTATCATATGTTCATATGTTATGTATCCTGGGTTAGGCTTTTCTACCCCATCTTGTATAGTGTATCCTGGGAATATCCTGTGTGTAGCTTGTATGTCGAAGTTCATTTGTAATACTTCGGTCATCAGGATCAATGTAATTATTGTACAGTAAATGTCCCATCCAATTTGATGTGCTTGTTGACATTTCTCACAGTTCTTTACTTCTGGCCATTCACTGGCTCATCCTTGGTTAACTATTCTCTTTGTCATGGCTTCGAGCGTTCTCAATGAGCGTGTATACATGTTGCTTATATGTTGTCACGTGCGTACTATAATGCTAACTAAAGCAATTTCTAACACACTCGAGGTCAAAGAGGGTGTTGTGTAGCTTTCCTTGGTAACAGTGCCCTGTTGCACTCCAACGAACTTGTGGAAGGGCGAGTCATTGCTCGTCAGTTAGATCCACCTTGATAGCGAGAGGGTGGAACGGGGATTGGTGTGTTTGAACGGGCCTGACCTCAGATGTTTGGCTTGTCTTGGAAGTTGATGACTAAACGGAAGACTTCCAAGTGGATGACAAACAAGACACTCATTGATGATTGAACCCTTCGAGTTACCCACATATACCTCAGCTGATTGCCCCACCAGATGCTAATTTGTAGCGCCACGTTGACTAATCTTCTTCGATCTTAACCTCGACTTCTTCAACCTTGACTACCGGCTCTTGACAACGTTGACATTTGAGCGTCCTTGGTAATGGTTCGTCGATGTGAGTTAGCACTCGTTTGCCTTGCTTATTCAGAGCAGAGCTGATGTCGTTAGGGTCAAAATTGGGATGGTTCTCTACATCGTAAAAGTGTTAGGGAGTAGGCCCGGGGTTACACCAGTTTGATCCTTTTGCCTAAGCAGCGGTGTGTTGTGCAGAGGTGATCTTATCTACCCATGTCTGGCTGTACCACGTGGTCCCTTACTAGCCTTCCTAGTCGCGGTCCGAGTTATGGATGCTTTCAGATACGAGGTGATAGTAAAGCAGATTGGGATTTCCAAGAGGCGTGATAGTACAAAGCACACAGTAATAGCTCGCTGTAGGGCAAGCTTTACACCAGTGTGTTAAGAGGATCGAAAGATGGGGAAATGAGGGCCTAATCCTACAGCTATTTATGCTCCCAGATATTCCATTTTTCCATCCTATTTCTTACTCATCCTGTCTCCACTTTACTCCACTTTTCTCCACCATTACATCTGTTCCTTTGTCATCCTGCTGCGCTTCGCTCCACTTTGCTCCAATCTTTGTAAGATTGTCTCCACTATGACAGAATTCTGTAGAGTTGCTGACTGAGACAATAGAGGTGGTGCTTCGATATGGAATGCTCCACTGTCAGTACTCCATCACGATGTCATTGCCGTCATTGAGTGGCATCTTTGCCCGTGGAGCGATGTAGGCTGCTCGGTATGTGATTCTTCGGAATTCATCTCGAGGTCCGGCGAGTGTAAGCATAACTCGCACGTCAGTGTTAAGGTGTCGGGTCGGTGTCGAGTATGGTCCAAGGCATATCATGAACTGCATAAGCTCTGCTGGTGGGTTCTGCTGGGTTCTGGTGACTAGCCATACTTTGCCTTCGTATCGTATGTCTCGAATGTAGTGCCATATCCTTCGTTGTATAAGGAGTTGTAACTGCTTGGTCTCCAGGTTCGCATCTCTTGGTAAATAAAGGTTTGCTTGTATTGTAGATGCTGGACATGGTGTGTGCAACTCCGGTTTATACCATCCAATCATTCTCCAAGTTATCGGGTTCGCAGTTCGAGGGGTTCGAGTTGTGATTGTGAGTTCCTCTCGTTTCTTGGGTACTATTGGGTTTGGTGGATTGGAATGCATTGTATCTTGAAGGTGTCGCTCGGTTTCGATGTGACAGTCACGTGTACCAACTGCTGCCATGCATACTATGTAGTATACTTCATAAAGGACCATGTAAACTCGTGCACAGACTTGACAGTGCTGAAATGCCAGTGAGGTCTCCATAAACCTTATTAGCCTTTAGCCTTTTAGCATTTAGGCTTTAGTAGTTGTGCTTCTGGACTTCCAAGAAGTTTGATCGCTTCTTTTGATCGAGGTCGCTCTGGTTGCTTGGTTGGCGGCGTTAGAGTGGTAGTCTGCGGTAATAGGTGGTCGGCGGTGTTAGCTGTTAGTGGGATTACGTATCCGCTTCGGTGCTTCTAGCGCTCGGGTGGTAATGGGTTACTGTTGCCTAGGCCGCTCGATCGCTTGGGCCCATGATAGCTGGCTTGGTTACTGGTCGTGTTTGGAAAGCTGATCGTATGGATCTGCTGATCGCGTCGATCCTGATGCGAGATTTTGAGCAGATCCTTTCAAAAAGGGAGTGATGAAGTGCTTGATCCGTGCACGTCGACGTTCATAGGGTTGGTAACGAGTCTGATAATGAATGGGGGCCAGGGTGATTGTTGTTTATTAAAAATATCAAAACACGTCAGCGTTAAACACCGACGGGCTAGATAGGGGTTGCTTGGATGAATCCAGGATGGGCGCGATATGATGATTGTCGATGTAACTCCTTGCATGGAGCAGCGATAGCGAGTGTTTCCACTGGCTAGAGGGTAGGTCTTTTTATTATGTTAGGCGGCAAAACTAACAGACGTTGATCTCGAGGTGGCCAACACAATAACAAACAACAGGCTAAACGCGAGTTGCCGAGCTAGACGCAAGCTATGTCATAGTGAAGATAAGTAGAATTCAATAATACTAGAGTACAAGAGTAGATACCTATGTCGTAGTGAAGGTAAGTAGAATAGAAAGACAAAGAAACGAAGGAGTCAATCTAGCTACTTATATACACTTTAGATGTGGGAAAGGTCTACTCTATTAAGGAATCACATGATGAACGAGTGGAGTAATTAGTGAGCGTCTTAGTCAGAAGGAACGGATTTAGTCATGGTGAATGAATAAAGATGAATAAGCCATGACAGAGCGAACGGGATCAGTAAAAACAGATGAGTAATGTAAAAGAAGAATATTAAAATAAATGATGATGTAATAAAAGAAAAGGGAAATGTTTGAGTCCTAACACTTGTGTTTGTCGGCTTTTGTCCAGAGCTCGCAGTTGAGCTGGAGAGTCGATTTAGCCTTCGCACCGCCACCATCAATCTCGGGAGAAGGCCATCCTCGAGATCCTTCCTCGAGCACTTCTCACACATTCCTCAGCCCTTATACAACCTTCCCCTCGTATATTCTTTTATCCCTTTATTTCCGCTTGCCTTTGGTCTAGGTGTAACTCTCTGCTGACCACTCAAAGGTATTCTAGGGCAGCCCCTCAAACTTTATATTCCCTGTCCAGTATCAGAACGCCCATGGGAGTTTCACCGGGCTTAGACTTCGCCCTTCTGTGCCTCACTTGGTGACTTGACCTCGTTCTGAAGGATACTGCTAGTTGAAGCAGTGCCTTGGGTCATTGCTGTGGACTTACCCAGTGACCCCTTCATCTCCCAGTAGGGTACAGCACCCTGCCTTTGCTCGTTCTCGTTCAGTTTTATATAGGCTTCCAGCTATCTCGTTCATATCACCCGCATATACCCAGCTACACACACCCGGCCACACTGTACCATCCTTCAAACTACCTCAGCTTGGTTCCTCTTGTGTCATAGTGGGTTGGCCAGCTCAGGTCGGCCTGCTATCCATCCCAGGGCTGTCTTCCAGATCATCCTTCATCAGGAAAACAGTCCAAACTACCTACAGCTATCCACAGCTATCACAGCTACTCACCACTATAGGCTGCTATATATATAGCAGCCTATAGTGGTGAGTAGCTGTGATAGCTGTGGATAGCTGTAGGTAGTTTGGACTGTTTTCCTGATGTTCTCTATTTGGCCACCCTTATTCATTCTCGCTTGCTCCCAATAGGACCGAACACCCTAGCCTGCTAGGATTGCACCTACAGACCTAGTCCGATCATCTACACACTACACTGACCATTACAGCGCACCAATTGTCACACTAATTGTGTCAAAATCTCAGTGCTTACAAGATGCAGCAATTAAATTTTACATTTTCATATGCATCTTGGGAGGGAGTTATCTTGGTGCCAAAGAGATGCATCGTTGCCTACTGTGCTCAAGTTGAGCCTGCATTTTATAATTGCTTTGTGTGCCTCACAAATAACCTCATTCTGCTTGTTCTCCATTTGCACCTTGTACTCCTGCCCAGCATTTTCCATTCTTGACAAAATCTGCTCTCTATCTCTTACTGAAATCCATGTTATGTAACACATTGAAACAAAAATTTCCTTCTAAAAAAATTCATGTGATTGAGAAGGAATCGTTACCCCACTGCATGTTGCAAACACATGGCACTACCCATGCTAGTGAGTAGCCATACTTCATTCTGATATCTAATTAGGCTCATATTATTTCAGATGATGAGGAAGTTACCTTTTTCACATTTTTCAAAAGTGAAAATATTTTCTCACATATCTACTAATGAATAAATCTAATAATGCATTACAAAAAGTAGTCTCCCGACATTATGCGTTATGACAATTTCAACTGTAGCAGCGGTCGACCGAAATTGAGTTGCAAGGATCGAGACTGTAATCGTGGGAAAGCATGAGTCAGTAACGCGGAGTCATGCAGAAATTGACTGGACTGTGCATACACTTACCTTCCTATCTACTTCTTCTGTGAGCTGGTAAAACCCTCATCGTCGAAGTATACCTTACTTACGCCACTATCTGAATAGATTGTTTGCGTGAACCACACATCGCATCTCCGAGTCATTCCAGTTACTGAGCAAAACCCTCAACGACCGTAAGTAACTTCGACGCTCCTCTTGTTAACCATCCAGTTCAGCTATCTTTATCTACCTCTTAGATCTATTCACACTTCGAGTGCTTTTGAACAAACAATATGACTCTTGACGTCCTACATTTCATCGACTCCAAAGGCGGCAACGCCGAGGAGATCCGCGAGTCACAACGAAAACGCGGGTTACCGGTTGAGATTGTAGACGAAGTGATTCAGATGTATACCGATTGGGTCAAGAGTGTGTCTAAATTCCTTCTTAGATACTTGATGAGGCCTGTTGATTTGTGTGTCGTCTGCTTTGGCTGGTCTGTAGTGGACTTTGAAGTAAACCAAACGAGCAAGGAGATCAACGCTGTGCAGAAGAATATTGCTGCGAAGAAAAAGGTATGTGTGGCACGAATAATATCACATATGTATTGCCGTATACTCAACGTACGTTATGTCTCTAGGCGAAAGAAAGTGCCGATGATCTCGTAGTGCAGAAGAAAGAACTCGATGCGTTGAAAGAAAAGAAATTGAAGGATGCAAAGGAACATGAAAGTGCGATGCGAGCGAAAGCGGCTACGGTAGGGAATATCGTTGGGAAGACCGTCCCTGTCAGCATGACTGAGGTCAGCCATTTCGTTATTTGCTCTTCTTTATTACCGGGCTCTGATTCAACGATCTTTTGTACAGGATGATAATGCAACACTGAAGACATGGCATCCAGATGGACCAAATGGTCAGGTTGCGCAGAGGACAGACATCATGCCTCATCATGAAGTGCTTTTACGATTAGATGCCATGGACTTGGAACGAGGTACGCTTGCAACACTCCTACCTTACTTGCATTTCCAACGAGTTTATATAATAATTTGTCGACGCAGGCGCAAAAATTGCCGGCCACCGAGGTTTCTTCCTCACCGGCGACGGAGTAGATCTCAACCAAGCACTCATCTCGTACGGACTTGACTTCCTCCGCAAAAAGGGATACAAAAAGATCCAACCGCCCTTCTTCATGAACAAAGACCAAATGGCCAAGACCGCACAACTAGACCAATTTGATGAGGAGCTGTATAAAGTCACCGCTTCAGAGGATGACAAGTACCTCATCGCTACGTCGGAACAGCCGATTTCAGCTATGTACGCTGACGAGTGGTTCGAAGAACCCAAGGTGCAACTACCAATTCGCTATGCAGGGTATTCGACCTGTTTCCGCAAGGAGGCCGGAGCAGCCGGGAAAGATATGTGGGGAATCTTTCGTGTACATCAGTTTGAGAAGGTGGAGCAATTCTGCATCACGGAGCCGGAGAAGAGCTGGGAGATGCTGGATTCGATGATCTCTACGAGTGAAGAATTCTACCAGAGCCTTGGGTTGCCGTACCGAGTTGTTGCTATCGTCTCGGGTGCTTTGAACTTGGCCGCAGCGCAGAAGTACGATTTGGAGGCGTGGTTCCCTTTCCAGGGCGCTTATAAGGAGTTGGTCTCGTGCTCGAATTGCACTGACTATCGTGAGTCATGTCGTTTTCAAAACGGATTCTAAGTAGTTCTCCTCTGACTGTAACGTAACAGAGAGTCGACGTCTCGAAGTCCGTTGCGGCCTCAAACAAAAAGATCAAACGCGCAAACTCTACGTGCATATGTTGAACGGCACACTGTGCGCTACAGAGCGCGCATTATGTTGTCTCGTGGAGAACTATCAGACTCCCGAGGTATGCACTATATCGTCTTCCCCTCCTTTCCGTATTCGGGTTCGTTTCTGACTTGATCTTATCTTGTAGGGCCTGCGCATTCCGGAAGCACTACGTCCGTACATGGGCGGCCGCGATTTCCTCCCATGGGTAAAGGAGCTCCCGAAGGGGTTACAGAGGAAGAAACTATAGCGCTACGAACGAAGGTAATCCTGAACGCAAATGTACTTTGTCTTGCTGTATCATCCAGTTACAAATACACAAGTAGAGCTGTACTTCTTTTACTTTTGTATAACCTTCTTACCGTCCGATCTGGGTTGCCGGTACCGCAGAGCCACGTCTCCGACGTCTCCTGCCGCGGGGTTGTCCTTCATCAGTAGCTTGAGGTCTTGATTATGATCACATTCTTCCAAGCTTGGCTCTTAGGCAGAATGACAAGCATTGCTTACGTATCTCATACCATCGAAGGTACGCCAGCGAAAAACCAGAAAAGACAGAGAGGGAGAAACGGAGATAATATATCAAATATGCGACTGATGAGATAACAATACAGAGACAGACCAAACAATAAGTGTTGTCGTTAAAGTTGCGCGAACAGCCCTATGCAAACTTGCAGATCGAGAGAAACATCAAACACATGAGATGTATAAAGTTGGGAAAAGTGAGAAAAAGTGTCAAATAAAACAAAAAAATGAAACGAAGAGAGAAGATTGACAGCGACAGAGATGACGAGATGAGTTGAAAGAGTATGGATGGATAAAAAGGAGTAAAAGGCAAAGAGAAATAAAGTAAGACCTGAATGTGAACGAAAGGAGGGAAGAGGTAAGGACAGCGAGTCGGGACATGGTCGTGACTGAGCAACGTAATGCGAACAGTAAATTACGTATGTATAAGGAAGAAAAAAATCCTCTCCGAGAAAACAGAAAAGGGCGGAACGAGGTGGAGTCATCGTGAGGCTAACCGAAGGAGCCGAGCTCGGGCACAGAGAGGGACAAGTGAGATCAGTTGAGGAAACCACGACATTTGGCTGAGCCGCAGAGACACGGAATCTTGTCTTGCTCGATGGGGAAGTGATAGTCTACACACAAAACACCGAAAGTGTCAGACATCAAAAAGATGATAAGAGAGTGGTGTAAGGTCAATGCTCACCGTAAGTGATCTCATCTCCAAGCTCGATATCCTGCTTCGCGTAGATGACGATCTTCTTCTCACCGTTGATAGTGATGATCTTCGCAGTACAGTTGGGATCACACGAGTGATTGATCAAGCGTCTGTGCGGGGAATGATTGTCAGTGTCAGCTCCATTGGCAAGGGGGGAAAAAGAAGAGGGATCGAAAAAGAAAGGATGGGGCGACGTACCCAAGGTTACCCTTCTTCGTAGCATCCACCACAAGGTCCTCATCGATCCTAAACAAATAACTACTCCCAATCCCCTGCCTCTCATACACCTTCTCGCGCTTATCCGCAACAGCAGCCCTGACAATCTCCCCGACATACTCAATCACCATCTCCCCACGGCTGATCCGCTCCATAGCATACAACCCCCAATCATGAATAGGCGAGCGCGCAAAGCGCAGGTGCTTCTTGCGAGTCTGGAGCTGGTTGAACTTCATCACCTCCGTCGCAGCCGCGCTTTCGCCCTTTGACAGCGCCACAGCGAGCTGCAGCTGGTTCATCTCTTCCAGTCCCTGTGCGCGCCGACGAGCATTAGCGCGATTCGAACGAGAGGATACGACGGGCTCTTGCGGGGCTACGACAGCCGCCTCCTTCTCCGCCGCACCGCCACTCCCCGCACCGCGAAGCGCGTACTGCGCGACATACGCCGACTTCTCCGCATGCGAAATCTTGTAGTACCCCTCCGACCTCGCGGATCCCGTGACGTGCTTACGAAACGGCGGAGGCGCATTCGGATCAGACGGTGGTGCAATCTCTTCTTTGACGACGAAATCGGGACTGTCGACGTCGAGCGAGAGCGCAAGCTTCGCGAGGTAGAGGTCTTCATCGTCTTCGACCAGTTCTCGGAGGGCGGAGTCTGGTAGAGGATTATACCGCTTCGGTGAAGGAAGCGGCTTCTCAATGACCACAGGAAGCGGAGGCTCTGAGATAGGGACAGAAGACGCCCAAGCCGGAGGTGGAGAATGCGATACACGCACTTCGGCCACAGAGGGCGCTTCCACCTCTATCTGAGGCGGGATGACCAAGGTTTCCAACACCGCGCGCTCGGCTTTGGATTTCTTCGGCCGCTTGCTCGGCTTCTTCTCCTTCTCCGCCTTCTTTGCCGATTGCTTCTTGTTCTTGCCCTGAGCCACCGGAGGAGCAGGTGTAGTAGGGACATCGTGTATGAGAGTCTCGATATCCACGTCCGCCTTTTCGTCGTCGATGCGGTCCTGCTCATTCTCGACCTTCGAACGTTTCGCAGGCGGTTCGTCAACGGGAGTCGGAGAGAGCGACCTCTTGCGCTGTACAGGCGAAACAACGGCCTCAGGAGCGGGAAGAACGGGGGAGATATCTTCGACAGGCGCAGGAACAGAGACAACATTCTCGGCCTTCGTCCCAGTCTCGACTTCTTCATCCTCCGATTCAACCTCCCTCTCACGCACAACGCGCGCCTCGGCCTTCTTCCTCCTCTTCCTAGGTCGCTCTTCCTTCTCACGAAGTCGCTTAGTCGGTTCTTCCACGTCCACGTCCACCTTCTGCTCCTGCTGATTACCCGGCTCATCTTCACGCTCGTCCTCGGCTAACGTCACAGCAACAAGCGGTTCCTCCTCGTCGTCAGCCTTCGTCGTAACCACAAGACTCGCATCCTCCTGCTCCTGTTCTCGGTCTGGCTCCGGTTCGTGCACTTTATCCAGGCTATGCTCAGCCGAAGCAGTCGCAGCAACGTCAACCTTCTGTTTCCGCTTCTTGAACGACAGGCCCTTCAAGCGCTGTCGTTCTCGCTCCCCATCGGCTCGATCACCGCCTCTCGTAGCATCCTCTGCATGTTGCAGCAGAAGGTGCATCTTGTTATTCTCCATCTCCCCAATTCCAATCCCAACCGCGACAGCGACACCACCCTCTTTCTCCCTCCTTTCCCGTTCCCTCTCATATACCATCTTCCTTATCTGCGCGCTCACAATCCGCTCCATCACGTCTTTCTCCAGAAGCGTTCTCAACTCCTTCATCACGACCTTCCCCGCCTCCTCCACTACTTCTTCCGGCTTCCACACGCGCTTCTCCATCACCAACTCGTTGCGCTTCAAAGGATGGAGACTGCTCGTCAGAGAGTGAGATTGTTGCTGTTGCTCCTGCTGCTGCTTGATCTCGCTGGGGTGGGGAGGAGAGTGTACGGTTACCGAGACGCTTCTGTTCACGAGCGTATGCGTACCGATAGCGAGTACTCGAGCGGCTCGCCTCGCTGCGTCCGGTCTGCTGAAGGTGATGTACCATCCAAAATGATCATGCAATACCTAGACCATGAGAATCAGTACTACATATCAACGAGAAGAGAGAAAAAGAAAGGTGAAACTCACATCTTCAACAGGAAACCCTTTAAAGAACTCCCTCACGTCCTCTTCTCGCGCAGCGTTCCCGCTCAAAAGCACCTCGTCGATCCGCGCATGGTCATACCCATTCTTCAGAAGCACCTCAAGTACTCTCCGATGCTTCCTCTCTTTCTCCTCCTGCGTTTCCGCCTGGGACCTCGATCTGGCATCGGAAGGTCTGCGCGCACGGAGAGCAGGTGAGGGCGAACGTGAACCGCGCGGTGTACTCGTCGAGGTGTGCGTCGGCGTATAACTACGCGAATGCGAATATGAATGCGAGTGAGGAAAAGAAGAAGAAGAATAACGAGAGTGCCGCTGGAGATGGTTAGGCAGGACTCCTCTCCCCCTCCCGCGCAGCGAACTCCCGTGCCCCTGCGCGTAAACGGGCGTATCAGGCCTTGACGAGTCCGTTTCAGGCGTCTGTAGCCCGTGCTGCACGCTCAACGAAGGCATGTTCGGCGGGATAGTCGACCGGACGGCGTTCATCGCGCGTGCGCGGACGAGTGAAGGTGGAGGTTGTCTCATCGGTGCCGCCGTCGTACTCGCTCCTGCGTTCATACCGCTGTACCGACTCGAAGAACTGGGACCATGAGGGAAGCCAGGTCCTCCTCCACGAGAGAAATGCGGAGGACCTCCGCGTGAAGGGAGTCTAGGCGTGACGTGAGAGAGCGGGTGAGGTGGGAGATGCGGGGGATGCCCATGCCCATGGGGAGGACGTTGAGACTGCATAGGATGCGCGAACGATCGAGGATGTTGCTGTTGTTGGCCTGCAGGTACTTGACCATTAGGGGTAGGTGTCGGGCCACCGTTGGTAGTCGTATTCGCGCTCGTACTCGCAGCAGCACCACTCGTCTTCCCTTTTCTCCTCTCCTCATACAGACCCATCAGGAGCTTCAAAAGTTTTCCCTCCCCATCAAAAAGCACCTTCACACTATCCTTCTCCATAGATGCTTTCCCACTGTTCACAGTCGGCAGAAGCAGTCCCCCTCCTCCAGCAATCGAAAGCGTGAAATTCTTCCCTTCCTCGCCGTCCACAGCCCTCTTCGCCTCTTCGCGAGTCGAATATTTTATAGACGCTACACCCATTTGCCCACCGGTGACATGATCGAGCTCCCGCTCGAAGGAGACGATACCCCCGTATTTCGAGAAGTGCTGTCGGATTTTAGGTGTCGGTGTGAGCTCGGAGAAGCCAAAGATGAGGATATTGGTAGGAGGTGGTGGACCGGGCATGTTCGAATCGTACTGAATAAAATATCAAGTATCCCATCATTCCACACAAAGTCAGTTTCAAGAAAAATCTTCATCACAGAAGCAAAAACAGAAAACGCACCTCATACGAAGTCGTATAGAAATCACTTCTTGACCTCGCGCTCTTCCCGGCCAGCTCCTTCCTCGGACGCGGATCACACATGCTCACCTCCTTCTCACCAGGTACAGTCTCGCCGTTATGTCTAAATACCACCACTTTTCCCTTCCCAGAATCAACAATCCTTTCTTCAGCCTTCCCTGCCGTGCGGATCGCATCCATCAGCGACTTCATCTCGCCATATCGGTCTTTATCACACGACGAATCGAATAAGACCCGGTAGTCGTGCGAATCGGGAGGAATGTATGATGAGCGTGAGGGCAGCGGAGGAGGTGGGTCGAGGGAGTAGAGTTTTTGAGGGTGTTGGTGCCCCGGGAGGCGTTTGTAGGTTACCGAGACGCCTTCCGGTACGGGCGTCGCTGGTCGAGGTGGCGGAGGCGAAGGAGAACGTCTTGAAGAACGAGACTGAGAGTCAGAGCGAACGTGATTAGGAAGCTCATGTCGTGACGATGAAGGAGAAGGAGGAGGAGATTTAGATCTAGAGTGGTGGTGTCGAGGTATGGAAGCAAGCCGTGGATCGGGAGGAGGCAATGGTGGTGGGGCAGTAGACGGAGGCCTCGGTTCAGATCTCCCTTCCCTCCCTCTTTCCTTCTCTCTTACCCGTTCGCGCTCACGTTCTGATTCCTTCTTTCCAACAGAAGTGGCAGCAAGAGGCTCAAGAGTCGGAGGACCAGGCGGTAGAGGTGGAGGCGCGACCTTCGGTTCGTGTGGTGTCGCCATCGGTAATCTAATGCTAATCGGTGACCGGTCATTGGGCACTTCGGCTGGTGGAGGTGGAGGTGGGCTTCGCGTTGGTGGAGGACCGGCTGGTGGGGGTGGTGTCGAAGAAGGCGGTCGTGGGGGTGCATCGCCGTTCGGTAGGTGAGCCAGAGTTGAAGACGGTGGTGGCGGTGGCGGTGGTGGTGAGAACGATGGAGAAGGTGGACGCTCTGCTGGAGGCGGAGGCGGTTGTGTTTGCCTCGACGTTGACGCCGAGGAGTTCGAGCTCGACCCTGGAAGCGAAAACGAAATCGGTGCTCGAGGAGCATTCGACACACTCCCGTTCAAATTGACAGTCGGGCTTGGAATCGAACTCGACCCAGTGCCTCCAACACCATTAACGCCAGCCAATCTCTGGCTATTCATCAGCGCACTCGGCCCAGTAGGCGGGGGGCGTCCATTAGGCCACGCGTTCGCCGTCTGCAGTAAACCCGAGGATACACTCGACGGGCTCGCCGCACCCTTTCCTTTCGGACCCGAAGGCGGCGCACGCCCTCCCATGAATCCATTTACATACGCCTTCGATGCAGGACCCGTAGGGGGTTGCATTCTCCCAACACCAGAACCGGCAAGGCCATTCAAAAGACTACGTGGACCTGTTGGAGGTGCTACACCCATGACCGGGCTCGAAGCAGAGGTAGAAGAAGAAAGGTGTTGTCGACTACTCGAGGCTGTTGGTTGAGTCTGATAATGCGGCGGAAGGTGATGATGATGATTTAAAGGTCCTGCTTGCGGCGCCCCGCCTGAGGCGCGAAGTGCACGCGGTCCCTTCGGTGGTTCCTTCCCTGACATCTAGGCCCGTATCAAATCGACGTCGAAGTAGAGTCGAAGTAGTGCTGAAATATATTTATTTGCCAATTTATTGTTCGTTTCGTGAAGTCCTGTGAGGCCCGCCACGATCACGGACGTACTGTAGGGCCTTTTCTTCTGTGATGAAGCGTTTCAAAAACACCTGGGCCCTCCAGCCTTTCTCGTGTCACGAAAGACAGACGGTACGCTGTTGATGGTCGAAAAGAAATCAGAAAAGACAGTTATTTGATTTGCGATGTGAGACGGTGAGACCTGGTTCGTCGTCGAACGGCAGCGTCCACGACGTGACACGCCCGGATAGAAATACTCACCAATACCAACAGATAATTCCAAGACGCTCTCCGGTAGGCCTAGACGAAGTCAATAAGGGAGAGAAAGGCCTTGAGCTGTTAGAAAAATTGTTTTGTCGCAGTGCTGTGAGTCGTTCGCGGGCGTCGTAGGCGTCGTAGTCTGAAAGCGTGACACTAACGACGAAGGCAAAGCAACAACTTTGCGTCAACTTCAGCTTTTTCTTTCCCTCTTCTGTCGTTGAGCGTCGAAGATGGCGGCTAAGGTAAAGGAAGAAGATGAGAAGAAAAAGAGTAGGACGGCCTTGTCGTTGTTTGTAAGAGGCCCAAGCAGACGTGACACGCGGCACGCCTTTTCGCAGCGATTCTGATCGGACACCTCGACGACGACGACGACGACGGCGAAAATTTCTTCAGTATTTCGATGGACACTCCAGCAGTAGTGATGGTATCTTTGAGGGCACAAATAATGAGGGATAAAGGGAGATGATGGTGGTAAGAGCAGACGAATAGACGCTTGTGCTTGCGGGAGACGGAGCGTGCCACCAGTACCAATACCAGAGTACGAGTAGGCCGTGCCAAACAAACAACGACACATTCACACCGTTTTTTCTCTCACTCACCGCGTAATTCTCTTTAATATTCTCCAGAAAATTCATACATACATCCTTATTTTCCTATTATCCTCTTCTTACTCTCATCACGTTCCTAGGCCTGTCCCTGTCCACATATCCAAATATCTTTCGTCACACTTTTCCAATCGCTCCCACGAACAGCATCGAATGACTGTAAGCGCTGGGATAGAAGTCATGTTACGGACGACTCTATGGGCATAACAAGAGAAGAGTATTGCTTACCTTGTGAACGCCGTTATATCACGAGGCAGTGAGCAGTCTTCTTCTTCATCTTCGCCTCCTGATCGGGGACCTTTGCTCGCCAGCATGCCAGCACACCGGCACCGTTACACACATTTGTTTGAGGGAAGAATCGAAGTCCTGGTGTCTGATAGGAGTTGAAAAAAGGTTACCTTGGCTTGAACAACCGATGAGTTACATCACGTCACACTTACTAGACAGTGACACACCGTCACGTAATACATCCATCACGTGCCCCTACCGCGTCGCGAAATCGCGACCCTCGGGCGGAACTTGTATTTTGAATCAGTGGCGGTGGCGCTGCTTCTTCAAAACTTCTATTTGCCACTTCTCTCGCGTTTCTTTGCTCTAATCCACCACCATCAGCTGGCAAGAAACAATGCATAAGCTTGCTCGTAGTCCGTCTCGGGGACCTGTGATCTTACTGAGAAACCGTCTTTCAACTACACGGTGCCTGTCGAGCAGAGCGAGTGGCGTCCTTGGCGCGCTTGACATCCCGACTTCGGATGTTGTAGAGCTATCCGGCGTGTATGATGGGACTTGGGGAGGGAGCGGTGAAGTTTTTGAGAGCGTGTGCCCCGCGACGGGTGAACTCCTGGCTCGTGTTCGTTCCGTACGTGCCATCCATGTTCCGTAATATAATACAATTGCTTAATGTTCACTGAATGAAGGCGAGCCCGCAAGAGATACAGACATCCCTGTCGAAAACACGCGAGGCATTTGAGGCTTTCCGTGATGTCCCCGCACCCAAACGCGGCGAGATCCTCCGCCAAATTCGCGAAGCTCTCGCACGTAAAGTCAGTTAATTCATTTATTGACTGTGGCCCATGTAGCTCTGGAAGAGAAGCTAATAATGCAAAGTGATTAGAGAGATGAGCTCGGTGCACTTGTCTCGCTTGAGATGGGAAAGATCAGGACTGAGGGCGAGGGTGAGGTGCAGGAGTTCATCGACATGGTGAGCACATATTCCAGAGAAAAGTCAGAGAGTCCGAAACTTATAGCAGTCGGGACTAGTGTGATTATGCAGTCGGGCTGTCGAGGATGATGAACGGAAACGTCGTCAATTCCGAGAGGCAAGGGCATACAATTCTCGAGGGTACACTTTAGACTTCCTTTTCTTGTCCTTCTGAGCTACATATTAACTTAATTGAAGTACCAAATCCTCTCGGAGTCGTCGGCGTCCTCTCGGCGTTCAACTTCCCCGTCGCAGTCTACGGCTGGTACCTACCTCTCCTCCCATCTTCCACCACATACATGTATCTAAATACCCGTCTGCTTACTTTTTATTTCAATAGGAATCTAGCTCTATCCCTCGCAGCAGGGAACGCAACCCTCTGGAAGCCCTCTCCAACGACCCCACTCTGTTCAATCGCAATAACAAAGATCGTTGCAGAGGTCTTGGAGCGAAATGGTATGCCTGGGGCTGTTGCGGGCCTTGTCACCGGCGGGAAGGATGTCGGTGAGGCGATTACGGAGAGTAAGGAGGTTGATATGGGTAAGTGGATGGGTTTTTCCCCTTTCTCTTGGCTCGAGTTTCAGTTGGGAATTTGGCTGACTTTGGGAATTGTGATTGTCGATAGTTTCGTTCACTGGGAGTGAGGAAATCGGAAAGAAAGTCGCTAAAGCCGTTCAATCTCGCTTCGGGAAGGTCTTGCTTGAACTAGGAGGGAACAATAGTACGTCTATCCCTTCTATCTTATTTTATACTCGCCACTGTGTATTTCACCTTCTCCATTCCACTCTTCTCATACTTATACATATGTCGTTTGCAGCCACCATCGTCATGCCCGACGCAGACCTCTCACTCGCCATTCCCGCCACCTTCTTCGGTGCAGTCGGGACGGCAGGCCAGCGCTGCACCTCCACGCGCCGTCTCTACCTGCACCGTTCCATCTCCGAACCCGTCCTCTCATCCCTCCTGCGGCTATACAAGACGCTGAAACCCGGCGATCCGCTGGATAGAAAAACGCTCTTGGGCCCGCTGCACACGAGGAGTGCGGTAGGGATGTACGAGACCGCCGTGAAGAGATTGAGGGAGAGTGGGAGTGAGATTTTGGCCGGTGGGGATGTGTTTGAGGCGGGGAGGTTGGAGGGTCCGCTTGGGAGGGGGAACTTCATCGAGCCGACGATCGCTCGTCCCCTCTCCGCCTCTCTCTCCTCAACATCAGACCTTACAGAAACAGAAGTGCAAGAGCTATGGCGCACAGAGCTCTTCGCGCCCATACTCCAAGTAGGCGTGTTTGACGAGCTGGAGGAAGCTATCGAGTGGAACAATGCTGTCCCGCAGGGCCTGTCGAGCAGTCTCTGGACACGAGACGTGAGGAATGTCGGGAAGTGGATCGGACCCAGGGGGAGTGATTGTGGGATCGTAAACGTGAGTCACCGCTTTTCTTGCCTTGGGTGAGAACTTGAAAAATATGTGTTGATCGTGCCATGTTTCTACGTAGGTGAACGTCGGAACGAGCGGCGCGGAGATCGGAGCTGCCTTTGGCGGGAACAAGGTCTGCTCATCCTACCTTTCTCTCGTCTTTTCCAAGCAAATTCAACTGACCCTATGATCAGAGCACCGGTTGGGGCCGCGAATCGGGTGGCGACGCCTGGAAGCAGTATGTCCGCTGGAGCGCCTGCACGATCAACTTCAGCGACTCGGCGCCTCTTGCGCAGGGCGTGAGCTTCGATGCGTCTGCCACAGCCTGAAGTTCTATGGGGTTCTAGAATTACATAATAGTATTCGCGTTGGTGAACATGGAGACGAGCGTAAATTTTTTTCCTGTGCGCGGGGATACAGCTAAGGGGAAACAAACTTCAACTTTAACTGACTTGACAATAACATTAGCTTTCAAGCCCAAGGACATTTTTATCTATCCAAATTGCAATCCTCCTAGATACATAAAATTGTTGTTATTTTGCGAATCCATGATGCACGTAATTTATTTGCTTTTGGTCTACTCCCAGCCGATGAACATCTCTCACTAAGTATTGTACGCTTGATCTCAGAAGTCTCGGAGGGTATAGGATCCAGTTCAAAGAAAACCTACCGGAAGGAATTTACATCAGAAGCCCGCGAAATCTTCGAGATATATTATACTTAAGGTAGGGAAAGTATAAACTCGACTAGCTGTGACGCGCGTCGCACGACCCTGACCTTCCTCATTTGGCACAACAACACAACTCTTTAATTCTGCCTCCCACACCTCACAAGCATACATTTGCTTTGCATACATGTCTTTGGATTGTAGATGCCTACAGATATATGTTTTTAATTTTCAAAAATACTAAGATTTGGCCGACCAATTAAGGAAACAAGTTTTTTTGTACCAAATGGCTCAGAATTCATTTTCCATCATCCTGGCGAAGTTTCAGAAATTTTTGAAATTTTGACCTCTAGATTTTTGCCGCGTTCCGGAGAAGTCCGAATGACTAATACAGCCTATATATGATAATTTTACGCTTAGTTAACCGTTATTAGTAAGAGTCATTTCTTATGGATTCCATGGGTGCTTGGAACTCAGCATAGACTTGCTTGAATATCATAAAAAGCATTATTTCATATCTTAAGACACATTGGTGTTAGGACCAGTGTTTTTAGACGAGGTGGTCAGTCTAAGCGTACCGGAACAAGTCCCTGCTTATTCCTTCTGATGATAATTGATTGGAGACGGAACGAAGGTTATAGATGTACTACTTTAGAAGCGAGCGATAGGCTCAAGCTTGACCTCAGTAGTAGAACAGGGTTTCAATCAAAGGGTACAGTTTTCGATTGAGAGTACAAAATAATTTTGCTGAGGGACAATGCCCCGCTCAGCTGGCCCTTAAATAACCTATTTACTAAATAGTACCGACTACCTATTACTACCGACTACAGCCTTGCTATTGGTCTAGACAATATGTTTTCTCTGACACCAGTACTCTACTCTGGTGCCAACACCGATACTTTCCTCTAGTGTTGAATCACAATATTTCTACCATATTAGGAGGGTTTGTTTGAGTCCTACTACCCCGATGCTTCGAGAAGCTTCTTCCGTGCTTCCTCCGATCTGCAATCGTTATCACATGTTAATCTCTCCTTATCTTTACCCCGCGATCCTTCTCCGTTCCCAGACGGGTTCCCATGATAGTTGCCAAGCTATCGCTTCTCTGGCGCTCCGTTCCCGGGCCGAGCTTCTGCCGCTTAATCCTCGATGTTAGGGAGTAGGCCCGGGGTTACACCGGTTTGGTCCTTTTGCCTAAGCAGCGGTGTGTTGTGCAGAGGTGATCTTATCTACCCACGTCTGGCTGTACCACGCGGTCCCTTACTAGCCTTCCTAGTCGCGGTCCGAGTTATGGATGCTTTCAGATACGAGGTAATAGTAAAGCAGATTGGGATTTCCAAGAGGCGTGATAGTACAAAGCACACAGCAATAGCTCGCTGTAGGGCAAGCTTTACACCAGTGTGTTAAGAGGATCGAAAGATGGGGAAATGAGGGCCTAATCCTACAACTATTTATGCTCCCAGATATTCCATTTTCCGTCCTATTTCTTACTCATCCTGTCTCCACTTTACTCCACTTTCCTCCACCATTACATCTGTTCCTTTGTCATCCTGCTGCGCTTCGCTCCACTTTGCTCCAATCTTTGTAAGGTCGTCTCCACTATGACAGAATTCTTTGGAGTTGCTGACTGAGACAATAGAGGTGGTGCTCCGATATGGAATGCTCCACTGTCAGTACTCCATAACGATGTCATTGCCGTCATTGAGTGGCATCTTTGCTCTTGGAGCGATGTAGGCTGCTCGGTATGTGATTCTTCGGAATTCATCTCGAGGTCCAGCGAGGGTAAGCATAACTCGCACGTCAGTGTTAAGGTGTCGGGTTGGTGTAGAGTATGGTCCAAGGCATATCATGAACTGCATAAGCTCTGCTGGTGGGTTCTGCTGGGTTCTGGTGACTAGCCATGCTTTGCCTTCGTATCGTATATCTCGAATGTAGCGCCATATCCTTCGTTGTATAAGGAGTTGTAATTGCTTGGTTTCCAGGTTCGCATCTCTCGGTAAATAAAGGTTTGCCTGTATCGTAGATGCTGGACATGGTGTGTGCAACTCCGGTCTATACCATCCAATCATTCTCCAAGTTATCGGGTTCGCAGTTCGAGGGGTCCGAGTTGTGATCGTGAGTTCCTCTCGTTTCTTGGGTACTATTGGGCTTGGTGGATTGGAATGCATTGTATCCTGAAGGTGTCGCTCGGTTTCGATGTGACAGTCACGCGTACCAACCGTTGCCGTGCATACTAAGTAGTATACTTCATAAAGGACCATGTAAACTCGTGCACAGACTTGACAGTGCTGAAATGCCAGTGAGGTCTCCATAAACCTTATTAGCCTTTAGCCTTTTAGCGTTTAGGCTTTAGTAGTTGTGCTTCTGGACTTCTAAGAAGTTTGATCGCTTCTTTTGATCGAGGTCGCTCTGGTTGCTTGGTCGGCGGCGTTAGAGTGGTAGTCCGCGGTAATAGGCGGTCGGCGGTGTTAGCTGTTAGCGGGATTACGTATCCGCTTCGGTGCTTCTAGCGCTCGGGTGGTAACGGGTTACTGTTGCCTAGGCCGCTCGATTGCTTGGGCCTTTGATAGCTGGCTTGGTTACCAGTCGCGTTTGGAAAGCTGATCGTGTAGATCTGTTGATCGTGTCGATCCTGATGCGAGTTTTTGAGCGGATCCTTTCACTACACCCCCCCTAAGATGAACTTTCGGAGAAATGTTCATCCTAATCCGTGAGAAAGCTCGGATAAAGGGTCGCCTAGTGATGGTTGATTTTTGCTATCAAACCATCATCATCTCTGCTCCAAAATGTCGAAAGTCGCCGCTGCTGTTACTGTTTTTGTCGTTATTGTCGCGATTTTCGGCATAAGTCATTGGATTTTGGAGCGTAAGAGGCGTGCTCAGGTAAGTGATGCATGCTCTGTGCCGTTTCGAGTTGTTAATCATCCTCTAGGAGGCTGACTTCGAAATGCAATCGTTCCAGCGCGATGTTACTACTGTCGCGCTTCGAGTTCACCTCGCGCTCGGTTATGACGTTGAGGATATCGATCCGGTCGTCGAAAATGCAGGTATTGCTTCGCAGGAACGTCGTGAAAAGGGTGTCTGGGAAGACATTGACTTGTAAAGGGTGGTGGGAAGGGATATGAATATGAAATGTGCATCATGTAAAGAATATGACGCAATTGAAAGTGATAAGAAAGAAATCATAAAATCATTAAAATCATTAAGTCGTTAATGAATAAGTTTTATACCAATTTGGGAGTGAAGTTCCAGGTGTTTACCTACGGCTCTTCAACCCCCAAATGGAGTTTTTCGAAGAAAGAGTGTAATTGGAGTGCCTTTCAGCGTGAAGGCACATCCTAGCATGATGCAAGGGAGTGGCTTCACGTAAACTTTTTGGCTTCTCCGTTGCATAGAGGATAATAAAAGGTAGGCATAATCTGCTAATTCGGAGCCGGCACAATAAAACAATATACAAAATGTCTAGGCCCTTGTTGGTTCTTTGACACTTCTGCATAGTGCTTCATTTGTGCTGGTTGACCGAATAAGCGTGAAATAAGGAGGTGCCTAAAGCATAATTTGGTCGGATGTGACCATAAATACCATAAGGTAGGAATGAAATGCATAATTGACCATGTCGGGTCACGATATGGGAAAGGGGTTGCATAAAAGAAGAGTTGTTTACAAATCTTCGGATTCTTCAGCCTCAGGTGTAGTCTGGGCCGAGTTCGCTGGGGTATATAGTTCCCTGCTTTCACCTTCTTCACTTGACTCTGTATCGTCGGAGTGTATATACATGTCCTCCTGTTCCGACATAGTAAGCATCTCGTCCGGCTGGTAGAGTTCGTTCGGGTACTGGTAGACTGAGATCATCAGATCTTCCAGCAAGGGGTGTCGTGTAGCCTGTAGTTTTTCTCTGGCTTCTTCCTCTCGGTTGTTGAGTTCCATAAGGTAATGAGGGTCGTAGTTAACCTCTTTGCCTTCGACTACGTGGTGCTCGATGTTGTCGAGTGGTACCTCGTCCGTAGTAGAGTTCCTCGCTTCAATAACCGTTCGGTATCTCGTTCCTTCGTAATACTTCGTCATGTTGAGTACCGTCATGAACTGCATGGTGTGGGATGCATAGAAGCCCGTCTGGTCGGCTATGTATATAATGTACTTCATCGCATCGATGCTCATCGGATGATAGTGACTCCATCGCATCATTCGGTTAAGAATTGCGGTAGTCATGTCTCGTCGGTAGGCGCAAATTTGAATTGCCGAATGATAGATGCCCATGATGTTCTTGTATGTCGTTTCGTGCCTAAAGTCGATCTTGCCTCGATGTAATGCTTGTGTTTCGAGTTCGATCGCGTAGGTTAGAAATGCATCATCATTGAGTCGGCGTAATGCTGCGTCTCGAGGGTTACTGAGTTTGAATAACCACTCGTCTGAGTGATTCGCCATCATAAGGTGGGGTATTTCGTCTCGGTTGTGGTGGACTGCGTTCCACTTGTCGAATAGATCATCGAAGTACTTCCCTGGGCATAGGGGTACAATCTCATCTTCGTAGTTCTCTTCGTTGAATCGGTTGCACAGCTGTGGCCATTGATAACGTTCGGTCGGTGGCCTGAGTATAAATGTCCATTCTGGTGCATCTTCTGGTTGACAGAATGCATGTAGCTCGTCGAAAATAGGCATAGCTGAGTAGTGGTTCGTCTGCAGTGAAGTAGAGCTGTTGAGATTCGAGTTGTTGTTCCTTAGCTCGAAGTTCTCCATGTTTTATACCATCTTGTTGGTATGTCGGCGATGTCTTGCCTAATTCTTCTATCTCTGCTCTCGCTTTGGTGTGCCACATTGATGTCATCGCTTGGTAAGGTCATTGGGGACCTTACTCATCGTCTCTATTGTGGATCCATAAGCGGCTCCATCGGGTGGAGTGCATGTGATGCAACTATTGCCTCATTCGTTTTCGTGCGGCGATCCATTGGTTAAGGTTCGGTGGCTGGATTGCCTGAGGATACTTTTTATGGAATGCTTCGATCATTTGATAGGAGTTCTTGAGGTTGTCAAGTGGCTCCCATGTTCGCTCCTGGTATCCTTTCCATTGGATAAGGTATTGGACCTTGCTCCGATGACGTCTTGTGTTATGAATTGTCTCCACTTCGTACTCTGCTTCTCCCTCCACTTCAATAGGTGGTGGTTCATCCAAAGTGGGTCTTCCAGGGTATTCCTTTCGTTTGTAAGGCCTGAGAAGACTCGCATGAAACACTGGGTGGATCGGAAGGGTTTCGGGTAAGCGTAATCTGAATGACACTTGTCCAACTGCCTTCTCGACTTTATAAGGCCCTGCCCATTTCATTGCAAGTTTCTTCGTTGGTTCCAATCGACTGAGATTCCTCATGTCTAGTAACACTTCGTCTCCTGGCTTGTACTCTGGCAGTTTGCCTCGATGCAGGTCTGCATAAAGCTTCATTGCCTCATTCGCTTGCCTAATCGAATTATAGGCTTCTTGCTGTACTTGTCGAAGCTCCTCTAGGTGATTTATTGCTTCTGGGACGTTTGAATCACCGGTCTCCGCAACGTCCAGGTGAGGATGCCATCCATACAGTGTATAGAATGGTGACTGATGTGTAGTACTGTGCTTCCTGTTGTTGTAGGCGAATTCTGCTATATCGATGTACTCTGCCCAATCTGTTTGTCGGTAGGACACATAGCAGCGTAAGTACTGTTCAAGCTCTTGATTTAGTCGCTCGGTTTGACCATCGGTTTGTGGATGATACGCTGTACTAGTTTTCCAATCGACATCGATGAGTCTGCAGAACTCCTTGAGGAATTGCGCGGTGAAGTTGCTACCTCGGTCGGAGATTACTCGTTTAGGGGCCCCGTAGTATTTGAAGACATGTTGGCGGAACAAACGTGCCAACTGCTTAGCATTGGGTGTTCCTTGGCAAGGAATGAACTTCCCCATTTTAGTGAGTTTGTCCACTATAACGAGTATCGCACTGTAGCCTTCATTGCTGACTGGTAAGTCGGTAATCAGGTCACAGGTTATGGTTTCCCATGGTTGATGTGGTGCCTCCAACGGTTGGAGCGGCGGATTTCGAAACTGTCGAATCGGTTTTGCACGCTGACATATGTCGCAGGTTGCGGTATATGCTCGGATCATTTCTTCCATCTTCGGCCAATAGTATGATCGCTTTACAAGCTCTATGGTCTTTTCTGCTCCTGGGTGGCCTGCAAGTTTGTGATCATGGCGCCTTCGGATTAGCAACGCTCGTAGGTTGGCGGACGGCGGGATATATAATGCATTGGTTACGTAGTGCAAGCCGTTCCTGTAACTGTAGCCGTTGCTCTGCTTGATCGCCTGAATTTCCTTCTTAGCCTCCTCGGTATTGTAGTTCCTCTTGATCGTTCGAATAATAGGATCAGAGATAGTGACCATTTCAGTTTCTAGCTTGTATAGACCGTTGATCTCTGTGCGTCGCAATGTTTGTTGCTTGATCGTATCAGGAGGTAATAAGGTAACTCCTAAGTTGTCCTTGTCCTCTGGCATATAGTCGGATCGTCGTGATAGCTCGTCAGCTTGGTTCTTCTTGCCTGGCCAATGGAGAATCTTGAAGTTATATCGTGATAACTCTAGTGCCCATCTTGCTTGACGTCTCGATAGATTCTGAGCTGTCATGAAGTATCGGAGGTTTGCATGATCGCTTCGGATTGTTACTGGTTCTTTGGTTCCCTCCAATAGGTGTCTCCAATGCTTGAGTGCTTCCATGATTGCTAGCATCTCTTTGTCATGCGTCGGATAGTTTCGTTGGGTGTTCGTTAGAGTTTTCGACATGAAACCTAAAGGTCTCAGTTCTCCTTGGTTGTCTTCTTGTTGTAAGACTGCACCAATCGCTACATCGGATGCATCGGTTTCCAATGTATATGGTTTGTCTGGCTTTGGCATTGCCAATGCGACTTCCGTTTCGAATGCCTTCTTGATACTTTCGAATGCCTTATCTTGTGCCTCTGCCCATATGAACTTGCGATCCTTTTTGATAAGGTCGCCAATAGGTGCGAATGTATCGGCATAGTTCCTGATGAATCTTCGGTAGAAGTTACAAAATCCTTGGAACTTTCGAACTTGTCGTTTCGTCTTTGGCACTGGCCATTCGTGAATAGCTTTGAGCTTATAAGGATCCATCTGGATGCCTTTCGTTCCTACTACAAATCCCAAGTAGTCGAGCTGGGTTTGGAGGAAGTGACATTTCTCGATTTTGAGGTAAATGTCGAGCTCTCGGCATTTCTGTAGAATTGCCCTGAGGAGTTTCCAATGTTCCTCTTCAGTTTGTGCTTGACCAATAAGGTCGTCCAAATAGTTGAGTGCTTCTTCTGTCCTGAGCCAATATTCGAAGTTGTCATTCATGAATCGTTGGAATACTGCAGGTGAGTTCTTCATTCCAAACATCATGACCTTTGGCTTGTAGACTGCATTGCCAACTCGGAATGCTGCCTTCCACTCGTCTCCTTCTCGGATTCGCAGGTTGTTGTAACCTGATCGCATGTCGAGTGTAAAGAAGAATTTTCCTTTCTCCAGTTTCTCTGGGAGAACACTCATGATCGGTATCGGGTATGGATCTGATACTGTCGTGTCGTTGATGTCTCGGTAATCGGTTACTGCTCGTGCTCCTCCGTCTTTCTTTCCTACAAAGAAGACTGGTGCTGCTACCGGACATGGTTCATGTGGTTGAACCTTTTCAATCCATCCTTTGTCAAGTAACTCTTTGACATAAGCATCGAGTGCTGCCTGCTCTTCTCGTGTGAGCTTGATAATAGGCCTTGGTTTCGGTAATGGTACTCCTTCTTTGAGGTTAATCACCATATCCCATTTCGTATGCTTGGGTAACCTTCTTGACTTGTCAGGATCAAAGACATCTGCGTAGTCTTCTATTTCCTTTGGTAGGAGTTTTCGCCAATCTCGTTTCTGTGTTCCTAGTAGTCCTTCTGCAGCTGCCTTTTGTTGAGAATACTGCTGGGATACTGAACTCGCTTTGTTCAGAGGCTGTGAGACTTGGTTCTGCTGCCTTGGTGACCAATTTCGATTGATGTCTAGCTCTAGCTTTGCAGCGAGCTCTTCCTTTCTGGTAAGGGTAGCTGGTTGGTTGGTCGTCCTAAGACTTTCAATGTCTTCTGGCTCTATGTCGTGCATAGGAGTGTCTTCTGTTGTCTCCTGCTCGTCTTGCATCTCGATATCGCTTTCGTTGTCTGCCCATCTTGTACGCTTCGGTGTGGGACTAGCTCCTCGCATTAACGATGCCGTTCTCGGTCGTATAATGCCTGCCACTGGCTTCTCTGGATACCGTGTCTTTCGTGGTCGTATCCTATACTTCATGCCCGGGTTTTCTTCTGGTGATGGCCAGAGTTCTTCATCTTCTGGCATGTTTTGCCTCAGTGGGTGTATCTTCTGTGGTGGTTGTTTCTTCCAACGTTTCGGAGAGTCGTTTATTTCCTCCTGTTCGTCTAGGCTATGCTTGCCTGTTACATCTTGTGTTTCACTTTCGGATGTCTGGTACAGTTGCCGTGCTGGGATCATCCGTCTCGGTATGTGCCTTGGTCGTCGTTGCACTATACTCGTTCCTTGTGGTGCCTGTTTCTTCCATCGCTTGGGAGTGTAGTTTATTTCCTCCTCATCTCGATGATGCTTGTTTGCCGTTTCCTGTTGTGGCTGTTTCGTTGCAGAGTCTGGTATATTTTCCGTGCTCGGACTCTTCACTTCTGGCGTCTGTTTTGCCTGTTCCAGTCTTGGTGTTGCTGGTCTGGTTTCCGGCTTCGCTTGTGGCTTCGTTTCGTGAGAGTGTCCGTTGTTGTCTCTCCTTGGCGCAAATATTATTCCTGGTGCTCCAGAGTGTCGATAGTTGTCTCTGTCCTGAGCCTGTTGCTTCGTGTTATGCCTAGGTCTTGTCTTGTCAGGTTTGCCTTTCGTTTGCCGTTTCCGTTTGCGCTTCCTGTGCCTTCGCTTCTTGGTAGCTCGTATGACGTTGAGCTCGAATGGTATCGAATTACCATTCCGATTCCATACTTGATTCTTCCAATCAATTTCGGGATTGACTTTGGCCAAATAGTCAATTCCTAGGATCACTTGATCCTGTCCTGTGGTTGCTACTGCCAACGTTTGTGGCTGCGGTTTAGGTCCATCAAAAATTAATGTGTAGACCTCGTGCGTGATTGCTCCTCCTTGGTTGGGACTTCCATCCGCATTATTCAAAGGTCGAGGGTGATCAAGCCTCTTTTTGAATAGGCTGTAGTGTCGTACCAAGTTGGGGTGTATCGTGCTGCATGTAGCTCCGGAATCGATTAACGCTTTGACTGCTAGGGTCTTTGTTCCAACCTTCACTCGAATAGGTAATCGGGGATGCAATGCTTGTATTGGCAATCGCTTATTGTACATCGCTTCACTGGGGTTGAACCCAGGAGGTTTGAAACACTGGTTGTTGAAACCTTTCTCGTCACCCTTGTCACACTCACATCGCGCAGTCTCGTTCGATGGAGGTCTTAATCTTTTCCCTGTTGCTCTTTACTTGCTAGGGATTTGCGAATGTTGTTTCGGTATTCTTCGTCATGCTTGCAAGTCCATCCTGCTGATTCATCGCCTTTAGCCCATGCTACATGGTCGTAGTGGACTGGCCTTCGGCAGTGTGGATCGGGGCATGTTTCCTTGAAATCGATTGTTCGTGTTGTCATCGTCCTCCGTTTTACACCATTAGTCTTCTTCGGCTTCCTAGGGGAAGAACCCTTTTGCTTCCTTGGTGCCTTGCAATCCTTTGCGTAATGTCCTGACTTTTCACAGTTGTAGCATTTGCCTCCCTTCTTCGGCAAGCCTCGGAGTGCATCTACATCCATGGCGTCTGGATCTCGTTTCGTTGTTTGTACTGGTGGTCGGAAAGATGACTGTCCGTTCGATTTGAATCTCGGGGTGTATGTTTGACTGCCCATGAGCCTTTGCCTGGCGTCAGAGTTTGCTAGGTTGCTTGTCCATTCCATCCATGCATCGAGGTCGTTCTTCTCGAAAGCATCGGGTTGTACAGATTCGACTCGTCGTTTGACCCACATGTCTAGTCCTTTGACATAGATGTACTTGAGCATCTGCTTATCCATCGTGTCTGGTGCTCGTGCTTTGAGTCGTCGGAATTCGTCGTTGTACGCCCTAATGCTTGCTCCTTTCTGCTGGATGCATAGTAGTTGGAATAGGGCTTCCTGTTCTCCAATGATCGGATGTCCTGCTCGGATCCTCATCCAGTTCAGCATGTCCTTGAGTGATGCGAACATTCCGTTTGTTGCAGCGATAATCGCAGGTACTGGTTTCAGTTTCCCATTGGCATCGAATGATGTTAGGGTATTCTTCTCTGCAAACCAATCGTAGCTGTCGCCTTCTAGTGCCGCAAATAGGCTCTTTGCGATCTCCTCCTCATCCTTGACTCCATGCTGTGCCAGCTTCGAGATACATCGACTAATCCACAGATCAATATCTTCGCTTCGCTTGCCATAGTACTTCGAAAGCTTGATGCTGTGTTTAGAGAGTTGTGTCTGAAGAGTCTGTAGTTGCTGCTCCAGTGCTTGCACCTTCTGGTCGGTTGTCGACATGATCGTAAGTGCTTATGGGCACTGCTGGTGGTGAATAGGATGGTGGTGGTGGATTCTCTGGCGCTTGGGTTGCTACTGAACCACTTGCTGGTACTGCAGGTACTGTTGGTACTTGGATGATAACCGTTCGAGGTGGGGTTCTGAGTAAGAATGGCCTTCGTGATGCTTCTTCGTCTGAGGACACTGATTCGTCAGAACTCTGTTCCTGTTGGGCTCTCTCTCTTGGTAGAAAGTATTCCCAGCGTTGTGCTGCCTGAGCTACTTCTCGAATTCGTTGAGCGTGTTCGAGTATGTTCCTCGAGGTAGTTTCGGTTGTCTGTACCGATGTGAGTATAGCTGCGTAGGTACGTTGACTCGACTCAATTGTTTGTCCTAGTTGGAGTAGGGCTTCTCGCAGGTTATGGATGTCTTGAACAATCCTTGGTTGATCTAGAGCTGTCCTGTTAAGCTCTCCGACTCTCGTCTCGATTGTCTGTAGTTGTTGTTCCTGAGCAGTAATCCTGTTTCGGATAGCGTTGAGCTCTCGGTCAAGTACTCCGTTTCCGTCTATGACCCGTTGATTGAGTGCCCCTGCTGCTCGATCCAATTCCAGAGTATATCTCTCTAGAGCTGCTACCTGTGCTCCAATTCTTCGAGTAGTTGTTTCGAGTGCTTCGAATCGATCTCCTACTGCTGTCGCGTATGCTCCGGTTGGTAGACTGTTTGACTGCCCCGTGTTTGCAGTTCGTTCTTCCAGTCTTTCAACCCTTTCTTGTAGCCTTCTGATCACTGGTGGATACAATATGCTGTGGTTCGTTGTCGCGTATAGTATGTCGTGATCGCTTTCCAGACTACGTAGCCTGTTGGTGATATGTTGAACTCGTTCGTCGAGGGATCTAGGTGTGAACCTCGTTTGATTATCGTTCGCCCGTTCGTTCGTTCGATGACCGTTACTTCTGTTGTTGGCGTTTCCTGATCGGTTCATGAACTTCGTTTCTCGCCTGATGCTTCAGGGTTATTGTTCCTTGGTGCTGTTAACCAAGTAGTTCCTTTCTCGTCGAATGTAGCAATAGTGGAAGGGACTGCTGCTACTTTCGTGGTTGTTGTTTGCGTGCTCCCAACTGCAGGGCTACCAGATGCCTTTGCTATTAGGTACACTTCGTCGTTGTAGGGGTTATGATAGTAGATATGTGATTTAAGTGAATCGGGTTTGTCGTTCTCCAGGATGTGCACTTGTCCTGAGGATTCGATATGGGTACTAGTCTCGAAACTAGTGACGTCGATAGGGACTTGAGGTCGACGGTCCTCGCCTTAATAAAACACTAGCCAAGAACCTTGCCCGTGAGAGGTGGTGGTAAAACTAGCGAGTGATCTTTCGATCCAATGTTAGGGAGTAGGCCCGGGGTTACACCGGTTTGGTCCTTTTGCCTAAGCAGCGGTGTGTTGTGCAGAGGTGATCTTATCTACCCACGTCTGGCTGTACCACGCGGTCCCTTACTAGCCTTCCTAGTCGCGGTCCGAGTTATGGATGCTTTCAGATACGAGGTAATAGTAAAGCAGATTGGGATTTCCAAGAGGCGTGATAGTACAAAGCACACAGTAATAGCTCGCTGTAGGGCAAGCTTTACACCAGTGTGTTAAGAGGATCGAAAGATGGGGAAATGAGGGCCTAATCCTACAACTATTTATGCTCCCAGATATTCCATTTTCCGTCCTATTTCTTACTCATCCTGTCTCCACTTTACTCCACTTTCCTCCACCATTACATCTGTTCCTTTGTCATCCTGCTGCGCTTCGCTCCACTTTGCTCCAATCTTTGTAAGGTCGTCTCCACTATGACAGAATTCTTTGGAGTTGCTGACTGAGACAATAGAGGTGGTGCTCCGATATGGAATGCTCCACTGTCAGTACTCCATAACGATGTCATTGCCGTCATTGAGTGGCATCTTTGCTCTTGGAGCGATGTAGGCTGCTCGGTATGTGATTCTTCGGAATTCATCTCGAGGTCCAGCGAGGGTAAGCATAACTCGCACGTCAGTGTTAAGGTGTCGGGTTGGTGTAGAGTATGGTCCAAGGCATATCATGAACTGCATAAGCTCTGCTGGTGGGTTCTGCTGGGTTCTGGTGACTAGCCATGCTTTGCCTTCGTATCGTATATCTCGAATGTAGCGCCATATCCTTCGTTGTATAAGGAGTTGTAATTGCTTGGTTTCCAGGTTCGCATCTCTCGGTAAATAAAGGTTTGCCTGTATCGTAGATGCTGGACATGGTGTGTGCAACTCCGGTCTATACCATCCAATCATTCTCCAAGTTATCGGGTTCGCAGTTCGAGGGGTCCGAGTTGTGATCGTGAGTTCCTCTCGTTTCTTGGGTACTATTGGGCTTGGTGGATTGGAATGCATTGTATCCTGAAGGTGTCGCTCGGTTTCGATGTGACAGTCACGCGTACCAACCGTTGCCGTGCATACTAAGTAGTATACTTCATAAAGGACCATGTAAACTCGTGCACAGACTTGACAGTGCTGAAATGCCAGTGAGGTCTCCATAAACCTTATTAGCCTTTAGCCTTTTAGCGTTTAGGCTTTAGTAGTTGTGCTTCTGGACTTCTAAGAAGTTTGATCGCTTCTTTTGATCGAGGTCGCTCTGGTTGCTTGGTCGGCGGCGTTAGAGTGGTAGTCCGCGGTAATAGGCGGTCGGCGGTGTTAGCTGTTAGCGGGATTACGTATCCGCTTCGGTGCTTCTAGCGCTCGGGTGGTAACGGGTTACTGTTGCCTAGGCCGCTCGATTGCTTGGGCCTTTGATAGCTGGCTTGGTTACCAGTCGCGTTTGGAAAGCTGATCGTGTAGATCTGTTGATCGTGTCGATCCTGATGCGAGTTTTTGAGCGGATCCTTTCACTCGATCATGGGGGAGATAGTGATATCAGGGTTAGAGATCGGCAGAGCTTGCCGATCTTCTCCCGGCGCATGAGTGTACTCCGCTACACTCCTTCTGTGCCTCGCCGCGACTTCGATGTCCGATAGTTGTAGTCCTGGGCCCGTGGTTAGCCGTAGCCTCTGTCCAAAGTGCTCGCAGCTATTCCACTCATCAACTGTAATTACCCCTGGCTCTGACGCTCGCCAAGCCTGCATCAAGCGTTCTATCGCTTCTTCCGTAAGATGTTCAATGTCCGAAGGTGGCCGCTTGTAAACTGGCCAATCTACTTCCACTGCCGTGTGACTGCACAAGGTCTGGTGCCGATGCTGATTGATCCAAGCTCGCACGCCGACCTTTAATGCATAGACATCCCTATCGCTAAGCCATATGGATACCTCATGGTCGTATGCACTCATTCCGTGGTTCGGTAATGGTTGGTCTTCTGTTCGTTCCGAGGGTCCGGGCTTATGCCGAATCTTGACATCGGCTGCTTCCCTTGACACTAACCGTTCCGTGAAGTTCTTCATGAGCCATTCCGCAAGTACCCAGCTCCGTTGGTAGGCCAAGTAACAATTGGCGCACACCAAGCTCTCATGTACGAATCTTCTAGTTGCACCACGCCGATAATGTCTTCGTTGCAGGAGTTCCGTATACCTTGCGACATTTCTTTCTTCCATCGCCGCCAGACTGCGTTCCGGCGGTGGAGTATGTCCAATGTGCATATTAGTTAGTCCTAATTGCAAATCATTAGAGTCCTCCGTGTCTTCTCCAGACGATCCGTGGTTTGCTACTCTTGAGTCGCCACCACTGTTCTGCCGTAGTAGCCTTTCGAAATAGTCTTGATTTGGCATCGCAACTCGGTGTGTAAAATTTAGCCCACGCCGTATTAGATAACCACAATTTTCGTAACAATTGGCAGACAAATGCTATGATATTCTGGTGTTCAACAAGTACCGGGATATCTGACCTCGAGATTTTTGCCGCTAGGGTCCTTCCTAATTGGGCTAAATCAGGGACTTTCAGGGTCATCAGTCACATGTGACAGCTAGTCGAGTTTATACTTTCCCTAAGGTAGAGGAAGTATAAAGTCGACTAGCTGTCACATGTGACTGATGTCCCTGAAAGTCCCTGATTTAGCCCAATTAGGAAGGACCCTAGCGGCAAAAATCTCGAGTTAAAATTTCCCAGATACTTGAAAACCACTGAGACTTCAACTGTAGTCTGCTGCTGTGTCTGGAGGTCTCTGAAAAGACTTGTTTTCAGTCTGACTCTCTATTCCCATCACTTACGAAGCCAGCCAGAATTAGTTATTACTAATACATGTTAGTCATAGATAATATTACTATATTTGGGCATATTAGTAATTCAGATCCTTCCGGGAAGTGGCAAAATTCTTGGGTCAAAATTTCAATTTTTTCTTAAACTTCACCAGGATGTTGGAAAATAAGTTCTGAGCCATTTAGAATATAAAAACTTATTTCCTTAATTGGAGGACTAATTCCTAATATTTTTGTAAAATAAAACCATACATCTGTAGGTATTTACGATCTGCAGAGATGTACGGAGGCTAAATTTGTGTTTGTGTGTTGTGGGAGGCTGAATTAAAGTGTTGTGTTGTGATGCCAAACGAGGCAGGTCAGGGTCATGCGAGTCGCGTCACGGCTAGTCGAGTTTATACTTCCTCTACCTTACCTTGGATTGGAAAACCGAGTCGCATAGGAACGTGTTCGAACCCGTGGCCTGAGCATCATGTGAGTTTCAGATGGAACTTTTTCTTTCTTTCTCTGCTTTCTGCTTTGCCCCTCTCAACTCAACTGCGACGTTCTAGTAGTGTCTCATAGAAATGGTCTATAATCTTCCCTCGTACTGGCATCCACTCAATCTGATATGAGAGCTATGTACTTCTGATCGGGCAACAACCAGGAAGGAGAGCTATTGATATTGCTCCAACCCTATTCTGCTTGGTCTCGCGCGAAAGCGGTATCTTGTTTATACTAAGTGGTGTGTATTCTTCATTATGCACGGGAATGAATCATCTCTTGATCACGTTCTATCAGAATACCAAAGCTGATTCTTCTGGAATCCTGATCTGGGATACTGTAAGTCACCTACATCCGTAATGGTAGCACAACAACCTGGAGTTAACCTTGATGTGCTCGTCGTTGGAGAAGCGCTCTGCACTCGATGACAGCGACCATGACTCAGACCTCCTGTAAAACGTCGGCTCTTGGTCGTCATTTTTCTATGGCCTTTGAATGGGTGACTGCTTGCTATCGAAGCCAAGACAAGAGCCTCGTGGTCCGAAAGTCCCTGCAGACACCGACCACAGCCTGAGATTTGTTCCACCACGGTTCCGAATCCAACTAGGTTCCGAATCCAACTACACCATGGTTTGCTCTGCGAATAGATGTGCATCAGAGACAAGAGATACAACAGAAGAGCATGATTTGATACAAATAAGTCCGATGTGCGATGATCTTCAGTTTCGGTACCGTAGTCAACGCACCTCGTACTACATAAAGGACAATAGCAGACATCGACCGCACCCAGTCAAGGCATCCCACCTCTTCAAGTCTTCCCCTTGCTTGGCTATTGCTCGCGGAGAAGCAGGCATTATGGCGTCCACAGTCAGCATGCCCGCGTTTAATGTGGATATTACTGTGCGTTCCAGAGATTTGCTCATCGTGACGCATCATATCGACACCTCTTTTCTAGTTCGGATGTATATTCATTTCAGTAGTGTGATTTCCTCCCCCTTTCCCCTTTGCTTCCCAGACATCTGACCTCAATTTCTTAGCATTGCATCAGCGTAAACATTCTTTACAATTCTCTCTCCTACTTGTTTTGATCAAATTTCTAGCCTTTGGGGTGTCGGATGCCTCCAGTTCTATCTGTATTGCGAGGTACGTTCCCTTATCCGCCGAAGCGACCGTAGTTATCGAATATTCTTGATCTCTTAGAAATATTGGAACACCGAGAAGCGCTGGTTCAAGGTGTACATGTCCACATTATGGATTCTGGATACAGTGCATCAAGCATTAATTGCAAGCACTGTTTATGTATACCTTGTAAAGAGTATTGCGGATCCAATCTTGCTAGTTCACTTCCAGAAGTGAGCCTTGCAATACTAGAAGGTTCATCTAATCATACAGCTTCCCTCTAGGACCAGCTCAGTTATCTCTTGTCTCGGCGCTTTTATTGATGCCATGGTACAGGCCATCCTCATCCGACGTGCTTGGTATTGTAAGTAATGCACCAGTGTTATGATTCTTGACATTGTACTCACGTCTTCCAAGTAAGCAACAAAAACCGCATTCTAACAGGAGCATTAAGCATCGCAGTTTTGGCACAGTTTGCAGTAACCATGGCATTATTTGTTCGATTCGTCAGCATCGTCGAACTCCTAATGATATACAATGCTATTCCGATACAACTCGCGGCCGCCGCTGTTGTGGCAATCACGGATACGTACCTAGCTGTCGTATTAGCACGCTTATTGCGGAAGGCCCGTTCTGGGTTCAGGAGATCGGATTCGATCGTGCAGCGTCTTGTCATGTACACCATTGGATCAAGCCTCGTGACTTCGATCTGTGCAATGGTCGCACTGATTTCTTGTATAGTAGCACCGCATGCTTTCATCTACTTGCTTTCCGATCTTCTTATTCCGAAACGTCAGTGTTCAGATACCTGAGATACGATTACTAACCAAACTCTTTCTTGCAGTTTATTTCGATTGCTTACTCGTTTCGTTAGTGCCCACTGTCGCATATTTTCTTATACTCTTTTTGAGGCTACGAGCTTCCGTAGATTAAACGCAAGATCAAGTCTTCGCACCGTTGCAGAACAGGAATCAGGTGGCATGAGCATTCATCTCGAGGATCTATCTTCTTCCTCCTCTGGAGAATCGAACCGCTCTACGGGTGACTCGAACAAGGTCTGCATCGCCCTTCGTCTATTTATACGATTTTTTGATATTATGTTTCTAGGCTTCGATACCAAAGGTAATCGAATGCAGAATCAGCATTGATGTCGAGACTGGTACTGATAGAACAACAGCGGTGAACTCTAAAATTTCTGTGGGTCTCGGAATATCAGCTTACATCTAGGAATATTATCAGCATTCTTGAAAGTGTTTTTATGAAGACGTAAACACGGTGATGGATTTCATTGGTTTTCGAAATAGCAGGCTTTACACAGTCCCGATCTTCTTCGAGTTGCGTGCTTGAAGTCATGTACATTGTTGCTACGTCTGTGACTAGCTATATAGTTGGGATGTACTCGAAAGAAATATAGAGAGAAAGTATATGCTCGACTTAGAAGAATTCGCTCCTATGTGCATAGGAAAATACGTAGCTGCAGATTACTATGGGGTTCGATCGGGCGGTGTGAGTATTATGTAATCCCCCGGAACACTGTCTAAACCGTCTCCGAGTTCCTGTCAACTTCGACGTTGTTAACTGACTTTGCTCACTCCAGGGTGAAAAAAGCACCATGCTTTACCATCATGATGTCTGTTTTCACGAGCATCTGTCAGAATGAGGACAAATGTCCTGGTTGGAATCATGACTTAGGATCATATAAAATTGCCGACATTGACGACGTTAGGCTTCCGACCGTAGCTTTTATACGGATACGGAACACCCGTATACGGGGCATACGGCGTATACGAAGAAGGTTCCGTAACTCTACCAAATCAGGGCATACTAACAAATATTTTTTCAAAGTGTTCAAAGTTTATCTCGATGCAATGAATTCACTGATAATGGTACTTAGGGATGATTTTCGTATATGTGATCATCGGATGTGTGTGAATAATCGCTTACCCGGTTGCATATTGCCAAAATTTTTACTGACACCAGTCCTGCCGTGCTCGGTAACACTCAAGTTATGATTTCCAAAGAAAACAATCTGCTCTCCGCATGGAAGGCAGGGACAAATACCCTTCCAAAGGGCATGCGAGGTGGAGTTCTGTATATGGCGCACATGCTGTATACGGCATTTCTTTCCCAACTCTATACGGGATACGGCCGTATATTTTCTTCTTTTTCTCTTATACGATACGGCCGTATTCCGTATACGGATAGTCGTATACGCATTATACGCATACAGTCGGAACACTAATTGACGTGGAGCATCGAATTGGATTCGATTGCGTAAAGATCATTTCCATACAGGTAAGTAGCGAACCTTAGGAGGCTTTGCGATTTATCTGATCTTTGCTTTTGTTTCAGCCACACATGGCTTGTTTGATGAGCAGGTCAAAGACCGGTAATAAAAGATGCCGCAACATGAATTGGACTAGTTATATGAGACTCCGATTTACTTTTTCTGCCTAACAATCAACACAACCGGTGGCATATAAAGGTAAACCGGAATCGACTTTCTTCCTCATAGCTTGCCTCACTCCCGCCATATCGGTTGTCTGGACATTGTGTGAAGCTCCTCTTCCTCGACCCGTTATTAAAGGAGACTTTTCATTATGGCATCTTCAGGTGCCATAAGTGCATCGCAAGTAGATAGCACGGTATGCCCAGAGATCTTCATTTTCTGACATGTCGTGTTCACAACGTCAATCTAGTTTGGATGTTTGTTCATTGCAGTGATGTAAGCTCCTTCGAATTTCAGGGAGTAACTGCAGATAACCACGATATGTTACCTAAACTTCATAGTCTTACATCGGCGTAAGTGTCGCCAGTGATCACGGTTCTCTTTTCGGTTTAATGGACATTTTACGTATCTGTCTTGTTCAGCCTGTGGGGTGTCGGATGCCTTCAGTTCTATTTGTATTGCGAGGTGCGTTCCATAAAGTTCCGAACTACTCGCGTCCATAGATCTCAATCATTTAGAACTTTTGGAAAACCGAGAAGCGCTGGATCAAGATGTACATGACTGCGTTATGGATTGTGGATACAATACATCAAGTATTTATCTCAAACACCAGCTACGTGTGCCTTGTGAAGGGAATTGCGGATCCAGCATGGTTATATCGCTACCAGAAGTAAGCTCTTTGATCTATGAAAAGGATCATCGACAATATTGACAAGCCTGCAGAATCAGTCCAGGCATCGCTGCGCTTACCGCTTTTAATGATGTCATGGTACAGATCATTTTCATCCGACGCGCTTGGTATTGTGAGTGATATGCCAATATTGTGGTCCTTGATGGAAGGCTCACGTCATCAAAGTAAGCAGCAAAAGGCGCATTCTAACAGGAGCATTAAGCGTTGCGGTTTTCATACAGTTTGCACTAACCATAGGATATTCCATCATAACCGCCAGTGTCAGCGAGGGTATACCGTCAGGCTATGCCATTACACTGCAGCTCACAGCAGCTGCCTTTGTGGTGTTCACAGATACATTCCTAGCTGTCGTATTAGTATGGCTATTGCGGAAGGCACGTTCTGGAATTACAAGATCAGACTCAATCGTGAAATGTTTAATCATGTACAACATTGGATCAAGCCTTGTTACTACGATCTGCCCGTTGGTCGCATTGGTTTCTGTCACAATAGCACCACATTCTTTCATCTTCGAGCTTGCCGGTTATCTTCTTGCGAAACGTCAGTATTCGAATACCTGAAATCTGTGTACTAATTCGATCCCTTCCTTTCAGTTTATTTCAATTGTCTATTCGCATCGTTAGTGACTTATATTCTATCTATTATTTTGAGTTGACGAGGATCCGTAGATTAAACGCAAGATCAAGTCTTCGTGCCGTTGCAAACCAAGAATCAGGAGGCCTAAGTATTCATTTCGAGAATCCATCTGCGTATTCTTCCGGAGATTTAAATCACTCCGCAAGCAACTCGAACAAGGTGTGTATCGTCCTTTGTCTGTTGATACAATCCTTTGATATTATATACCGAAGGCAATTGAATGTAGAGTCAACATTGATATCGAGACTGGCACTGATAGAATAACGGTGAATTCTTCAATTTCTGCAGCCCTCGCAATATCAGCTAACATTGACGAATGCTATCAGCTTTCTTGAAAATGCTTTTATGAAATTGTAAACACGGTAGTGGTGTATTTCGGTGATTTTTGAAATTGCAGCCTTTATTCAGTCCTGATCTTCAAGTTGCATGAATGAAGTCATGCACGTCTTTGCTACGTCTCTGACAATCTAATGATTATGTAATATTTTACACGAGGAGAAAGAGCATACTCAACTAAGAAGAATTCGATCCTATGTGCATCAGTGCATGCATAGGAAATAATTGACTGCTCGAACGAGCGATCTGCGCATCTTGTAAGCCTGAGTCTTCTCTGCACTGCCTCTCCTTGTTCTGATCAGGACCATTCCTCAAAAGTCCGCGGTATATGGGCAGAAGAGCTTTGTCACTGAATATGGGAGCCGGAGCTTCAGGGTCCGAGCATGCGCTCATATTCGAACTCGCTACCCGGGCTTGAGACAAACGTTGAAGAAGGATAAGCGACCAATTCCGATGCCAACAACGACGTTTCTACCGCAGACTAGCAAAAATGCTGTGATGACGCAGGATGCACTAATGCGTAAATCAGGCTGAAGGACCGTCAGATTGCTTGCTTGCATGAACTTTAGGACCAGAAGACAGGCATCTCTGACAACATGCTCTCCTATATCAAGTTTCCCTCTTTACCGCGATCCCAAGACGCATGGGATCCATAAAAAATACATCTCGACTCGAAAGATCGCACCTGTGGATATTGATAAACCAGTGTAGCACGGGCTTGCGTTCGAACGCACGACCTGGGTTTCATGTGAATTTCAGATGGAACTTTTTCTTTCTTTCTGCTTTGCACCCCTCGTCTCAACTGCGACGTTCCATTCAGTGTCTCGCTGAAGTAGTCTATGATATTCCCTCGTGCTGTCATCCGTTCAATCTGACGCGAGTGCTATGTACTTCTGACCTGGCAATGATCAGAAAGGAGAACTATTGTTTCAGCCCTGTTCTGCTTGGTCTCACGCGAAAGCGGTATGTTGCTTGCCACCACACCAAGTCGTATTCGCTCTTCTCATGTACGAAGAAATTTTATCCCTTGAATATGTTCTATCGTCAGAATGCCACTGGCATCATGATCCGGAACACTGTAAGTCACTGACATCAGTAATAGCCAGCGCAACAACTTGGGATGTGCCCGACGCTGAGGAAGTGCTCCGCTCTCGGCGGCAGCTTGGTATCGGAGCGAAGACAAGAACCGCATGGTCCTAAAGTCCTAGCAGACACCAATCACAGCCGAAGATTTGTTCCACCACTGGATCCGAACTCGACTACTCCCTAATTCGCTTTGCGAATAGATATGCATCAGTGACAAGAGATACGACAGAAGAAGTATGATTTGTTACAGACAATCGCAACGCGTGATGATCTCGTGTTTCTGTACAGTAGTCAGCGCAGCTCGTACTATATAAATGATAATAGCAGACATCGCTTCTCCTCATACTCGCCTTCCCAACCCAGTGAAGGCGTCCCGCCTCTTCAGACCTTCCCTCTTCTTGGCTATTGCCCGTTGAGAAGCAGACAGTATGGATTCTACAGCCAGCATGCCCAAGTCGAATGTGGATATTACTGTGCGTTCCAAACATTTGCTCATCGCGACTCGCCATATCGATACCTTTATTCTAGTTCGGATGTATATTCATTTCAGTAGTGTGATTTCCTCCCTTTTTTTCTCATTTGCTTCCCAGACATTTGACCACAATTTCTTCTTAGCATTACATCAGCGTAAATTTCTTTACGACTCCCTCTCGTAATCGTTTTGATCACGTTTCTAGCGTTTGGGGTGTTGGATGCCTTCAATTCTATCTGTATTGCGAGGTACGTTCCCTTGTCCGCCGAAGCGACCGTAATTATCGAATATTCCCGATCTCTTAGAAGTATTGGAACACCGAGAAGCGCTGGTTCAAGGTGTACATGGCCACATTATGGATTCTGGATACAGTGCATCAAGCATTAATTGCAAGCACTGTTTATGTATACCTTGTAAAGAGTATTGCGGATCCAGCTTTGCTATTTCCCTTCCAGAAGTGAGCCTTGCAACACATAGAAGGTTTATCTAATATACAGGTTCTCTCTAGGCCCTTTCTAGCCATCCCTTTTCTCACCGCGTTTATTGATGTCATGGTAAGGCCATCCTCATCCGGCGTGCTTGGTATTGTAAGTAATGCATCAGTGTTGTGATTCTTGATATTGTACTCATGTCTTCCAAGTAAGCAGCAAAAGCCGCATTCTATCAGGAGCACTAAGCTTCGCAGTTTCGGCACAGTTTGCAGTAACCATGGCATATTCCGCTCGACTCGTCAGCCTTAACGAATTCCTAACCGCCATGACAGACAAAATTGCTATTTCTATGCAGCTCGCAGTATCTGTTATTGCGGTAATCACAGATACATGCCTAGCTGTCGTGTTAGCATGGCTATTGCGGAAGGCACGTTCTGGAATTAGAAGATCGGATTCTATCGTGAACCGTTTAGTCACGTACACTCTTGGATCGAGTTTTGTAATTGCGATTTGCGCGTTGTTCACACTTGTTTCTGCGGCAGTAGCACCGCATTCTTTCATCTACTTGCTTGGCGATTTTATCCTTCCGAAATGTACGTCTTCAAACACCCGAAATATGTCTACTGATACAATCTCTTCTTTCTGGTGTATTTCAATTGTTTACTCGCTGCGTTAGGGCCTTACGTTTTCTGACATTATTAATATTTGAGCTAACGAGCATCTGTAGATTAAACGCAAGATCAAGTCTGCGTGCCGCTGCAAACCAAGAATCAGGTAGTATGAGTATTCATTTCGAGAATCCACCATCTTCTTCTTCTGGAGAATCGAGCCGCTCTGCAAGTGCCTCGAGCAAGGTGTGCATTGCCCTTTATCTACCTATGCAATCCTCTTAGCCTATGTTTCCAGACTTCAACTCTGCCAGTGGAGGCGATTGAATGCAGAGTCTGTTGATATCGAGACGGGAATCGATAAGGCGACGGTGAAGACTCATTAATATTCCTGCAGATTTCATAACATCAGCTAACATTGAGAGATTTGATCAGCTTTCTTCTATTCATGCTCGATTTGCACTACCCATGTTAATTATCCAAATCTATGCATTGACTCGATGCGCAGACTCATAGTCGTGCCTGGATTTGCTCGCTTTTCGAGTACATCCTTTCCAAGTACTCATGGACTTCTCGTGCTACAAAAACCAAGTTGAGACACAAGCCGACATACATGAATTGACTTGAAGGCCTACCAAGTTCTTTCGGTGCCTGCTGAACAATCTGAGAAATAGAAAGAGAAAGAGGTTATCGTGAAATGAGAAAGATTACGAGACTTTGAGACCTTGAACGACTTACGAGATGCTCGGACGCGAGTTGGGTGTTTGAAGAGTTTGCAGTTCGTCGCCATACGACTTCGCACGTCGCAGCTTCGCTTCCCGTTCTGCCGAGATTCAAACCAATCAGTAACCATTGATTCCAGGCGAAAAGGAAGTTGAAGATTGAAGTGTTACCATAAACGAGGCAGTGAAAGAAGCGGCGGAGAAAGAAAGAAGGGAGGAACATACATCCAAGAGCCTTTCCCAGCCATAATCCAATGTAATGCAACGTTCGAATCGAGGTCCTTCAATCGCTCGAATATCTCAAAGGACACACGTGATTCGGCGAACACCACTGCCTCCTGTGGTTGCATTATGATTAATCGGCAAGATTTCGAAATTGGATAAGGAAGCCAGATTAAGTCAGATCAAATCAGAATGGTTGCGCGTTTGAGATTAAAAGATTGACAAGAACGAACTTGAACGCCGGGCATTTTCAGCTTCACGCTAGTACCACCATCATCACCAATGAGAGCGAGGGCAAATTGAACATAATTATCCAGGACTTCAGGATCCCAAGCTGCAAAGAACGGACTCGCGGCGAACAACTTCCTTGCTTCTTCTCTATTCGTCCACGTGTGTCGCCTTTGTACGGCTCCGAAAGCGAGCGCGTCTATGAAGGGACCGCGGTCTGTGTAGGGCGGGGTGATCACCGGATCGACGAGGATGAGGGAGGAGAAGAGAGCTGGGCGAGTAATGGCTGCTAATGTCCTGAAAACGATATATTATTGTAAGGGATCGTGAAAGCTCGAGGAAAGAGAACCGTACACAGTAGCCCCGCCCAAGGAGTGGCCTATACCCACTAAGGTCCGTTCACCTGTAAATCCGTCCTTCAACCGTGTGCTTTCATCCTGACTTGAAACACGGGGAAGATGCACCGGGAGATCTGTCCTTAACGCATCATTCCGCGAAGGGAGGTAGCGCGATAGGAAGTTGAGAATGTCGCGTGAATGGTCCTGCCAGTCATCTACGCGTTTGAAGAAAATTGCAGTCAGTATTCACTTGGAGGCGAGAAAAAAAGAGATAAATGTTTTACGCACAGACCGCGCCTAGTTTACCTTCGTTGATGAGCGCTGCATCGCCGTGTTGCGTTGCCTCAAGGGACCATATCTCATCTACGGACACAAGACCGTTTCTCGGATTCTCGATAGAAGTGATCAGATGTCGGAGGAAAGGCTCCCAAGTCTTCAGATTCAATCCTCTTAGCTTTGATGGGCATACCTAACCGCAGCAATGTCGAGCACTCACCTCCTTCGGAAGTCCGTTTGCATGCAACAAAAGAAGCGTGATGCTCCTCTTCCCAGAACTTTCGCTGCTGCCAGACTTGCGGTAATAACGCGTTACACAATTCCACAAGAGCCTATCCTCCCCCTTGTCAGACAGAAATCCTTCCTCATTCCTCATGTGCTTCGCCTTGAGGGATAAAATCTCTTCCGTCACCTTCTTAACTAACCTCTTCCGCTCTTCTTTGCTGAGTGTACTCGAATCGGAATGGATGGCATCAACGAGCGACGCAGATGGTAAGGGTATGAAGGGCGTTACGCGAGGGTAAGCTGCGGGGATGACGTGCGTTGAAAGAGCAAACTCCTTTGAGATGGGACTAGTGTCCCTAGACCTGGTACGAGCTTCCGCTGGAAGGACTGGCGGATAGAGAAGCAACGATGCTGGCGGTTCGCGTAACGGCCACAGCGTGCGCGGTCGAACCGAGTCGATCGGACGGGGAGAAGACGGGAAAGGGTAGAAGTTTCTCTCGCTCATGGTTTCGTATAACGTCGTGCTTTTGAGAGAACGTTATAAGCGTATATGTAGCTCGCAGAATCCAACGGTATTTGAGTAGAACTTCCAGGTTAGGGCTCGGGCTCGGGAATAGGTATAGGACGGTAATCATGTGCTTGTGTACAGTCCCCAAGCAAGTCCAGTACTACTGGATAAAAGTATTCTTGTCAGCTTCAATGTTACCGACCAGACAATACACCTACATCCACGAGGAACGGGGAACGTGGTAAACATTTATGCGATGCGACGATTCGATTCGTCGGATTTGGAGTAGAATTGTCCACGTGCTCGGATCATGCCGAACCTGCTCGCCGCTCAAGAGGCTTGAACGAACACCACCACGTTCTATGTGCAACTTCGCGCGAAAGGTCGAATTTCATGCTATAGGTATTCACAACTCACCATTGTTTTTCGTTTATTTCTGGTGTGTCTGTGGCACCGCACAACCAGACTGCTTTGTAAAAATTCGCAGTTGCGCACAACAGGGCTATAATTGCGATGCATCATCAACGCAGCCATCATGAACACGAGCATGAGGCAGAATAGCTCTCTATATCTCTTTCCTTCTGACCATCACCATCTCTGTCTTCATCATGGCTCTCCCATCCTGGTTCACCAGCTCAGGTGCCATAGCCTAGACTATCTGGATATCGAGTATAGTAGGCGTACTGAGTTTGGGAGCGTTCGGCCTGGCAACATATCTGTCAGTGCCTGTTAAACGCTCGAACAAACAGAACAGCTGGATCTTAAACGCAAATGATCTCATGTTGAATCGCTTACGGATGACGAACGGCAGAGATTTACTCGTTGCGCATTCGAGGCTGACTCTTCATGGTCTCGATATAAAGAGTCCGGAGATCGTGAAGACCTTGACTCAGCTATCTTTTTCAAACAAGTTGCCCTAGACTCTTGCCCGCATGACCATGCTGATCGCAGCGCGCTATTGCGCATGCTTTCTCATCGACTTTATCTACGTCTACGATACAAGAAATGGCGAGAAGTTGACGATCTGGAGAGAGCAATCAGACTGAATCGTGGCGTGCTTGAGCTTCGACTGGTCTCGGATCGTGCTGTGCCAATGAGCAATCTCGCAACCTCTCTTAGGTCACGCTTTCAGAAAAGCAGGAGGATGACGGATCTCGAGGAAGCCATCACCCTAGGGCGCGCCGCACTGGAGAGGGCCATCCAGATCGGTCTTTGTCGTTGGGGGATCTCTCGATCGACCTTGGTACATGCTTCCAGCACAGAGGGAAGATGGAGGATCTAGAGGAAGCTATTTCTCTAGGACGCGCCGCGCTGGAACTTCAATCGGAGGGCCATCCGAATCGTCCTTTGTCATTGGGGAATCTCGCAACGTCTCTTTGCACACGCTATGAGTACGTCGCAAGGACTACAGATCTCGAGGAAGCGATCGAGTCGGAACGTGCCGTTCTAGCACTCCGACCGGGGGGCCATCCGGATCGGTCACAGTCTTTGGGCGGTCTCGCGACATCCCTCAGGACACGCTTTCAACATGGTGGAAGAGTGGCTGATCTTGAGGAAGCCATCGCAACGGAGCGTGCCGCACTGCAGCTTCGACCAGAGGGTCACCCGGACCGGTGTTTGTCTTTAGGAAATCTCGCGATCTCCCTCAGGGTGCGCTTTCAGCATGGCAGGAGGATGGCAGATCTAGAGGAAGCCATTTCGCTGGGATGTGCCGCGCTCGAGCTTCGTCCAGATGGTCACCCAGATCGGTCTCTGTCGTTGGGAAGTCTCGCGACATCCCTTTGGACACGCTTTATGCACGGCGAGAGGATATCAGATCTCGAGGAAGCCATTTTGCTTGAGCGAGCCGCGTTGGAGCTTCGACTGGATGGTCACCCAGATCAGTCATTGTCACTTAGTCATCTCGCAGAAGACCTCGGAACTCGCTTTGAACTCGGCGGGAGGATGGTGGATCTCGAGAAAGCCATCGCAGTGCAACGTGCCGCACTAAACCTTCGACCGGAAGGCAACCCGAATCGTTCTACGCCATTAGGAAATCTTGCGAACTCCCTCAGGATGCGCTTTAAACGTCGTGAGACAATGGCGGATCTCGAGGAAGCTATTACATTGGAACATGCCGTACTGGAGCTGCGCCCGGAGGGCCATCCAGAGCGTTCTTTGGCATTATGCAATCTCGCGGATTCCCTCAGGACGCTATTTCACCACGGTAGGAGAATTGCGGATCTTGATGAAGCCATCGTATTGGAACGTGCTGCGCTGGAGCTTCGGCAGGAGGGTCACCCGGATCGTTCTTTGGCGTTGGGACATCTCGCAAACTCCCTGAAACCGCGCTTTCAACATGGCGGGACGATAGCAGACCTCGATGAAGCGATCTTATTGGAATTTTCCGCGCTGGAGCTTCGACCAGAGGGTCACCCAGACCATTCTTTATCGTTGGGAAATCTCGCGATCTGCATGGCATGCGCTTTGAACGAAGTGGGGGGATGGCTGATCTAGAGGACTCCGTCTCTTTGGGACGCGCCACGTTGGAGCGTCGACCAAAGGGCCACCAGGACCGGTCTTTGGCGTTAGGTAATCTCGCAAACTCCCTGAAAACACGCTTTCAGCATTGCGGGAGGATAGCAGATCTTGATGAAGCAATCTTATTGGGACATTCCGCGTTGGAGCTTCGTCCAGAGGGTCACCAGGAACGGTCTTTCGCATTGGGAAATCTCGCGAATTCACTGAGAACATGGCGGGAACATAGCGGATCTTGATGAAGCGATCTTACTGGAGTGTTCCGCATTGAAGCTTCGTCCAGAGGGTCACCCAGACCGCTCTCTGTCGTTGGGAAATCTGTCTATTGGCCTTGAAATGCGCTTTAATCGCGGCAGGAGCATGGATGATCTTGAGGGCGCCATCTCTACAGGACGTGCCGCCCTGCAACTTCGACCTGAGGGTCACCTACGCAATTCTTTCTTGTTGTACAATCTCTCAGGCTGTCTTCAGACGTGCTTTCAACACAGCGGCAGGATGGCGGATCTCAAGGAAGCTATCACACTGGCACATGCAGCATTTGAGCTTCGTCCAGATGGTCACCCAGACCGCCCTTTGATGTTGGGCAATCTGTCCATCAACCTTCATATGCGCTTTCAACGCGGCGAGAGGATGGAAGATCTAGACAGCGCCATTTCTCTTGGACGTGCCGCATTGGATCTTCTACCGGAGGGTCACCCTGAACGGTCTTGGTTGTTGCGAAAACTCACAAACTCCATCAGGACGCGCTTTCACTTCGAGAAAAGGATAACAGATCTTGAGGAAGCCATTATACTAGGCCATGCAGCTCTGGATACTCCGGAATGTCACGAGGGTCGCTCCTTTTTTATTAAGCAACCTCGCGATTTATCTTAGGGCACGCTTTGAACACAGCGGTCGGATGGAGGATCTTGATGGCGCCATTTCTCTGGAACGAAGTGTGTTAACCCTTCGACTGGACAGCCACCCGTATCGTATCGTTCTTTGTCGCTTGTAAATCTCGCGATGTCCCTCGGGTTTAGGGCTCCGCGCGTAACCGTATACGGGGACGGCCGTATAAAGGAAGACCGCATACGGGGACGGTCGTATTTTTACGGGCCGTATGAAGGGATTCTGGGACCTGATACGGTTACGAATGCCCGGATACGCCGTATACGCCGTATACGGCAAGTCCATCTATAATATATCATTTCAACCGAAGGGTCATTTAGAAAATTATTTTGATTGATCTATATTATATTATCAACACAGATTAGTGTAAAATCAGTTCACTTCGAGACCGGTTAGTAAGTACTAGTGATTTTGAAAAGAGATTAGATAAGAAATCATTTACCTAATACTGTTGTCGGACCCTAGCAAGGCCTGAATTGGTCCGAGAAATGCTTGATTTGGACCTTTTGCCTAGATAAGGATGAAATGAATGAGCACCGGATAAAATACTCTGTGATTTTATGCGATTTCCTTGTTGGACTTACCGAGTGATAGGTAGTCTCCGGATACGGCGTATACGGCGTATACGTCAATTTCTGGCAAGTTGTGGGACGGACACGGCCGCACATATACGGCCCGTATATTCCCCTCCCAGAGAGTAGTACGGACACGGTCGTATCCGTATACGATGCGGCCCGTACCCGTAAAGTACGGATACGTGCGGAGCCCTACTCGGGTTGCGCTTTGACCGCACCGGAAAGACTGAAGATCTAGATCTTGAGGAGGTGATCTCCCTGGGCCGATCTGCTCTTTCTCTGCAACAGGAGAGTCATCCGAATCGTTCTCCTCTGTTGATCTTTTTCTTGGAAAATCTCTACTCTCGCTTTTTAAACGAAGGTGGTGTAGACGATTTGAAGGAATCCACTGAATCTTTGATCCTTGCCGCCGTGCACCCATTCTCAAGTCTCTCAAGCCGTCTTTCAGCTGTCCATAAATGGATAGCGATGGCCCGATCCCATGATCCCGACACGCTTCTTGAAGTTCATAGAACGGCCGTGTCGCTCCTTCTGCGTATACTGACCATTAAGCCTGATCTGTCTTCACAACACAAGCTTGCGTTTGATGCGGCCTCATACGCCATCACCGAAGACGAAGTCACTCAGGCCATCGAGTTCCTCGAACAAGGGAGGGCGTTCCTCTGGTCACAGATGCGCGGGTTTAGGACTCCACTAGAACGACTTTCGGAAGTGGACAGAACACTTGCTGAAAGATTTGGAGCTTGTAGCCGCCGCCTGGAATCCCTGATAACATTATCCGATTCGCAAGCGAATGGTTCGGGTATGAGTGCAGTGGGAAGTAGTGCACGAAGCGTGTTTCAAGAACAACGTTCAGTTGATGAAGCGATGGCGCAGATACGACGATTATGGGAAGAGCAGGAGGCGACGATTGACGATATACGTCGCATACCTGGCTTTGAAGATTTCCTAAGAGCTTCTCCATTCGAGTTTCTACAACAGGCGGCCTCAGAGGGACCTGTCATTGTGCTGAACCACTCTGTGTTTAGATGTGATGCAATCATTGTCCTCGCGCGCGAGAATGATCCATGTATATGCATCAGGCTGTACAGAGGTTTCTATTTCGATGCCATTGAATTGCATGAGGAGCTCACACGAATCCGTCGAAATTCTGGTGTAGGTTCTAGAAAGTATGATGAAGTGCTTCGACGGGTAGAGAAGATGCTGTGGGAGACGGTTGTTTCGAAAATCGTCCAAAAGCTCAAAGAACTCGGGATCAATGAAGGATCGCGCATCTGGTGGTGCCCTACCTCAGTTCTCTCCGCCTTCCCTTTTCATGCCGCAGGTCCATATAAGGGCGCAGACGGCAGTGTGAGGTACCTCCTGGATGATTACATCCCGTCCTACATTCCGTCTCTGACATCGCTCATCACTCATCACTGCACGATCTGGAGTACAGAACGGAGGTGAACGGATGCTCTTTGTTGGTGACGCAAGCCTTCCTGCCGCCATGAAAGAAAGAGATGCCATTATTAGGATTCGCCGCTTTGAGGAGCTGCTAGATAATCGCGCAACTCCAGAAGCAGTGTTTAGGCGGCTTCAAAAGGCGCAATGGGCTCATTTTGCGTGTCATGGAGGACCCGGAAACGAACTCTTCAATTCCTCGCTCGAGCTTTCCGGTGGGAGTCTCACATTACTGGGCATCACGCGTGCAGACCTCCCGAATGCAGAATTCGGATTTATTTCAGGTTTGCGGTACTGCAGAACAGGGTCCTAATTCTGCGCTGGATGAAGCGCTCCATCTAGCAGCGGGTATGCAATTTTGCAGATTCCGAAGTGTGGTTGGCACAATGTAGAAGTTGCTTGACGCGGATGCACCTTTACTTGCTGGTGTTGTATATGGATATATGATGCGTGATCTAGAAGGAGGGGAGATTAGATTCAAGAGGGCCGCTGCCGCTGTTCGCGAAGCTGCACTGAGGCTGAGGGAAAAGGGAGATGAGGGTCCAAACGGAAGGAAGGTGGAAATTAAGACCGAGCGATGGGTCAACCTTGTGCATATAGGTGCCTGACTGTACTGGACAATTGGCATTTCATCAATGGTTTATTACAACTTATCATGGTCTCCGTCTGAGGTACATTAACATAATATACTCTATTTGAATCATATGCTTACATGATGCGTTTGAACGTGACCGTTTTATCACCGAAATCCGGCGTTCTAACATGTCTATCTTCTCCATCCATGTGGATTTGTGTTATCTGTTCCAGATTTACGCGCTGATCATAGTATAGCCCAGGGACAGCGCGCGTTACAGCGCGCGTTATATAATGGTGTTGATCGCTTTGATAGGATAGGATGGACTATCTACATATAAGAAGGAAACTCAGCGGAATTTATATACGCCCGACTTTTTGGGTCCTGTTTTGACCATCATGTTCATCCACCCGTGCTTCGTTCTCGCCGCTCTCGCGTCTTATGCGTACGCTTGCGGCGACAACCGCGTTCATCTGCATGCAAAACGCGACTCTCGTGGGCTAATCGCTCCTCCCACCCGTCCTCTTCAATGGGGCGAGCTCAACGTCATACACACCACGGACACTCATGGCTGGCTGCTTGGACACCAAGAACAATCCCCTCCAGAACCTAATTACTCTGGAACATTCGGCGAATTTGCCGATTTTGTCCAGCATATGAAGGAGATCGCACTGAAGAAGGACGTTGATTTGCTTTTGATTGATTCGGGTGATGTGCATGATGGGACGGGTTTGTCGGATGGCTTCCCGGTCGGTGGGACGGATGCTCATGAGGTGAATTACACATTCGAAGGAATGTTACTTTTTTCAATGCTGAGGCTAATGCAAACCCAACTGTATGTATAGTCCAACCAATTCATCAAACAACTTCCCTATGATCTCCTCGCAATCGGAAACCACGAACTTTACATCTACAACAATACGCTTGACATGTATACTGACTTTGTGCCTCACTGGAATGGTCGGTACCTCGCTTCAAACGTCAACATCACCATCCCAGACTCCTCCAATCCATCTCAGAACATGAGCGTACCAGTTGGTTCAAGACATGTGAAGTTCAAGACAAGGCTAGGAAGAAGAGTGACGAGTCTTGGTGTCCTTTTTGATTTCACAGGAAATGACGACGGCACGACTGTACAACGCGTGGAGGATATGGTTAAGGAGCAATGGGTACGCGCTATCCTTCTGACTGACTTTGGATTTATCAAAACAGCTTGAATACATAATATAGTTCGCCAATGCGATTGCTGAAGAGCCAGACTTATTCCTCCTCGTCGGACACATGCCAGTCTCGGAGGACAACTGGCCGACCGTTTTCAATGCCGTACGTGCCGTCCATCCTACAACTCCTATCCTCATCTTCGGCGGACACGCCCATGTACGGGATTGTGGTACGTTTCGGAAGTTTTGGTGCATTTAAAAGGCTCGAGAAATCGAAGTCCTGACTTAATTTTCCTCTACTTTTGTGCAGTGCAATTTGACGGACGCTCTATGGCTCTTGCAAGTGGACGATACATGGAGACTGTTGGTGAGCAGTAATCTTATCTGCTTCCTATCTTTCTTGTCCTGATAATCTAATAATCATCTCGATAGGCTGGATGAGTGAGTATCACTGCAATTTCATGACAACCGCCCATTATTGACACCTAGTCAGGCGTCGATTTCGACAAAAAAAAGTCTTCGGGGAACAAAAACCTTACGTTCTCACGTCGGTACCTCGACGCGAACCGACTCACGTACGAGGTAGGTACAGATACATCCTTTCTCCTTTCATTTGTTGAAACGTCTTTGTTTATAATTATTGTCTGTTATGTTGACTTTCCACATTATATAACTGCGTTGTCTGTAGTTCCACACGGGTCGGAACAACCACACCTTCGACACTTCGTACGGCCAATCCATTACTCGTGGACTGGAAGACCTCGCGGTGCGATTTGATTTGAACTTCACATTTGGGACCGCCCCTCAGGATTATACTATCTCTCGGTGAGTAACACATATAATTTGAATCATAAGGAAATGAAAGGGCTTATCAACGGAGTCTGATCTCGTGTTGAACAGGAATCCATATCCAAGTAACGGCTCTTCTCTCACACTATTCGTTTCTCAAGCTGTCCCAGTCGCACTCGGCAGCAACAACACTCGCTCTTCTCAGGGAGACAATAGTACTACCCCTCCTGCGCTCTTTATAACGAACAGTGGTTCGCAAAGATTCGACATCTTCGAGGGGCCATTCACCAAGAACGACCAGTTGACAGCTTCGCCATTTACTGACGCCTTCTTGTACTTGGGGAATGTGAGTTATGGAGTTGCGAGGCAGGTACTGGGTTTATTGAATGAGGAGGGTGGGGAGGTGAGCAAGGTGAAGCGAGGTGTGAGGAGAGGCGAGAAGAGATGGAGGGAGGAGTTGTATAGGAGGGGAGAGGTGGAGATGGTGTATAAAAAGTGGCTTGGGCAGATGTACGCTAAGGCGAGAGAAATGGAGTTGCAGAGGCGAGATGGGAATTTGACCGAGGATGCGTCGACGATGGGATATGTTACCTCAGATGTACGTTCTTCCCTACTTTCTTCCTCTTTTATATTTCATAATGACATTACTTGAATCTCAGTCTTGCCCGGGTATTGGTGACGACACCCCTCATACGCCACTCCCCTTCTACTCTTCACCCGCATACATCTCCTCAACCGACTTTCCCTCTGCATCATCGTCAAACCTCACGTCCATCTCGGATGACACACCAATTGACCTCGTCTTCGTGGATTTCATCGCCTCGGACGTGCTCGAGATTCTTAATGATCTGGAGAGTGAAGAAGGGAGCGGGAGGAACTTTACTGAAGGAGATGTTGCAAGTTATAGTGAGTTGTTGGCTAGTGAGGTTTTGGGAGTTTTTTCACAGCAGGCTTGGAGTTGATTGGGAGGATCGAGTATGCCGTTGGTGAGTTTCTTCCTGAGAGTTTGTACTAGATCGACGTACAATGGAAATGGATCAATCCGAGCACGGAAACTTCCTCTTCCTATTCCTCGGACAAGTGTGCGTTCGCGCGTGGTGTATGTTACCGAATGAGGACTCACACCCAATCGTGCGAGGGATAGGGGGTGGCTCCTAGAAGAAGTCTCAAAATTAAAGACATGAAGCGAGGCATTGTCGACCTGGCCATCCTATATCAGACACAATGATAAATGACATACGCCAAACGCCTAGAATAAAGGACTTTCTTGAGGCTTCTCCACTCCACACTATACAACAGGCAGCCTCAGAAGGACCCGTAATCGTGCTAAAGCACTCCAAGTATAGATGCGACGCACTTATTGTTCTTGCTCGCGAGAATGATCCATGTGTCTGCGTTCCGCTGGACAAAGGTTTTTATGCCGATACCATTGATGTGGATGAGGAGCTCGTACGAACCCGCCAGAAATTCAAAGTAGGTTCCAGCAAGTATGATGAAGTGCTTCGGTGAGCCATGAAGAAGAAATGGGAACGAGTTGTCTCCAAAGTCGTCGTCCAAAACCTCAAAGACATCGTGATCGATGAGGGATCACGCATCTGGTGGTGTCCAACCTCAGTGCTGACTCTCTTCCCCTTTCACGCCGCAGGTCCATACGAAGGCGCGGATGCTAGGCTGAAATATCTCGTGGACGACTACATCTCGTCGTACACTCCGACTCTTACTTCGCTCATCAACGCATGATCTGGCTCACAAGACAAAGGTGAAAGGATACTCTTTGTTGGTGACACGAGCCTTTTTGCCACCGAGAAAGAAAGAGGTGTTAGAACTAGAACTCCTCGCTACAGGGAGCTCCTTGGAAATCGCGCAACTCCCGAAGCAGTACTCAAGCTGCTTCAGGGGACGCATTGGGTGCATTTTGCTTGTCATGGCGTTCTGGCCAAGGACCCCTACAACTCCTTTCTCAAACTTCCTGATAGCAAGCTTACCTCACTCGATATCTCGCGCGCCAATCTTCCGAATGCTTTCTTTCTGCTTGCCATACCGGGAAACAAGGTCCTATCTTTGCATTGGATGAAGCACTCCATCTTGTGCCGGGTATGCAGCTTTGCGTATTCCGAAGCGTGGTTGGCACGATGTGGCAGTTGCTTGACAATGATGGTGCATTGCTTGTTCGTGCTACTTATGGAGATCTCATGAGCGAGCTAGAAGAAGGCGAGATTAGATTCAAGAGGGCCGCTGCGGCTGTTCGCCAAGCTGTTATTGACACTGAGGGAATACAAGGACCCAAAGACGGGAGGATTATGACTGAGCGATGGGTTAACCTTGTGCACTGTGCACATAGGCGCTTGAGTCTTGACCTTACTATGGCGTGTGTAAAACAAGCAAAGCGGTACATACGGTCTGCGAATATAATGGGTTGCCTGGTTTGCTCGGATCTACTCTTGCCGTAAGGATCAGATATGCTGTGAGATGAAGTCTCGTTTGTACTCGGCGATTGTCTCAAGAACTCTTCTTCTGGGATTTCCCGTAGGCTGAGGCTGACCATGCAAAAGTGGCTTTCAAAGCGTCATGGACTCAAAATTACATTATAAGTATTTCAAAATCAAATTGAAATGAGATAGGCATATTTTTTATGAAAGCATTCTCTGATGGACGAGTCAGAATCAGGGATCAGGAGTATATTTACGGACCTGATCTACGTAAAATCTAGTCTAGTACTCTTAGTGGATCGGAAAGATTATATCCAAGCGATTATGTAATACAAAAATCACACGATGTTCGGAAACGTGACCGTTTTATCACCGGAAACCTCCTCTGACTTGTTGTTTATCATCTCCATCCATATAGATCTGTGCTATCTGTTCTATATTTACGATAATATAGCCCAGGGATAGCGCGCGTTATATTATCGAATGTCTCGTGTTGATCGCTTTGATGGGATGGAATACTTACATACAAGAAGGGAAGCTCAGCGGAGCTAACAAACACCCGTCTTTTGGGTCTTGTTTTGCCCGTCATGGTCGTCTGCCTGGGGCTCGTTCTTTCCGCTCTCGCGTCTTTTGTACTCGCTTGCAGCGACGACCACGCTCATCTGCATGCAAAACGCGACTCTCGCGCGTCAGGCTGGTTGCTCTCTCCTCCATCACGTCCTCTCCAATGGGGCGAGCTCAACGTCATACACACCACGGACACTCACGGCTGGCTGCTTGGACACCAAAAGCAATCCCCTCCAGAACCTAATTACTCTGGAACATTCGGCGAATTTGCCGATTTTGTCCAGCATATGAAGGAGATCGCACTGAAGAAGGACGTTGATTTGCTTTTGATTGATTCGGGTGATGTGCATGATGGGACGGGTTTGTCGGATGGCTTCCCGGTCGGTGGGACGGATGCTCATGAGGTGAATTACACATTCGAAGGAATGTTACTTTTTTCAATGCTGAGGCTAATGCAAACCCAACTGTATGTATAGTCCAACCAATTCATCAAACAACTTCCCTATGATCTCCTCGCAATCGGAAACCACGAACTTTACATCTACAACAATACGCTTGACATGTATACTGACTTTGTGCCTCACTGGAATGGTCGGTACCTCGCTTCAAACGTCAACATCACCATCCCAGACTCCTCCAATCCATCTCAGAACATGAGCGTACCAGTTGGTTCAAGACATGTGAAGTTCAAGACAAGGCTAGGAAGAAGAGTGACGAGTCTTGGTGTCCTTTTTGATTTCACAGGAAATGACGACGGCACGACTGTACAACGCGTGGAGGATATGGTTAAGGAGCAATGGGTACGCGCTATCCTTCTGACTGACTTTGGATTTATCAAAACAGCTTGAATACATAATATAGTTCGCCAATGCGATTGCTGAAGAGCCAGACTTATTCCTCCTCGTCGGACACATGCCAGTCTCGGAGGACAACTGGCCGACCGTTTTCAATGCCGTACGTGCCGTCCATCCTACAACTCCTATCCTCATTTTTGGTGGACACGCCCATGTACGGGATTGTGGTGCGTTGATCGTTACTCATAATCGGGGTCTTGATCTTTATTTGTTTTATTCTGTGCAGTACAATTTGACGGACGTTCCATGGCACTTGCGAGTGGACGATACATGGAGACTGTCGGTGAGCAGTAATCTTATTTATTGGTGATCTTTCATGTCCAGATAATCTAATGATCGTTTCTGTAGGCTGGATGAGTGAGTATCACGGTAACTTCATGACAGCCACCTGTTATTGATAACTAATCAGGCGTCGATTTCGACAAAAGGGAGTCTTCGGGGAGCAAAAACCTTACTTTCTCACGTCGGTACCTCGACGCGAACCGGCTCACGTACGAGGTAGGTACAAATACATCGTTTCTCCTTTCATGTTGTTGAAACATCTCTGTTCATAATTATTGTCTTTGTTATGTTGACTTGCCACATTATTTAACTGTATTGTCTGTAGTTCCACACGGGGCGGAACAACCACACCTTCGACACTTCGTACGGCCAATCCATTACTCGTGGACTGGAAGACCTCGCGGTGCGATTTGATTTGAACTTCACATTTGGGACCGCCCCTCAGGATTACACCATCTCTCGGTGAGTAACACATAATTCCAATCAGTGGAATCTGATCTTGTGTTGAACAGGGATCCATATCCAAGTTACGGCTCCTCTCTCACACTATTCGTCTCTGAAGCCGTCCCAGTTGCACTCGGGATCAACAACACTCGCTCTTCTCAGGGAGACAATAGTACTACCCCACCGGCGCTCTTTATAGCGGTCAGCGGTTCGCAAAGATTCGACATCTTCGAGGGGCCATTTACGAAGAACGACCAGCTGGCGACTTCGCCGTTTAGGAATGCATTTCTGTTTTTAGGCAATGTGAGTTATGGAGTTGCACGGCAGGTATTGGGACTGCTGAATGAGGAAGGTGGGGAGGCGAGCAAGGTTAAGCGAAGTGCACGAAGAGGTGAGAAGAGATGGAGGGAGGAGTTGTATAGGAGGGGAGAGGTGGAGATGGTGTATAAGAAGTGGCTTGGGCAGATGTATGCGAAAGCTAGGGAGTTGCAGTTGCAGAGGCGAGATGGGAATTTGACTGATGAGACATCGACGGTAGGATATGTCACCTCAGACGTACGTTCTTTCTTATTTTCTTTCTTCCACTTTTTTTAATCTCATAACGACAATTCTTGAATCTCAGTCTTGCCCGGGTACTGGCGATGACACTCCACACGCGCCGCTCCCCTTCTACTCTTCACCCGCATATATCTCGTCAACCGACATTCCTTCATCATCCTCATCAAACCTCACATCCATCTCAGACGACACGCCGATCGACCTCGTCTTCGTGGACTTCATCGCCTCGGACGTGCTCGAGAGTCTTAACGAATTGGAGACCGAAGAAGGGAGCGGGAAGAATTACACTGAAGGAGATATTGCGAGTTATAGTGATCTGTTAACCAATGAAGTTTTCGGCGTTTTCGCACAGCAGGCTTGGAGTTGATCGAGAGGTCTGGATTTGTCGTTGGTGAGCTTCTTCTTGAGAGGTTATACTAGATCGACGTACAATGGAATGGATCAATCCGAACACGGAAACTTCCTCTTCCTAACTCTTGGACCATTGTGTGTTCGCGCGATGTATGTTACCGAATGAGGACTCACACCTAATCGGGCGAGGGAGAGGGAGTGACTCCCAGAAGAAGTCTCAAAATTAAAGACACGAGGCGAGGTATCATCAATCCGGCCATCATATATATAAAGCAGAACGGCCTCATCTCTCTCTTTCCTTCCGACAACCACCATCCTTGTCTCCATCATGGCTCCTCCATACTGGTTTTCGAATTCAGGTCCCATCGCCAGGACTATCTGGATATCGAGTATAATAGGCATACTGAGTTTCGGAGCGTTCCACCTGGTAACGCACTTGTCGGTGCCCGTTGAGCGCTCGAACCTACAATCGGTACTTAAACACAAATGATCTCATGTTGAAACTGAATTGCTTACCGATGGTAAACGGCAGAGATTTACTCGTTGCGTGCACGAAGCCGACTCTTCATGGTCTCGGTTTAAGGAATCCGGAAATCGTGAAGATCTTGACTCAGCTATCACTTTTCAACAGGCTGTTTGATTGTTGTCCCCATGATCATGCAGCGTTACATAAGCTTGCCTGTCTCCTTCACAGAAGGTACGGACAATGTGGAGAAATTGGCGATCTAGAAAGGGCAATAATACTGAACCGTGCTGCACTGGAATTTCGACCAGAGGGGCACCCAAGTCATTCTTTGTCATTAGGCAGTCTCTTGAACTCCCTCTGTCAACATTTTAGGAGAACGGTGGACCTTCAGGAAGTCATCATATTGCAACATGCCGCAATGAGGCTTCGATCGGAAGATCGTCCAGATCGTTCTGAGTTGTTAGGAAATCTCGCGACGTGCCTTCGGACAAGCTTTGAACATAGCGGAAGGATGGCGGATCTGGAAGAAGCCATCACGCTAAATCGTGCCTAGCTAGCGCTTCGACCGGAGGACCACCCAGATCGTTCTATATCATTAGGCAATCTCGCAACGTCCCTTTCGACGCGCTTTGAACACGACGGGAAGATGGCGGACCTTGAGGAAGCCATCTCGCTACAACGCGCTGCACTCGAGCTCCGAGAGGATGGCCACTCAGGTCGTTCTTTGGCATTGGGAAGTCTTGTGAACTCGCTCAGGATCCGCTTTGAACACAGTGAGGGAATGAACGATCTTGAAGAATCCGTTCTCTTGCATCGTTCTGCATTAGAGCTTCGACCACAGAGCCACCCGGATCGTTCTATATCTATGGGTAGTCTCGCGACGTCCCTTGCGATGCGCTTTGAACGCGTCGGGGGGATAGCAGACCTTGAGGAATCCATCACGTTACACTGGAACTCCGACCGGAAGGTCACCCGGATAGTTCTTTGTTGATGAGCGAGCTCGCGACATCCCTTTGGACGCGCTTTGAACACGTCGGGAGGATGGTAGATCTTGAGGAAGCCATCTCTCTGCATCGCGCCTCGCTAGTGCTTCGACCCGAGGGCCATCCGAATCGTTCCATATCATTGGGCAATCTCGCGATCTCCCTCAGGACTTGTTTTACACACGGAGGAAGGATGGCTGACCTTGAGGAATCCATCGCGCTGGAACGTGCTGCATTGGAGCTTCGACCGGAAGGTCACCCGGATCGTTCTATGTCCCTGGGAAATCTCGCGAACTCGCTCAGGAGGCGCTTTGAACATGCCGGGAGGATGAGCGATCTTGAAGAATCCATTTCCCTACAACATGCTGCGCTGGAACTTCGACCAAAGGGCCATCCGGATCGTTCTATGACATTGAGCAATCTTGCGAACTCGCTCGCGACGCGCTTTCGACGGCGCGGCGAGGTGACGAATCTTGAGGAGGCTATCACGTTGCAACGTGCTGCACTGGAGCTTCTGCCTCAGGGGCATCCTGATCGTACTATTTCTATCGGAAATCTCGCGAACTGCTTATCGACGCGCTTCGAGCACGGAGGAAGGATGGAGGATCTTGAGGAATCGATTCTTCTGGGACGTGCGGCACTGGAACTTCGACCGGAGGGCCATCCGCATCGTTCCGTGTCATTGAGCAGTCTCGCAGCATTTCTTTGGTCGCGCTTTGAACATGGCGGAAGGATGACCGACCTTGACGAAGCCATCGCGCTTGAACGTGCTGTACTAGAGCTTCGACCGGATGGACATTCGATTCGTTCTTTGTCTCTGGGCAATCTCGCGAACTCGCTCAAGACTCGCTTTGAGTACACCGGTCGGACAGAGGATCTTGAGGAAGCCATCATGCTACAACGCGCTGCACTGGAACTTCGACCGGAGGGTCACCCAGACCGATCCTTGTCGTTGAGTAGCATCGCGTTATCCCTTTGGGCGCGCTTTCAACATGATGGCAGGAAGGAAGATCTCGAGGAATCCATTTCCCTTGGTCGGAGTGCACTGGAGCTTCGGCCAGAGGGCCATCCGTATCGTTCTGTGTCATTGGGAAATCTCGCGACCTCCTTCAGAACTCGATTTGAGAACACCAGGAAGATAGAGGATCTTGAGGAAGCCATTTCGCTGCAACGTTCCTCACTAGTGCTTCGGCAAAAGGGCCATCCACACCGTTCTGCATCGCTGAATAATCTAGCAACGACCATTTTATCGCGATTCCAGCATGGAGAGAGGGCGGAGGATCTTGAGGAAGGCATTTCATTGGGCCGTGCTGCCCTTGAGCTCCGTCCAGAGGGACACCCGGATCATTCTTCCTCACTGTACAATCTTGCTCTATCTCTCTACATTCGTTTTCACAAAGATGGGCGTGCGAATGATTTGAAGGAATCCATAGACTCTTTAATCCTTTCTGCCTCCCACCCATTCTCGAGCATTGCAAGTCGTCTAAGATCCGTACACAGATGGATGACAATCGCTCGATCTCACGATCATGACACTCTAATTGAAGCACACAGAACAGCGATGTTGCTCGTTCAGCGTGCCCTCACCATTAGACCTACTCTGTCCGAGCAACACAAGTTCCTCTCTAGTGGTCATCGCTATCAGACGCTTGCACTAGACGCAACCTCGCATGTCGTCGATAAAGGTGAACTCACCCTGGCGATCGAACTTCTCGAGCAGGGCAGAGGTTTGCTTTGGTCACAGATGCGTGGGTTTAGGACCCCACTCCAGCAACTTGCGGAAGTGGATTAAACGCTAACCGAAAGATTTGGGATCTGTAACCGTCGCCTAGAAGCTCTTTTAACAGTATCCGAATCACGTACGACTGGTTCAAGTACGAATGCATTTGAGACTCTTGGACACAGTACTTACGTTTCTGGAAAAACGCTCAATTGATGAGTCATTGGTGCTACAGATACGACGATTATCGGAAGAGCAAGACGAAATGATCAGCGATATACGTCGAATACCTGAATTTGAAAACTTTCTCAAGGCTTCTCCATTCAATGCTATACAGTAGGCAGCCTCAGAAGGACCAATCATCGTGCTTATCCACTCCAGATGTAGATGCGACGCACTCATTGTCCTCGCGCGTGAGAATGACCCATGTATCTGCATTCCGCTAGACAAGGACTTCTATGACGATGCAACAAAACTACGCAAAGAACTCATACGAGTCCGCAAAGTATCCGGGGTAGGTTCCAGAAAATATGACGAGGTGCTTCGCCGAGTAATGGAGACACTGTGGGACAGAGTTGTCTCAAAAGTCGTGCACAAGCTCAAGGAGCTCGGGTTCGTCGAGGGGTCATACATTTGGTAGTGTCCTACGTCGGTCCTCTCTGCGTTCCCTTTTCACGCCGCAGGTCCATACGAAGGCGCAGACGGTAGTGTGAAGTATCTCCTGAACGACTACATCTCCTCCTACATTCCAACTCTAACGTCGCTCATCAATGCACGATCTGGAGCACAAAACGGAGATGAAAGGATGCTCTTTGTTGGTGACACGAGCCTTCCTGCCACCAGGAAAGAAAAAGATGCCATTGTTAGAATCCTCCGTTTCAAACAGCTCCTTGATGATCGCGCGACCCCAGAAGCAGTAGTTAAACTGCTCCAAGAGGCGAATTGGGTGCATTTTGCTTGTCACGGTCGGCTGGCTAAGGAGCCCCATTCAACTCCTTTCTCAAGCTTTCCGATGGCAGGCTCACCTTACTCGACATCGCGTGTGCCAATCTCCCAAACGCAGAATTCGCGTTCCTTTCCGCTTGTCATACTGCGGAACAGGGCCCTAACTTTGCATTGGATGAAGCGCTTCACCTAGCAGCGGGTATGCAGTTTTCCGGTTTTCGAAGTGTGGTTGGAACGATGTGGCAGCTGCTTGATATAGATGCTCCATTCCTTTCTCGTACTGTTTATGGATATATGATGCGCGATCTAGAAGAAGGGGAGATTAGATTCAAGAGAGCCGCTGCTGCTGTTCGCCAAGCAGCTTTGAATGTGAGGGAAAATGGTATCGAGGATCCGGACACGGGGACGGTTATGACTGAGTGATGGGTCAATCTTGTACATATAGGTGCCTAAAAATCCGATTCGGATGTCATTGTATTTGCCTTTACATAGAACAAGAAATGTATCGTTCTGCGTATACACAAACGCGCACCAAGAAATGCAAAAACATCACAAGTTCTATATTCACGAAGAGATGCCAAACGAAATAAGTGTGCAAAATGATAATCGGAAGGAAGTCCAAAATCGTGTCAAGATGATGTGCATGGCATGCTTGAAACAAAAGGTATTCGAGGAGTCTTCATTCAGTATTTCTCGTGAGTATTTTGTTTCGTGGTCTACACCGCGTGCCCAATAGACAGAGGCATGTCCAGCCCATGTGGCTTTTCGATCTGTATATCCTAAGCACAGTCAGACTTTGAGACATAAGTACGCATGTATGCACGAATCTTACTTACCGATGTGTTCGTAACAGTACCTATACCCATGCCTCTCTGTGAGTTGGGGCTCTCTTCTCCATCAGACTCACCACCCATAGCCGTACACATCATGTACGACTCGGTGCTGAACATCGACTTGGCGGCGTCAGCGTTTGGTGTAAATGACATCGGGTGCACAGTTCCCTACTCGCAAATGTACAAACACGCCCGTTGAAAGAATAAGTGTTAGTGAGAGAAAATAGAGGAGAAACGGACGCACGGAAGACTGAGTGTGTCCAGGAGTCGTCCGCAGAGTCGTCCCTCGTGAGACAGTCTCGGTGAAATGGACGACGGAGGTTGGCTTGTTTTCTGATGATCTTCGGGAGTTCAATCTGTACATGTGTGAGATATTGGTCAGTCAGTCCGATAAGGTCAATTATGGAAGAGGGGACTGACGATGCTAAGACAGAGTTCACGTAGACTGAAGGAAGTTCAAAGTGTTTCGGAATGATCAGCATGAATATGGTAAAACGACAGTAATACACGTACGTTTGCCAACTGCTTGCTGGAATGGGAGCCAGAATAATTGCCCAGGGAGACCAGCATCCTTCAAGGAGACAAACGGCTATTAGCAACAAATTACAGTTCGGAGGAACCTTGCTTACCAGTGACACGAAGACTATCTGCGTCACTCTGATGATAAACAGATACATGTGTTCAGTATTTCGCCTTACCCAGTGCAGAACGTCAGAATATAGCACGTACACTGTTAGGAAGCCCCTGCTAACGGCATACAGAATCAAATTATCAATGATCTTTTCCGTTCTTTCGGTAGGAATCATCGTCATTGTTTAGTACAGATTCGTCCATTGATGGAATCGAATGTGCTCACGGTTTTATCCCGTTTCTGAACGAACGAAGGTAATAAATAAAGCTCGCTGTGATAATAATATCACACAACGCGTCAATACCCTGGACGGATGTTCCGGTGATCTGTCATCGTCATTGCGATGCGCGAGACGATTTCCGGGCTGATCAGTGTAATCGAGAAGAGAAATGGACCGATGGAGCTCACCAGAGCCACTGGGGTTGCTAGAGTGAGTCCTGAGTTATCTCGGAACCTGGATGATCCAATCATCAGTTTTTTTATTTTATTTTAAAAAAAGTTCAAAAGCACAGCAAATACGTACATGCTGACAACGACGACTGTTCACGATTGCTTGATCAGCAAATTCCGATACCGATCCAGCTTGCAGCTTACCGATATCGAGAGCTGCGTTTACGACAGCAGTCAGAATCGAGCATCAAAGTGTTCAAATAATGAACTAACGCACCCCATGCTGCTATAGACAAGATCACCTGTATATCCCGCACTTTAGCTCTCGAAACGTAAAAACCTACGTAAAAATCTTGGATATTTCCTCACTATTATTGACGAGATGAAAGCATTCTTCCCAACTACATAGAACCGAGAGTCAGAAATGACTGATTGCCCAAGTTCTTTCCGAGGACCTCACCTTTCAGAATTTGCCAAGCGAAGAAACTAGAGCTATGGGCTAGTATCGCGATTAAATTTCATGATCGGAGAAATGCACACCATTGCGTTATTAGAGTGATCAAATCCTGTAGAGATTATGACATGAGGATCGGAGTACGTGACTTTGAGGAATTAAAATTGTTACTCGCCACCGTCTCACTCTGACCCTGTCAGCAAGTAGGGCACCGTACTGTCAGTAAGGCATAAGCTTCAAGTTGCTGTCGCAAACTGACCGCGTAGCTCCTGGAGAAAGGTGATCCTGTTAGCTTAAGCCATGGAGCGCAGATGAAATGGTTCATACCAAGGAATGACGAAATCGACATCCGGATTTCCTATATTCGGGACTAAATAGAAGTACAAAGTATGCGCGATCCCAATTGTGCCCAATGTATCAAGGACCCTTATGGTTTATTGTCAGATTTGTCAAGATCAGCAGAATATCTGTCGCTAACCATAAGATCGCAACCTGAGGTTCACGGCCATCGTATGTTAGCGTGTATAACCAGTAGAGAATAAATGGCTTGCCATTAGTTTGACGCCGAAAGGATCCTTAGCATGGTTGCGATAGTACAAGTAAATCTGGAGGCATGTGATCCCGTAAAGACTGAAAGTCCCAATGGAGCGTGAGACCAAGCACAATTCGTCGAGAAGAGGAGAAGTCTTCTCACGTAGTAGCAATCCCAAAACCAATGAATGCAGAGCCAAGAGCGATCTTCAGTGCCTGCTGTATCTCTGGGTCCATAGGTGATTGAGTCGTCGCGTCCGTGAAAGTATAGAAACGACCTGCACTTGTCACGAAGACTATATAGGGGGCATAGCGCATGCACAACCCCGATCATTGATACTTCCGTGCACGCAACCACATGTGGATCCGCAGAAAGGTAACAGCCTGTCTCACCGGCGAGCATGGAAGCGAGGAGAAGTTAGCACTAAACCTTACAAAAATAATAGACGCTCGTTGATTTGTAACGGCTGTGTATCGGGATCGGGCTGGAGAAGAGAGAAAGGGTGATGTCCGGAGATAATAGAGCAACGATCAGAGAAAACTGAGAATCCTTTCTTTTCCCTTGTCGGAATATGAATGAAGCCGCGTTATCCGAATACCATACGATAAGCAGATGATAGACTCATAGCTTAGTAAAATCTATGCTGTGTACAAAGATCCTGATCCTCAGCATGCACCGGTGACACTGAAAGTGGCGCTAGTCTTCAGGCTATTTTTGGTAATCGGCGACGAGGCGATGTGGAATAGCTCCAAACTCAGAAGAATCGAAGATGATTTAAAAGATTGTAGAGTTCCCTTGAATCAAACGCGGTTGAAAAGGAAGACTGGGACAGTCGAGGAAGGAGCGAACTCGAATCCAGTGCCCACAACCTGAAGTTGAGACCGTGAGAATAACGCGAGATTGCCCTCAATGCCGAAGTGCCGAAGACTTTTTCTTTCCCTTGTAAATCAGAAGTCGGTGAAACAAACTCTGAAAGCCAAATCTATCGTAACTTCAAGCGCTTGTGCAGGACTAGAACGTTTGATAAGATTCGTTGGAGTGCTGGGAAGAAGAAAGTTTACTTTGAGAACAAGGAGTGCAATAGATTGAACCTTGTGTAAAATTAGAGAACGACTGGGAATCTACCGTAGATACGGTGAACAACAATCACGGGCTTAGTTCAAATTGTCGAAGCCTTAGCGGCTTGGACTGGCACCTACTTAGTACGCTGTCGGCGTTGCTGTCAGGCAAGTTTCATCTCTAGGATTCAGCAGACTTTCCCTATTTGCAAATAAATAAAACTGTATGCTTATTCGCAAAGGAGATCCCGGCTTTGGCGATTTGAAGTATCATAGAGGAATAACATAAGCCATTGATACTATTTACTATTACTGCGTCACAGTCACTTCGTCCCGAGTTCCTTTCGTTGCGTCCTTCTCAGCCATTTCCGTGTCAGGCGACCTAGTCGTCTGTAAATCTTTGTCATAACAGTCATCATCATTGTGCCTCATCTGAGTCAATATCCTTCTCGCTTCACGCGCAAAGTGGGACCTTTCTCGGAGGGCTGGGCCATAATGGATGAATATCAAGGGTATGGGAAGGAGACCGAGTGAGACAAAGCCGAAGAGCGAGACTAAAACAAGATGGTAGTCATATTAGCTGATACACTGTGTGTGGAAGAGAAGGAAGTACCTCCCCACGCGGTGCCAAGACCACTTAGAATTGGATGTGCAATCATCGGGAAGATGGAAGCAACCACAGAGCGGAAGAGCGTGTTTGATGCTGAAGCGCTCGACGCATAAATAGAAAAAATCTGCGTTGAACTATTACGTACGCAAAAAGAGACCGGTATGAATCAGAAAACCGTCTCTTTGATGATGCTCGCCGGAGTATCACTTACTAAGCGTTAAATGAGTAAAACTGTTTTAAAAATTCACTCAGACTTCACGTCGGAAGTGAAATGAAATGATGCACTCACCGTTCCCAGCATAGAATACCCAAACGGAACTCCTGCGAGAGCGGGACTAATCCAGTGTACGCCGCCGCGACTCGTCCTGTAGAATGATCATCCTTGATATACCGCAAACAAACAATCCACTGAAACTACGTACCAGGCAAACCAGAATAACGATACAGGTGTGAGGACACTAACCAAGATCCAAGCTGTTATAGATAATTCTCGTAAAGCTACGTGATAGAGCATACCAAGCAATGAGGACGACTTTCAACCCAGCCTCCGGTGCATCGGCTGGAGTCCCCACTCCAGGAGGATCAATAAATGGGAGCTTCACGTGTCTCGACATCCGCGTGAGCTTGTCGGTAGTAGCAACGCAGACGATCATTCCGAACAATATGCCTATAAATGGCAGCCCACCGAGTTGAAATTGAAAGTGGTTCTGCGATAAAGCGAGGCAAAATAAATTAGAACGGAACGATTGTTGAAGAGAACAACAAGGATGGTCCTACCTGCTCTACAAACACAACAGGGAACGCCTCGAAGAAGAAGCTGCACAATGCCATATGTCAGTCTCCGTTACCTTGATCAAAAGAGCAATTCCACTTACTAAATAATACTGTATGATAGTGCTACCCAAACGGCCGCACCCATGACAATCGGTTCAATAAGCAACATAGCTGTAGAGCAGAGCAAAAAAAGTTAAATAGTATTCGATTATACGAGTCTCTGCAGGGAAGGTGAGGGATGTTTGACATACCAAATGGTCTTCCGATATTCTTTTGCACGATCTCCTTCATCGCTGAATGCTGCAGTTCATGAGTCGATATCGCGCTCACGTTCCCTTCCTTTCGTAGTTTCCTGGCTCGTTTCGTAAGGATGGTCGGACCATGTGTCTCGGGGAGGAAGAAGACAAGAGGCCAAAGAGCGATGGTCATGATCCAGTGTACACGCATGACCCAGAATCTAATAACAAACTTCAATGAGGAAATCCTCGACATGACGATGATCAGTAGTACCCTTCCGTCAAATGAGCGGCAATGAAAAAGCCGGTCAGGGAACCAATGACAGGTCCAGACAGCGCTGTGAATGCACTTGCAAGCATGTAAATTTGGGGCCAATCATTGTGTTATACGTCAGTAAAACTCACTATAATCCAATAGCTAAACAATAATCAGATTATTCCCTATCCATATCGTTTTGCAAAGGTCGAAACTTACTTTTCTGTAAATTTCGGGGGGTAGAGGAATAAAGACTATGTTCCGTCAGTGAACAGGTATCCCAATCAAATAGATAAACCATACTCAGAGATGATTCCAGTCCCACTAATGTCAAGACAAAGTGTAAGTCGAAGACACTGAAGGAGTGAAACTTGCAGACCCACTTATTGAGCGGACATCCAGCGAATATTCCAGCAAAGAACCTGACTGAACGAGGACCCGTCAGCGTGAAGTGCAAATGACAAATGGGTCATATTTACAGATCAGAATGATGGGCAAGTTATTCACCCAAGCAGATACGGAGATGACACCTGAAGGAGGACACTTCAGTCCTGCAGTTTCGAAGTCGGGAAGCTGATTGTAAGACATGCCTATGAACAACGGCCATGATATCATATATGGCAGCCGTCGTCCGTACATCTCGCTCAAAGGTCCTGTAACCCAGATGTCAAATTGCACGAAGTAGTGTTGCGATGCGAAGTCAATCAGAGAAGTCACTTGTCATTTACGCGAATCACTCACCCCCTATATGTCATAAGACAAAAGATGCAGGTAGAATTTCAGTCCATTATATCATACGACAGGTCAGAGTTGAGTGGGTCAAATGCGCGAGACGCACAAAGTAGAGGACCGAATGCAAACCCGAGAACGTATACCGTCAGGCCAAGACTGGCAACTTCTTGGCTTGCATTGAATGTTTGGCGAACTTGTTGTTCTCCTGGTGCCTGTATAGAACAAATCAGAATCATAAACGTGCAGTCTAGAGTATGACCACTCACGTAGGACGCCGACCCAAAAACTCTGTGGGCACGAAAGGATGAACGGTAGTTAGTTGATAGTTCCACCATGGATCAAAACGGGAAGTTTGAGAGAAGTTCACGAACGCGACAAAAGACAGTAGACAAAGATTTGCGACAACAGCGAGTTTCTTCCCCTCGTGCCAATTCCGAGGGTCACTGGGATCGTTCTCCGCGAAAACCACGATATTCTGCTTCGCCCTCTCGGTATCTGAGGGGGACCGTGGTGGATCTTGGGGAGGGTTTCCGTTCTGGGAGTCTGGAAGTGGGCCAGAAAGAGTCGCATCATCCCAGACATCAGGTTCAGGCATCATGCAGCTTGCACGGAGTAACCCGAGCCTCTCGACTTAAGGGATCTGGAAAGCAGGCGAGAGACGAAGACAGCTGGAGAAGAATACAGCAGAAGACAAGGCCTGAGCAAGGGCTATTCAGGAGACCCCGTTGTCACCAGATCGGTCGACAAGAACGCCCCGTCAAATGCATTCGTGTCTTTTAGTTTTGAATTTTATACATCACTCGACAACCAATCAAATATCCTGTCAAGCTCCCGTTAAGTCGCGCTCAGGCGTTGTACCACTAAGCATACTCGGTCAGCGTAGTCATCCCCGAGGAAGATTAGGCGGTGATTTGGCGATCTGATCCCATCGCTCGGAAACAATGGAGAATACAATACATATCCCGGCTTCCTATTGATCTGAGTAATCCATTGAGACTTCAGAAGCAAGATTTTTTAGACGTGGAAATTCATGCATAGTATATTTCTGTAAGCGTAGAAGTGAAACGACCCTAATTGAATAATCGGAGAGGACACAAGATGAGAGTAGCCCCGATACAACCCGAGACTCGTGTCACCAGCATCGCTGAAGTTATTCAGTTCAGTTACAGTTGGTCGGAAGCAACAACAATGTGTTCGATTACGATGGTTTGGAGTGAGGATCGATCGAATTTCGAAGAAAACTCGGAAGCAAGCGACGCCACGTGATACCAATGACTCAGCATGTATGGTGGTTTGTTTTGCTCAGTGCTCAGGCTGCTTGGATCTCACACTCTCCTTCGATTGTACATATAAACTCTGGGCTCCGACCATCGTTTTCGTGCAATGCTGCTGGCCATGCCGATTCTCTGACGTTATAGGAAACATAGACCAGTGATCGGATCCTAGAAGGCCAAAGAGACTTATGCGTATAACTTCAAGTTGGAGATTTGCAAAGGTACTTGGCGTACTCTGTTGTCTAGATTCACCCGATGAAGCAGGTCATTGGATACATCGATTCATGAATGGTCCTTCAACGGTACACTTTGTGAATGAAAGAGTAACACTTATATGGGGAGGATTGGAGATCCGACCCCACTGACTGAAACACAAAACTATGTTACAGACGATTACGAGTCTATCTTAAACTTTAATGATGTCGCTCTACCAAACGTGATGACGATTCGGGACACGGTATCGAGGTAATTCAGAAATGCACTGGGACCCTTATATGTACTGGTGAGAGCTTGCATTGCTTCGTCCACAGTACCTTTCGGTTTCGCCTCGACTGACAGCTCGTTGCCACCGTTGTACACTATCAGGCAACGGATTGAGTCTCGCGTATATGCTATAGATCATTAAACTGATGCCTTACAGAGGATGACATAGCCTGAGGGATTTCCCTCTCTCCAATGGAGGACAAGAGAACCAAACTTCTTAGGATCAGTTTCTGGGAGAAATCAGTTAGAGTATAGCTAAAACACAAGTACTAATCACCATCGAAGAATTTCCGTATCTTCCCTGGAAGTTTCGCTCTCTTATCCCTCTCCCAGGGATCTGGCCGTTTCCAGAACTAAATCTGGCTCTTGTAGGCTGGCGGCATGCTTCTGATGAGATCAATGGTAGGGCAATGAAGGATCGTTCCTCGAAACATATGCTAGATTTATATCTACGACGAGGGCGCAAACCAAGCAGCATTCCGTTTCTTTGATGCTCGGGGAGACAAGGAGACTCGCAAAACGTCTAGTCCAATGTTCGAAGTGTTTGTGTAATCTTCCCGGGTATAAGGCAATAATCTCAATCTAATGTTCGGAGCGGTGCAAAATTGACGGAAGACAGCTCCGAGTTGCAAATTCAGATGGTGAACAACATTGTCCACCAGGAAATATGCAATTTTATAACATTGAATTGTCCAAGATGGTGCAAAGTTAATCAAAGACGGTCCGCATTTCGGTAAGTAGCTCTTCCAAGTAATATGCAATCATCCGAGGCCGCGCAAAGTTGACTGTTCTCGCCTTGTACTTAACAGTTCCGAGTCACGCTTACGCTTGGCTTGTTATCCTAGACGGACGCTCCAAACTCCGCTGATTTCCGCTGATGATCTTGGTCTTGTATTGGCGGAATCCCGATACGTGATCCTTTTTGCTTGGCTTTGATCTGAGAAATTCCAACTCATTTACTTATCTCAGACAGTCCTCAGAACCACCATATGGACTGCGTCTCACACGTTTATATGATATGACCAGGGACGCAGCGTCATTCAATGGAAAGTCGTCTGCGATCCTGCGATGCGATCGAATTTATTCGGTACACGGCGGAATATAAGACCGGGCGACTTGACATGGCGTAAGACTATGCAAGGACGCGATCATCATGTTGATCAACCTGGGATTCGTTCTAGCAAGCTCTGTTCCCTTCGTGCGTGCCTGCGGCGATGAGCATGTTCACCTGCTCGCAAAGCGAGGGTTCGGTTCGCCATCGCCATCTCTTGGGTTGGGTTGGACTATTGCAGCCCCGACACGTCCACTTGAATGGGGTGACCTCAACGTCCTGCACACTACCGACACGCACGGCTGGCTTCTTGGACACCAGGAGCCCTCGCCTCCGGAACCCAACTACTCTGGCACATTTGGTGACTTTGCAGACTTCGTTCGGCATATGCAGGAGATTGCGTTGAAGAAGAGGGTGGATCTTCTTTTGGTCGACTCGGGTGATATCCACGACGGAACGGGATTGTCTGATGGGTCCCCGCCAGGCACGATTGATGGCCATGACGTGAGCATTTCGCCTTGCATGACGGCTATAAGAGTATGCTAAGCTTGAACCACAGTCGAACCAGTTTCTGAAGAGGCTTCCATATGATGCCCTCGCAATCGGCAACCATGAGCTCTACATTTATAATAACACCTTCGACATGTATTCCGATTTCGCACCGCACTGGAAGGGCCGGTACCTCTCATCTAATGTCAACATCACTGTTCCAGAACCTTCCAATTCTTCCCAGACTGTGAACGTACCTGTCGGCTCTCGGTTTGCCAAATTCAAGACTCTCATGGGAAGGAGAGTGACCAGTCTTGGTGTGCTGTTTGATTTTACAGGGTTTGATGACGGCACGAATGTCCAACCCGTCGAAGATATGATCAAGGAGCAATGGGTATGTTTCCTCCCTTCTTCCTCTTATCTCATTTACTGCAGAGTCCTGATATGATTTAGTTTGCTGAAGCGATCGAGGAAGAGCCGGACTTATTCCTACTTGTTGGACACATGCCTGTTTCAGAAGATAACTGGCCAATCGTGTTCGACGCCATTCGTGCTATTCATCCGACTACACCTATTCTCATCTTCGGAGGGCATGCGCATGTCAGGGACTGCGGTGAGTTCTCATCATATTTACGTACTGTAGTGATCACTGATTTCTCTTCCTGTTCAGTACAGCTTGACGGTCGATCGATGGCTCTTGCTAGCGGACGCTACATGGAAACTATTGGTACGCACTTGCTCTGCTCATTTTGGCGGTCATCTGACAGGTATCTTTGCAGGCTGGATGAGTGAGTACATCACCACACTGCGCTGCATATTCAGAACTGACGCTCTCCCAAAGGCGTCAAGTTTGACAATAAGGAATCTTCCAGTAGTGGTAACCTTACATTCTCGCGTCGGTATCTTGACGCAAATCGACTCACATATGAGGTACTTCATGATCCAAACTTCCATCTTATTAAATCAACTCCGTCCCCTACTTCGACCAAATGGCTCAGCTCTGACTTTCGATTATCCTTGATACTTAGTACCATGCTGACCAGAACAACCGTACCTTCGAGACTTGGTATGGCCAGTCGATAACTCGTGGCCTTGAAGAACTCGCGGATGACTATGATTTGAACTTTGTATATGGAAACGCTCCAAGAGATTATACGATCTCACGGTAAGTCTTGCGTATACTTGCCAGACTTGGATTTATACTAAGAGAGTGATTTGTATTCATAGAGATCCATATCCAAGTAATGGTTCGTCACTCACGCTTTTCGTTGAACAGGCCGTCCCTATTGCACTTGCCGTTAACAATACCCGCATTGGCGAAGGCATACCAGCGCTGTTCCTAACGAATTCTGGCTCGCAGCGATTCGACATTTTCGGGGGACCATTTACAAGAAACGACGAGCTCACGGCTTCTCCCTTTACTAATGAGTTCTGGTTCTTGTCGAACGTGAGTTACGGCATAGCGAAACAGGTTCTAGCTGTTTTGAACGTTGAGGGCTCTGACCTGAGGAAGCGGGGCCTAGAGTGGAAGAAGAAGCGGATGGAAGAAATGTACAAAAGAGGAGACGTGGAAATGATATATAACAAATGGCTTGAGGAGATGTATGCAAGAGAAGTTGCAAGAGCGAGAGAACTCGAGTTGGATAGGAGAGCCGATAACACGACCGATATCGTTTCGACTATGGGATATGTCACTACAGATGTACGTTTCATGTTTCCCTCCATCGAGGTTCAACTGGTTTGCTGAATCTTATACTGAATGCATAAAGTCTTGCCCGGGAATTGGGGACGACACGCCTCATACCGCACTCCCATTCTTCCCTACACCCGGATACATCTCTTCCATCGATTCTCCTTCGACTGCCGCTCCTCTTAATGTCACATCCGACAGCATGCCAATTGATGTTGTCTTTGTCAACTTCATCGCCGAGGACGTCTTGGAGATAACTAACGACCTGGAGGCTGAAAGTGGTAGTGGGAAGGTCTATATGGAGGATGATATTGGCCTTTATCATAACTTGTTGAGTAACCAGGTTTTAGGCGTGTTCGCTCAGGAGGCTTGGAGTTAGACGTGTAGTACCAAGCATCGGAGTCGGAGGATGAAGTCTGCCTTGTTTCTGCGGTTTGCACTCAAATGCATAATCTTAGTTGAGCATTAATCGTAATGCTGAGTGCCACCTTCAGTATTCATGCTCTTGGTTGTGAAGCATATCGAAAGTGAAATATGCTACTATGCATTGCTATGCTTACCTGTAGACCCACCATGTAGAGTCGAGTCATGGACGCAAACATTCTATTGTGCGGAGTTTCAGCGGAGTAAAATACAGTAATGATTGGCGCCAATAACATAATGATTACTTCACAGAAACACTTTCTCACGAATACAAGTCTCGTGGTGGCTAGAGGGGGGAAACACGCGACGCGTTTTGACCGTGTTTAGCCATGTCTCTGACGACAACCATGACCATCTCTGACGCTGAGCGCACTGCGCCGCCGCGTCGTTCAACGAGAGAGAAGAAAGTCGCCCAGCCATTCGTTTTGTGTACGTGTCACGCGTGTTTTTGCATCAGTTTTGATTGTTAATCGGGTTTATAGCATCGCCGAGCAAGAGGAAACGCGTCGGCGACGCGGACGATGACCAACAGCTCAGCGACGTGGACGTGCCCGTCCCTGGTGACTCTGATGAGGAAGACGAGTATGTCGGAACGCGGAAGTCTAAGACGGGCGCGAAAGGAAAGGCGAGGGCGCGTGGACCACCTGCTCCCAAGAAACCCCGGCGGGCGAAACCTATCGATGAAACAGGCAAGGCCCCGACGCGTAGAGGGCGGAAACCGAAAGAGGGGGCGGCAGCGACTGCAAGAGTTCCAGCCGAGGCTAAGATTTCTGATGATAATACCTTATTCAGTACGCGTCCGACTCCAACTTCTTGTCAGTAGCTTTTGCCTGACTCGGTCCCAGATTCAATCATGAACCCTGCAGCGGCATTACAGTCCACAGTCGAGGACTTCTTAGATTCGTTTCAACAAGCGCCAGGACCCGCTTTAGCCGATCTGATAACTTGTATTCTGCGGACATGTGGCTCTAACGAATCTGTCGACGCCGATAGAGCTGTAGACTATGACGGTATAGTCGATGCTCTTGACGACTTCACAGAAGCCCTAAAGGAGGTTCGTATATTATCGCTTGTGAATGTTCTATGTAAATGTTGATTTGTCTATCTTAAGGACGAAGCTCCGACTTACCCCCTCACCTCAAAACACCCAATGTTCAAGAAATTCCGCAAATCATTATCCGAATTCCTGACGCGTCTCGTCCAAGCTTCCGCAGAGATGGGAACTTTGTACTCGTCAGACTTGTTGATGACAATCCAGGCGTGGGTTATTGCGATGTCCTCTTCCCAGCTCCGAAGTTTCCGACATACGGCAACTGTCATAGCACTAGAGATTGAGACCGCTCTGTGTGACGTTGCCGCTGAAGTTGAGAAAGAGGCAGAGCTGGTTACACGTCAGCGAGACGGTGAACGGAGGCGTAAGGGTGCAAAGGGTGCCGCGAGTGGCCGGGAAAAAGAGTTTGAGATCAAGGCGAAGGAGGTGAAGGATCGTCGCGCAAAACTTTCAGAGTTTCTGAAGGAGTTTTTCGATGGTGTATTCATCCATCGTTATCGGGATCTCGATCCTAGCATACGCGCTGAATGTGTGCACGCTATGGGCGAATGGCTCAAACGATTTCCAGCTCATTTCCTCGACAATCAATATCTACGATACATCGGCTGGGTGCTCTCCGACGCCAACAATCATGTCAGACTAGAAGCCGTTAGAGCACTCGTTTCGCTTTACGCAAAGGAAGACTATTTCGTGTCCCTTCAGTCTTTCACAGAACGGTTCAAGCCACGATTGGTGGAGATGGCGACTGGAGACACCGAGATTCCCGTCAGGGTGGCAGTCGTACAAGTTCTAAGTGCGGTCGATGCTCATGGCCTGCTCGATGAATCACAACGTGCATCTTTATGCCTTCTTGTATTCGATAAGGATGCAAAAGTCCGTCGCGCTGTGAGCAGTTTTGTGCGCGGTGTTTGGGACGATGCGACTGAGCAACGACTTGTCGGGAAGAAGAATCCTTCAGAAAAGGAAAAGAAGAGAGCTGGATTAAAGGCACTTGCTCAGCTGCTTGTGCAATGGGGAAGATTGTTAGATCGTGCCAGCGCTGAGAGCGGAGAGGATCTGGACGGAGAATCAAGTTCTCAAGATGATGGGCCGAGCGCAACTGGACCAGAAAGGAGCGTTGCCTCTTCAACCGAGCAAAAGAGTCGTATAGCCTTGGCAGTTGAGGCACTCTGGGAAGAAGTCGAGATTGTTGATGACTGGGAGGCCATGCTGGACTTGCTCTTGCTTGATCACTCAGCCGGGACTGACCCATCGCAAGGCGGTACACCGGTATCTACTCGTCGGAAAAAGACCAAAAGAGTTGTGGATGATGCACTTGTTGATGAGGCTTGGAGACTTGAGGAAGCTGAAGAGGCTATTCTTCTGGATGTTTTCGTCGCGGCACTGCGCAAAGCTAGAGCCGTAGCGGTATTTGGGAAGAAGGTTTGTGATAACTTGTCTTCGCATGCAGTGAGGCTAATGATTGCGTAAGGGCGAAGACGAGGCGGTGGCCTCAGAGATCACCAGGGAGCTGATTAACGCTCTACCGAGATTAATTGCAAAGCACCAGACTGACGAGAGTCGAATAGCAAACGTCTTACTTATCCCAGAGCTGATGAATATGGATCTATACCTTGAGATGCGAATGGTTACGGTACGTTTTCAAAGACATCTCACCGTTAACCTTGATCAGGTGACTGAGCATTCTCAGGCATACGAGTCTCTCTGGGATGATGTCTCGAAGCAATTTCTCACTCATGCGTCCCCGACGGTCTTGGCAAACTCCATTGCAGCCATCAGACACTTCATGGTGGCAACGAGTTTGTCAAATGCAAACAGCACGAAGATTCTTGAGCTAGAGGATGAGCTTGCGACAACTCTAAGGGATGCCGTAGGCGGTAGAGATGAGCTTGAAGTTGCCACCTTCAGCGATGATGAGGCTCATGTCCTAGGCGCCATCTGCGCTCGTATATGCGCTCTAGCTGGCTCTCGAGACTTAACAGCTTGGATGGAAGAGGATGAAGGTGGCAAACAGAGTAGTGCTTGGGATATCATCTGTGCTTTAGCGGAAAGGGGTCGTCTGGGTTACAAAGAAGAGGAGCTGGTGCGATATAATTGTCAGTTCGCCATGAATCCGATCTGATGTCTTGACTTAGATGGTCGAGCGTGCTTTACAGCTGCTATCACTCCATATTATCTGGAAGGCAAGACACTTCATTCGCGCACAAGATTCTTCCGACAAGGAGCAATTACAAGAAGCCCTTCGTGAACAAAGGGACATACTTCTTGAGAAACTTACCGAGTACGCAGTCGGAACGCAGTCGAATACTTTACTGGGGGTGCGGAGAGCTGTGAGTTTTCATTTTTGCCGTTGCAACCGTGAAAGTTGCTAATAATAGACATAGGCTTTTCAAAATCTGTTAACTCTGTACACCCTATTCTCTGCGAGTTCAGAGGGGATAGAGCAGGTCGAGACTCCACTTGCTCCACTGGCTTTATCTATGGGTGATGAAATGCAATACCGGTGTGCGGGCTTTGTGCAGGCTGAGATTGAACGGTACGCCGAAGAGTTAGAAGGTGACCGTCCTACTCGTCACGAAGAAAGCGATGCTGGCAGCGATTCTGGTACCGACAGCGCCCCCGAAACTTCAGAAAAGAAGACTCGTGGTGCGAAGGGGAAAGGAAAGAAGGTGGACCACGAGGAAGATGTGAATGGTGAGAGCTATTACAACTCTTTATCGACTGTGGCTGAATTTAGCACCTTGATAGTGATAAAGAGTCGAGCATTGCTAGAGCAAGAGTATGTTCTTAATGCTACTTTGACGTCCTTCCTTCGTGCTTTGAAGGCGGGTGTTATCCACGCGAGACACGGCGCTTTGCTTCTGGCACATTATGGTCGGCTGGGCTCAGCCGTCGACTTATCAACGAGACTGATGGTCGACATTCTTCGAGAAGAAGGCATGGCTAAGGACAACGGGAAGTTGGTTGTAGAAGTTATCGTTGATTCATTAAGAGAGGTATGTGGCCCTTTCAGTTTCTTCGCGCGTTGAAAGTTGATTATACCCTACCAGTCTTTCACTCTGGTACTGGATCGTATTGTGGAAACCGAACAACACGCATTAGGTCTAGCCAAAGCTCTAGCGCCTTGTTTGATCATGCGCGGAGCTCAATTGTCCGTCATCAGAAAGCTTGCGAGCGAATACATCGTTGAGATCCATACGACGCTCCTGTCGTGGATTACGAAGAAGATTTCAGCTTATGAGACAATGAAAAATAAGCGAGGACGGAATAAGTCGATTCTGTTCTTCAAGGTACTTCAGCATCTGCTTGTGGGCATTGATGCCAGAGACGCGTTAAATATGTACGTGATTACTCTACTTCGATTAACGCAGGCTACGCAAACTTAGCTCGCTCTGTAGCAAAGCACATCTTGATCAAGACCTTGCGATGCTTCATATTGAGATACCTCCAACGTCGAAAGCGTGGGAACCTTATCGTGCTTATGAGAAGAGGCTTTCTACTGCTTCAACAAAGGAGAAAGGTACGCACTGTCTCTCTGACAAGCAACGTCGTAGTGGTGACAGAGATCCATCAGGTCATTCGAAGAAAGCCGGGAAAGCTGGCCCTGGCGGAGCGAAGAGCAATGACTTCGTATCCTCTGGTGACGAAGAAGTTGAAGTTGATGACATCATTGAAACGAATGGCGTTGCAAGTCAACCAACTGCTCGTAAGGTCCGACCAAGACCTGCATTCAGGAAGCAGCCGTCGCAAAACGGTGCAGATGGCACTCAATCGGAACTGACGGAACTGACAGAGGACGAGCGTTTGCCAGAACCAGAGCCACAGCCAACTCAGACTCGGCACTCCGTCAATGGCACCTCTGCGTCCCTTGTCCGACCTCCATCGCCTTCTCGACTCGAATCCACGCCTGCGAAGAGGACTCCTGGGAGGAAGCGCGCTCTTTCACCCGATGTCGGGCTCGGTTCCACTCAAGAAGTGGCTGCCTTGGTATCTCCTGGCGGTAATACTTCTCCCGAACCAACGCAAGCCGACGAAATTGTAATTCGCCGAAAAAGGGTTCGACATTAAAGGGTTTTTGGAATTCTGGCCGAACTCTATCCCTTAGACATGTTTATCATTCAGTCTGCACCAGCACCCTTATCAACGTTCATGACCTGTCAATATCGGAAACCTCATTTTATTTTTTATTCATATGCTTCGTTGCTCGCGCTGTCGTCTTCCTCTGTTCTCTCGAAGAGTAATGTCTGAACTATATGTCGCTGATCCACTGCTCAATGTATGGACCGGATGTAATGCTCGGAAGTACTTTTGATGTAAATCAGAAAGTAATGTTGGGATTTCTATTCAACTTACATGCTTTAATTTGACATTGTAGAGTACCGAACTTCGACTGATAGGTTGCTGCGTTAGAGGCGGAGGCCTTGCAAGACATCCGGAAAGTGCGAGCACACAATAGCAACACCGTTTCAGAAACATATTGTACATGAATCAAGAAGTATATCGCCTTCGTCTCGGCGTCTAGACGAAAGTGTGTCAGGTTCAAATTTTGTTTGCGGTGGGACGACGAATACATACTACTAAATAAGGTGAAAATGGATTTGGGGAACTCTTAAGAGCAAACTGAACGGGGAGGCTCTCTCGATCAAAGAAGCTGCATTCTAGATCGCCCAGGGTCCTTTGAAGATTCGAGCGAGCGTTCAGTCTAAGTCAGGAATTAGTTCAACACTCTGTGTCGGAGATATATTCCGACGAACAAAGTAAGCATGCAGTTAATGTAGACTAAAATGCAAGAATGTTAGAACGATTCTCTAAGATGGGTGGTTAACGACCCACGTTTTGGGATGGTAAGATCAGCGATGAGGTATACGAAAGTGTTAGGAAGTGCTTCCACAAAGATCAGAGACAGCAGACCCCAGACCCCAGTCATAAGGCCAGTGCTGATTGTATACTTGATGAGACGCTTTACGACCGTGTCACCCCGTTTAGAATCCGTGCGATGTCTCCACAATAGGCATACGAGGACAATAACGATGAAGATATCGGTGAAGAACACTATGGCATTCGTGATGCGTTCTGTGTTAAAGACGTTTTGTAACTGCGTGAGCTGTGTGAGATTAAAGACTTGTCCGAAGTAGACCATAGTGACTGCCACTTGGCCTAGGACAGCGGTGATGAGGGCACCCGTTAGAATCCTGTTCTTCTCGCTCGCTCCCTAGAGATGCTTAGCTCTTCTGATGAAAATTGAAATTTAGCGGGAGACTCACGATGCCACGCCCTCCTGACGAAAATAATCTGGACCATAGCGTCAATAACGGCAGTAAAAATTGCAATGTCAATCAATGAGCTGACAGACAAAAATTGTCAGAATAATCATACGTTGGTAAGACCTTTGTTACCGCTGCAAATGATTCAGGTACTGAAAATTTCCAAACTCCCGGACAAAATAGACGTATAGAGTCTTCAGAATTAAGGCCTGGTGAACTGTATCGAGGACCCATATTGAAAAGACGTATAGCTTTTCACGAAATCTGTCGTCCCTTGAGGGTGTCTGATCGTGGAGACACCGGTTAGTTGCATTATTGTATTTCCTAAGGAAGAAGCACTATCAAATGGAACGTACTTCGTAATGGAGGTATAGCTGGAGGCAGCCGACACTCCAAAGGCTACATACGAGTGTAGTAGATAAGCGAGGGATATACACCAGTTTGTTTAGAGCTTACGCAGTGGATAGACTAAATCCGAGTTGCGTATAGTCAGCTCAGCACAGTTCTGCAACGGAATGACTCGAACTCACAAGCCTGCTAAGAGCAAGCAGCCAAACTATTTCCAAAAAGAAAACATCAGATGAACTCCACTGCTGGCGGGTATATGTCCGAGTACGCACAGTGCCATCTAGCTTCGGCATACTATTTACTTGAGATGCCGCAAGAGACTTGAAGCTAGAATAACCTCCAAAACGTGTCGAGGAGATACATGCACTTTATACCCACCAGACGGATATAAATTCAACTCCCAAGGACGTCGGACCTCACAGAGCACGGCAAGATCAATCTTCCGGGATTCATCGAGGACATCACGAATAAAAAAATAAAGCTGAAACCGGTACCTAGTGGCCATCCAAGGACTGAGATCATCGATGAAGCAAGTCAATCAGTTTCAGAGCATTGTTCCGCACGAGTCTGCAACATCCTTGGTGATGAGCATCGTTTCATCACGGTCTTGACACGTTTCAAGAACCGTGCTTGCTTGGTTCTCGAAATCCAATGATTAATAGCGGCGAAAACCATTTCTCTTGACGGAGTAATTACCATATCCTGCATTTTGTTCTTCCTTTTGATTGTGGGATGCAAAAAAATACCATAAGAATAAACGCATCCATTATCCAGAGATATGTAAATTGCAAAGGGTGAAATCGAAAACCGAAAGCTCTAAATCGGTGAGTCAAAGGTCCGCGAAGAAAGACGGGTCAGCGGAGACTTCATCATTTCTAGCTTTTCGCTTCTTCTTCCTCCCGGCTTCCAGTGGATCTTGAACTTTAGTCTTCTTTCGTCGCTTTTTCTTCTGGGGTTCTTCGTCTGAATCTGAGTCTGAATCATCTGCTCCAAGTTCTACTTGATGCTCAGCTTTGTCTTCATCGCTATCAGTAGCACCAGTGCCAGCACCTGATGCAGAAAAGGCTCCGTTCTCCTCCCTGCCCTCATCGGAATCTTCCTCATCTCCCTTGTCATCCTCCTCATGATCCTCCTCATGATCCTCCTCGTCCTCTTCATCCTCAAAAATCTCCCTTAAGTCTGTCAGCTTCAACACCTCATCGTGCCCTACACTTCCCACCCAGTGGCCTTCTCCATTCCGGTCTATCGCAATACGCTCGATAGGAAATTCTCCGTGGTCCGCTACGATCCCGAGCAGTTTTGTGGGAAAAAGCTGTACGGCACGGAGAAACCCGTCGGAAGAGCCTGTAAGAAGCGTCGAGTGCGAAGATGGGTAGGATGAGGGAAGCGGATGGAGCGCGTCGATTGAGTATGGGTGGCTATAGTAGGTAGACAAATTAACAAGCTGTTAGTGTTACTCTCGGATGCAGGTGACGGATGAAAACGCACCCTGGCACACGATCTACACAATCTCCCCAGCCGCTTGATCGGTTGAATACTGAAAGGATGCCTTGCTGGGTACCAACTACGGTCTTCTCCCCGCCGCGGATAGGTGCGATGGATAATAATTCATCTTCTTGATCTTCGGATTGTGCTAATGGACCAGGTTTCTTCGAACGTACGTCAATGACCGATAGCGTGCCGTCTCCACTTAAATCGATGAAACAAAAATCAATTCATTTCTGTAGGTGGGGGTCTGTGAAGTGACTACTCACCTCGTCACAACAAGCCGCTTCCTATCCCCGGCCCACATGAAGTCGGAAATGAAGTCGAAGTGATGGTCATACGATTTAATTTCCCCGGGACTTCGGGGATCCCATAACTATGTTCCACCAAACATATGAACATCAAACAAGAATCAGAGAAAACAGGAGTGGACTGTGAATTCACTAACCTTCACAACACCGCCATCGTCACCGGTACATAGCAAACGCGGTGTAAGGTATTTTATCCTGTTTATTGGGGATCTTATAAATTTAGATAATCACGTCTATGAGAGTCATATATAGCGCGTCGGATGGGCTGGAGATGTGCACTTACTGGTGTATTCCTGTTCGCATGTCAATAACTTTCCCAGTAGATGTATCTATCGTGCTTGAGAGTCATCAGAGTTCCAACTGAAGTCACGATAGGAGCAGAACTCACTGCATTGCCTTTCCTTTCCCTACTGAAAAGAGATGCGACCCATCCTCGTTAGTCGCTAACCCTCTGCACGAACGCTTTGAAGGACGAATCGAGAATTTTTCCTCGGCATGGCCTTGTTCGTCATAGCTGAAAGCATTAATCCCACCAGTCAAGAGACCAACATATACCAGAGACGCTGTTGGGTGAAATGAAATGTCGAATACTTGAGCTCCTGTGCTGATATCTGGCATTTCTACGAGTTGTTCATGAAGGTTAAAGCAGAGCTGAGGCTGCCAGTGGTTGATTAGATGTGCCATATTTGACAATGCAGATCGACGCGTACACACGTGTCATCGGAGGCCGAAAATGGCAATGACCTGTGTCCAAAATCCATCCACTACTCACGGGTTGCGTTACGCCCTTTCGGTTCCCGTTCATCTACCACGTCGCGTCACGCCCACAAAGCATTGCTTCCTCGTGTTTTTGTCTATCATCGCGATAAGATATTGCTCTAATATAAAGAAATCTTGTGCTTTGGGAACGTGATGTATAAGCTCTTACGCCGGATTTCGAGCTCGTTCAAGGGGAGGTTTGATCGGAAGCAGGAAGGTGCGGAGGAGGACGGAGGGGGTAAGTAGCAAAGTGCAATTTCTTATTCCTAGCAGAGGCTGACGTTGAGGCCCCATATAAGCATCGTCGAGCACGGCTTCGACGCCTAAGACTGGAAGCAAGCGACGTATGAGCGATGATTCTGACGATGTTCCGAACGGTACTTTCACTAAGCGCTCGCGCGGACACACCCACGACGATGAACGTGTCGATGAGCTTGGCGCGACGCGATTGCATGACAATGAGAGTGAGACAGCTACCTCGACGCCGGATGGGGACGACCCTGCAGTCAGCGCTCCGCCAGGTCTGCCTAGGAAGGACACGGAGGGCGTGCGCCATGTTACGAAGGGCGTAAAGGAAGTTGAGCTGGAAGATAAAAAGGGGAAAGGAAAAGAAAAGGAGCCCGCGGGAGAAGAGAAGGAGGCGGACGCGAAGGAGGCGGATCTGACCTCTGAGAAGAGTGAGGACGATTCACCTTCGGAAGAAGCAGAGACGAACGAGACGACCGAAGCGAAGTATGTGGCTGATGCTGAGCCAGTTGTGGTTGAGAGGACGAAGTCTCCGGAGCCAGAGGTATCGGAAGACGAGACTCCCATAAAAGCGACTGCTTCCCCCGATACTCCTGAAGAGTCGTCGGAACGTATTCCAGAAGTGGCAGATACCTCCGTTAATGCAGAATCCAACACTCAAGCCACCGCATCTCCTACGAACGATGAAGTATCTGTCCCAACCCCGACGATCGAACCTTTCGTTAAGCTATCATCCGACGAGGCCATCGTCAAAGTCCAAGGATAGATCGTCTGACGCCTCTTTCACTGATTAGTTATTTCTAACGAGTTCCGTTACGAATGGAGGTGGACGAAGGAGATATATCTATGGGCAGGAGATATACATCATCTTTTATACATCATGTCCTGCTCGTATGTATATATATACCACTGCGATATCTTACATCTACTCCCTATGTCCCCCATTCTTTTTTGTATTACGAATTATTGCTTGTATCAAACCATCTTTTTGCGGAACACTAGCCCTCATTTTGAGTCACTCAAACTGTCTGCTATCCACTGGCGCATACGCCGACATTCTCGAGCATCAAGCACTTGAAGTTACCATAACTGCCTCGTTGAGTGTATGTATGGGACCATCGGCGAGGTTTTGTATTATACTGTTGTTCGGGATAATTCGAAGGGAAAAAAAAATCTGTGCACTATGGACAAAATAATCAAGCATCATTGCCAGGCCAGATGCTGTGATGATGAAATAAAAATGTGGATGTGTACTATATACTATGCTTCTTAAAGCTATGGTCTTCAACCAGATCGAAGAGGGTAAAAGTAAGTGAGGGCGGCGGCACCGTCGCAAATCCTGCACAGTATTATGTCGCATTATGTCAGTTTATAAGCAATTATAACTGCTTATGACTGATTATCAAAGCTCGTAAGACAATATAAACCGCATACGCGGTTATAAACCCGTGCAGAATTTTGCGATACGGTGATGTTGGAGAAGTAGAGAGTAGGATCCGGTCGATGACCAATATAAATTACATAATAACATGCTTACGTACTCACTATGTGCGCCGAGTTCGATCCTTTCCATGATCAGGTCTGCATTACTTGCGTGCTAAGCTCGCGGCCCTCACGGCAAGACTTCAATGCTAGTTGCGTCTATTCTGAGTCTAGTGGCGAGTGGAATACTCAGTATGGTTTACCTCCGGTCATCCTGCACTGCAATGGGCGTGGCGGCAGCGTTCCGCTCGTTCCCCAATTTCACTCTTCCTCCGTCGACCGTTAATTTCACTTCCTTCCTTTGGAAAATATGACCAAGAACTCAGAACTTACTTCTTTGATTCGTACTGGATAGTAATTTCTTGTGACGTACCGTGTTCACAATCTTTGGGACTCAGGTATTACCTGTCGTATTACTCTCCTGCTCGTTATCGCAGAGTTGCGTTAATACCATGCTGTAAAGAGGCGTGCTCCGATAATTAACAGGGACGTGCGTATAGTGCGTATACCTTGCTTATCCACTGAGGCTCTGTCTTCACCTACCTGCTGCTGATTCACGCGAGCTACTTGCTGCATAGTCCGTTGTATTGTATTTGAACGACATCCTCCTGGTAGCACGAATGTCTTCCCTTTCTTCTGCTTGGTCGCGTAGTACTATGTCAACGATGACTACAAGGTATACCACTTCGGATACCACTACGTCAGCGCCACACACTCCGTCGTCCTCGAGCGTGGTCACTGGCCTCAAGGCCTCGCTGGGTACGGGGCCGTTCTTCCACGCACACTTACAAGAGGGTCTGAGAATCGAGGATGACCCGCCCTCGGCAATTCGCTACGAGGTCGCTGCGTATGCAATTAATCCGAAGGGCGTTGTCACCTCCGGTAAATTCTCTCAAAAATCGAAGGCGGGCGTGAATGTCCGTGAAGAGACTCCTCGTGTGTCACAGCGTCATGCTGGAGAAAAGGGCTCGGTTGGGGCGCGAGCCGTCTCTTCGTCCACTTTGACCATGCCCGTGCCTGCGGCTGGCGTATATCAGCAGTCCCCACTTTCCCGTACTCCAGCGGAAAAGCGGACTCGTTCCGCCTCAGCGACAGCCATGTCATCCGACCCCACTGAGTTCTGGAGGGCGGTTCAGGAGACGCAGGCGGCTTTGAACGGTGGTACTCCCGTTTCACGACGCAATCACTACATCACGCGAAGTCAATCTGCGAGTGCTGCTGCCGATGCAGGCCACTTGCAGCAGGCTCCGAAGATGCGCAAGCAAAATGCATCGTACAGTCCTGGATTTGGCACACCTGCTTACCACGAGACCGTAGAGAACACGCCTGTCGCGCCCAACGGCACGCTAAGGTGGTGTCCGACTCGTGGCAGATTCCTATCTCCGATCGAGGAACTCTACCCCGAGAAGCAAGGAGATGCGGCTTCATTACACTCAAGTACGTGAATAGAATCTTCGTGAAGTGTTTTGTCTTACGTTCTTCTATATTTAGCAACTTCTGCTCAATCGAATCTATTCATTCATCGATCCGTTCGACGAACACCATCGGCTTCGACATTCAATTCCGGACATTCCGTATCGCGTGCGCCAGATGACCCGAACAACCCACATAGTACAAGCCCTTCGCGATCATATGGACCATCGAGAACTGTCGTCGCTCTGCCCGTCATACCAGCTAGTCCACGCGAGTCGCAAAATGTCTTCGAGCAAGACCCAGTTTCGTTGGAAGAAGCCTCCAAGGCATATCCAATGCCTGTCGTGTATTCTCCGGCAGAATTCTCTGATTATCGGCACCAAGAAGAGCTCGATTTAGGAGAGACGCTTTCTACTCTACGATTCGCTGACCCGCGACATCTGACGGATCGCAATATTTTGGAGGAGCAAGATCTAGGCGACGGATGGCCTTCCAGAAATTCTTATCCGCATTCGCAAACTCCGTCACTACTCGCGCGCTCTGAGTCGGTTCGAACAGAACTGACTTATCTGACCGCTCAGGATTCTGCTCCGAACAGTCGACGAGGGAGTGGTGTTTCACCTGGTGAACTTGAAGCGGGGCGGAGACAGCGATTGCAGTCCACGGATGCAGATACGACTCTAGTCAATACACCATCCAAGCCGAGTCCTGTTGCTCGACTCAAAGCGTCTATAGACACGCTCCTCTCGAAATCACCGAAGATGCGTAAATCACCCGGAGGCATCAATAACTCGCCTACCGTAGACGCATCGAGCATGCTATCTGTCCCTCCAAAACTTGCGAAGGTGCTTTCTGAGATGAAACTTCTCTCAGAGCAAATGAAAGAGGAAGTGAAGAAGGGAGCACCGTGGTCGGAGAGGGAGGGTAAGCAGCCCGCGAAGGTACTGTTCTGGACGGGATTCCTGGCACCATGGTGCTGGCTTATCGGCGGGTGGATGCTCGCGCGGAGTGGAGAGACGATGGCTGAAGGTCTACCGCGCGGCGGGAAGGAACCGGAGTTGCCATTGCACACCGCGTCGGGTTTGCAACTCCAGTTGCGTCGGCAGAGATCACGAGAAATGCACGATCTGCCCACTGCCGAGAAGCAGTCTAGTGAGCAGCATTCGTCGATCTGGCAGGCCGCGAAGAGCTCATCTGTCGAGCTTCTTGATTCTCTGCGAGGACATCCTCGTCGAGCCGATCAAGAAGGGAATGCGAATGCGAATGCCAACAAGTCGGTCATGTCCTCGAAATCGACTGTGCGCGCGGTAGTGCTGCACGGGGACGTGCCTATTCCGATTCTCATTACGACGAGGGTGGATCCGTGGGTGACGAGATGTCGAGTGGCGGCCGTCGTGAGCGGGATGTTCATCCTGGCGCTGTGCATCGTCGCTCTAGTCGTTTTGGTCCGAGCACTCTGAACAAATTCTTTCTTCATTTCTTCTTTCTTCTCCGTGCCGCCTTTTCTTTCTGTTCTCTTGGTTAGACTCTCTCTTGTTTCTTTCCAATCGAGGGTTCTTTCACCTCTTTTTTTTTTTTGTTTAAATCGTGCGCTGATACGCCAAATACGTTTAGTCAAGTCATGCCTGCGCGCATGTCTTCTCGTTGTTTCTGTTCATGCATTATCCCTTGAAATCATTACAGCCCTAGAGTGTCCATACATGGGCTGTATCTCCACCCAGAAATCCGATTCTCCTCGCCCCGACGATCTCCCATTAGGACTCTACTCGAGTAACTTGCAACACTTATGGACGGATGTGCCCCCTCGATCAGTAGCGTCTGTAGTAACTGCCAATTGAATATGTACTGTATGTATATCAAGCGAAAGTAAGTACAAATGATATGTATATGTCATTCTGTTGTGGTGTTATAGTGTTATGTTATGGAGATGGAGATGGATGACATCGAGTACAAGTACATAAAACTTAAAACTTAAAACTTAAAACTTAAAACTCCCCGAGTCCACGAGATGATAGCAAAGCGAATAATAAAAGGCGTGAAGAATGACAGATGTATGTATGTGTTGTATATGGTAAGCAAGCGTGAGGATGGGAGTTTGAGATGCGATACGATATGAGGACGAGAATGAGGACGAATGGGGAAAGGTCAGCAGAGCGAGGAAGACGATAATAATGTACGACAAAGGTAGAACGATGAAAGATAGACCGAAATAACAACAACAACAACAACAACAACAACAACAGCAAAGAGGATGGGGAAGAGGAAAAGCGAAGCCACGGTACTTCAGTCGGCCAGCTCGAAGTACGACTTGAACATGGACTCGTAGCGGAGGTTGGTCCGCGAGACGACGGAGTGGACGTGCATGAAGAGGTGCGGGAAGCGGCGCGTGAAGTAGGAGAGGAAGCCGTCCGGGAGAGCGCCGAGGTGTCGCTTGACGTTGTCGGGCAGGTCTTGGTAGTGGTGTTTCTATGTTCATTCACGCATGGCAAAATCCACATCAGCATCTCATCCAGAGTCGTTGAAGAGAAAGAGAAAGAGAAAGAGAAAGAGAAAGAGAAGAGAGAAGGAGGGACAAGAAAGGGATACGATGCATTGACATTGACGTTACCTTGTTCCGAAGAGCCCGCATGAGGTCCTGCACGGACTTGCCGTCGTACTTGCGGAACTTGCCGAGGTTGTCGAGGAAGACTCTGTCGAGGCGAGTTTGCCAGTCGGTCCCGACGACGTGGTGCGCACCGTTCTCGAGCTCGATGAGATCCGGGTCGCGGGGGTCTCTGCACATGATCTCGAATCGGTCCGAGGCGTCTTGGAGGAAAGCCAGTCGCCGAGCGGCGGTCCAGAAGAATGGATGGATGAGGCAGGTGGTTGTATCGGGTCTACGAAGAAAAACCGATCGATCATGTTAAGCATATATGGATGAGGGATAGATTTAGAGAATGCGTATGCGTACCGTTTTGAAGGATCCGGGTCTAACATGCTTGTAATAAGGTCTATAGCTTCTAACCCCTCCTCTCCAAAAGCCTCTAAAGCACCAAGGGACTTCGCGTCCTTGAGGATATTCGCCTCGCGTTCGTAGCGGTCTCCGTACGGATGCCCGCCGCTGGTGAGGATATAGTAGAAAAGACAGCCCAGCGCGAAAATATCCACCGACTTCGTTAATCGCGTGGGTTTGTGCACGGGGTCGGGTATGGCGGTGCCGACGCTGCTGCCCCGGGAGGACTGCGTGGAGTCATCTACGGTCGGCTCGTCCAGGTTCACGTCACCGCGCAGGATCTCCGGCGCTCGCCAGCCTACCGTCCCCGCCGCACCCGCGCCGTGCGCAGTGGGGAGGAAGCTCGTCTGGTCGACTTCCAGCCTCTTGCACAGACCAAAGTCCGAGATCAACATCCGGTGCCCTGCCATCGCGCCCGCGCCGCGCTTCGCAGCAGAAACGAGGATGTTCTGCGGTTTGATGTCCCGATGCACGATCTTCAGCGCATGCAGGTGTCGCAAGCCCGACGCGATCTGCTGCAGCGCGCGCTTGGGGTCAAACGCGTTGGAGAGCTCGCGGTGCATGTCCGGGTGCTCGATCACGTCTGCGAGCGACGCGGGGCAGAGCTCGAGGGCGATGTAGAGGAAGTTCGCGTGCGATTCTTGGTAGTAGTACCGGATGACGTTCGGGTGGTCGTCGGATTCTTGGAGGATCATCACTTCGCGGGAGGCGAGCGTCACGAAATCTTTTAAGAGGCGCTTGACGGCTACTGGGCGGCCTTGGAGTGCGCCACGATACACGACGGTGCCGTGAGATCCATAGCCTGGCGCAAGTGTTAGCATAGCACAAGGGAAAGAGAGTGAGGACGTACCTAAAACGTCTTCTGATACTACGAGCTGCTGTGATGGAGGGGTGCCTTGCCCCGATGGCGACGAGGTCAACGCGGTGGCGGGCGATGGTACGGGAGGAATGACCTCCCCATTACCATCCTCACCTCCATCCTCCGCCTCACCAGCAGGTGCATCACCATTCACGGGAGCCTTCCCTTTATTCTTCTTCCCTCGCTTTCTTCGCCTTGTTCCCCTCTTCTTTCCCGCCGCGGCTGCATTATCGCCTTCATTCCCACTATCGTCGTCGGCATCTGCGTCTTCCGCAGGTTCTGTCGAGGCGGCTTTGGGATCTGGGGACTCCGGCGGGGATGGAGACTTGGGAGGGTGAGGGACCATGATGAAGTCGTCAGAGTTAGACGGTGAGTGGCTAGCGAGACCTTCAGGACGGGTAGAGTCTGGGAGCGCAGGTAATGGTTTTGACTCTGCAAAATCGACAACCTTGACCCGAGGCTCCTCTGCTTGTTCCGCGTCCGCAGAGACTTTTGATGTCGCAGTACCGTCCATTGATCGTGTGCGCTGCTCTCGCACGGTCTTAGACTTTCGCATGATGTACCACAGGCCGACGAGGAAGATCGCAAGCGCCATCACGCTCCCACCAAGCGTCCTCGCTTGTTCGCTCCCAACCTGCGCGTTCCCAATCGCCGGTGGTTGGCTGGCATTCCCAATCCCAGCAGATCCCGAAGCAAAGTGCAGAGGCGGCTCGGGTTCGTTGGGAGCCTGCTCTTCGTACGGACGGTCCGGCAGGAGACGACTGAGGCGGCTCTGACCGGCGGCGGCGACGGGACGCGACCCAATGACGCACGAGCGATCCCATTTCCCCCCGTTCGTACACCTGGACTTCTCCTTCAGCAGTCTCGTCAAGTCGTCAACGCTGAGAGGTATATCCCGATCCGGGTCCTCGGCATCCGGGTTGTAGCCAGTCGACCCGCCGATCGTCAACCTCCGCTTTCCCGCAAAGTTATAATTCGGCTGCGCGAATATCGCAAGGGGGAAGTGTTCCGGGCTTAACGCATATAGCGCTCGGTTCTCCGGGATGATACCGATGTACGTCGAGTCGAGCTCGCTCGAGAAGTTAGGTATGAAATCCTGCAGACGGGGCTGGGGCTGCAGCAGAGCCATCGGACTCGGGCGGTTGGGCGCTTGTAGGATATCAAAGACCGCGACGATGGGGCTCCTGAACGACACGCCCCATAAAGGCACCGACGTCGCTCGCTCGGTCGATGTGCGGAAGGACATGATCTCGCCGGCCGCTGTGGGCTGGATGTACATGTCGTCGGGCGTGCGCCTGTATGTTGACTGCACGGGCAAGTCCTGGTTGTTTGGTCCGTATGTCGAGAAGGTCAGGTTCTGCACCGGCGGTCTTGGTTCGGATGGGTTTCGAGGTTTCGTGTGGATTGATACGTGATAGTCTGGATTTCGTATGAAATGGTATGCTTGGGATGTGTAGGAGTAGCGGACGTACCTGTTCTGCCAATGAGGACTTCTGTAGATACCGATTTGACTTTGGGCGGCTTCGTGCCGTCGAGTTCGTCCAGGTCCACGTCTTCGCTCGACCCATTCAAATTCAAATCATCAAACGGATCCCAAGGACACTCCGAGTTCGCGTTGATCGTGCCCTTCAAGCGCCCCGTCTCGAGTTCAAGGATCAAAAGCGACGTCTCCTTCTTCCCAACGAAAACACGGTGCTCGTCATCTCCCGAGAATCCAAAGGGCGACATATCGACCAGTTGCGCCATGGAGAAGGGTAGTCGCTGTAAGGCTTCATCCGGTTTCGGCAGAACGTAGATGTCTCCCGACTGAGGTTCGATAACATAAAGCTCCTTGGACTCGCCATCGTCGTGCATTGGGTCAGGATCGGCGTGCTGCGTGCGAACGAGAGGGCCGAGCGCAGCAGTGTTCTCGACGGCAGCAGACGCACCCATCGACCAGAGCACCTGGCCAGACGAGCGATTCAGGGCATGGAATCGGCCATCCACGGATGCGACGAGGCATATATCGAGCAGCTCGAGCTGGTCCTGCTGGTCTGCGTGATGATGGGAAGGCTGTACGGGCGGAAGAAAATGGTACTGCTCGACGGGCTCCAGCGACACTCGTCTGTCCCGAACGACGTTCCGCACTGCGAGCTTTTCGGCCAGGCATGCGGATAAGGTCAAGAGGACGTTAGATAGACGAGAGAGCGGATTCATTGTCGTGGATGCGCATGCGCATCACCGCCCTTAGGTGTCGCCACGGCGAGCACACGCGTGCAACTCCTTGGATTCAAATACAAATATTCGGTCTGGTTGAGCTCACACGTTCCCACGATTACTCCCTTGGACCTTGTCTCCCATGACCGTCCTTTGGCTCGCAAGGCTCAGGCCATTCGCATACACACGATCCTACGCAACCACGCCAAAGCACCCCAATGTCGTGAACATCGTCGAGGTCGGGCCCCGCGATGGCCTGCAGAACGAGAAGACCGTCATCCCGCCCGCCGTCAAGGTCGAGCTCATAAACAGGCTCGGGCGGGCAGGTCTCACGGCGATCGAGTCGGGCAGCTTCGTCAGTCCCAAATGGGTGCCTCAGGTGAGAATTCAATGAATCCAGCTCATGTGGACGAACCACACGAAATACAGATGGCAGGCACCGCCGACGTTATCTCGCTCATGGAGCGTCTTCCCACCGTGCATTACCCCGTCCTCGTCCCGAACGAACGAGGTTTAAACAATCTACTCAAACTGCTCGATTCGCATTCAAAGGTGGGCAATGCACCGCCCCCGACGGATGAAATTGCGCTCTTCACAGCCGCGACGGACGCGTTCTGCCGTGCGAACACGAATTGCACCGTGAGGGAGTCGCTGGACCGGCTCGCGCCCGTTGCGGAGCGAGCTGCAAAGTCTGGTCTGCGAGTGCGCGGCTATGTCAGTGTGGTCATTAAATGTCCGTATAGCGGACGCGTCGACTATAACCGCGTGCGCGACGTGAGTCGTGCATTACTCGACATGGGGTGCTATGAAGTGAGCCTTGGAGATACGACGGGGACTGGTACGCCAGGAACAGTGCTTAATATGCTCTCAGCGGTGGCAAGCTCGGTCCCAGTCGAGAAACTAGCAGTGAGTGTTCATTTTCCTTACATACTCTTTATTCTTGTCTGACAGTGCTTTGATCAGGGACATGTAAGTAGCTCAAATTTCAACGCATAACACAAAAATCCTCAATGTTTCCAGTTCCACGACACCTTCGGATCCGCCTTGGCAAACATATTCGCTTCGCTCACCGCCGGCGTGCGGACATTCGACTCGTCCATCGCCGGTCTGGGCGGGTGTCCCTATTCGCCCGGGGCGACTGGGAACGTGGCGACCGAGGACGTCCTGCACGCGCTGCAGGACTCCGGGTTCGAAGTCGCCGGAGACCTCCCCGCACTGGTCGACACCGGGTTCTGGATATCGGAGCAGCTGGGACGCCAGAACGAGAGTCGTGCGGGACGGGCTTACCGTGCTGCGAAACTTGGCCGAGAGGGCAGCGAGAAAGAGAAGGAGGAGAAAGAAGCGACGATTCGGACAGCGAAATACTAGTGTCTAAACGACGGTTGAATGAAGAGCAATACAATGTGCATTATGTACAAGTACGTTAAACGCAAAACACTTTCTTTTTCCATCCATTCATAATTTCGGCTCCATTTTGTTTATGAAGGCGGATGCGACGAGGCGGCCGGTCGATTTGTTGAATATCTATTTAGGGAGCAGGTCAAAGCAAGTTATCAGTCAGGAGCTCTCTACGTGTAAGAAGACGTACCTCGCATCGGGACGTCATGGACCGTCCTCCAAGCGCTAAAGACGTGCTGACAATCTCCAACCTCGAGCCCCTATACATATCTCTTGATCAGCTTCTATGACTAACGGAGGCCGGCGTCGAAGGAAACGAAGGGAAGGGAAGGGAATATATCAGACGTACAGCGGTGCAGGTGCATGGAAGAGGATGTTCAGCGCTTGCGTGACGCCGACGCCGTTCCGTCCTCGTACCACGCCAAGAACGACGAGCGGGACGCTCCCACAGCTGTACGTGCGTTACGTAAAGTAAAGAGAATCAGTAAGTAAGTATTCAATTGCGAAGCAGCGTGGTGCGGGATGATGTACTGAAAATTTTCCAGGAATGGGAAATGATCTACAGCAGCTAAGGCGAATGCGAATGGTGTATGTATGTATGTATGCCGATATGATATGGAGGGAAGGCTAATAGACTTTTTGGACGCACTTATCGATGAGATAGGCTGTACACCCGCCGTGCATCATCCCGTTCCCGTTCACCATCGCTGTTTCAAGGTTCATCTCGTCAGTGTCTGGTATTTATCTCCGATTCAGGTCATTCAGGTATGCATGTGGGTATTCCCGGACTCGTTCGAACGACGAAGAACGGGGGAACAGAATGTATATGTACATGCACAGATGTGCGCATGGGAGGAAGCACAGATCAACGTACTTTTGTCGACTGTGAGTTCTGCGACTGCTGTTGCTGTGATGGCCGATGACGCCGAGCGTCCGTTGGGGTCGATGGATTCTTTGAGTGAGCAAGTGAGCGAGTGAGTATTGATATATCACTTTACACCCACCCACAACCACTCACCGTTTCTCCTATGCGTAGCTCCTACACGTCCGCTTCTCCTCCCACTCGCACTCGCGACATCAGCATCAGCATCAGCATCAGCATCACCATCAGCACCAGCATCACCATCACCGTCCCCGCCAACGTCAACGTCCACACGCACAAACCGTACCTTCCTCCCCGCCGCATGCCCAAACGCGTGCGCATCGCCGACGCCATACGCCGCGAACGTGTTGAGCGCGAGCTGCTTCGCGCTTAGGGGTGCGTTTCCGAGTATGCGCGCGGCGTCGGGGTGCTCGAGCGCCGCGCCGTCCGCGCGCGGGAGCGTGGCGGGCTCGACCCAGGCGGACGTGCCGAGCGGGGTTCGTTTTGGTGCGGTTGCGGTCGGGGAGGAGGAAGGGATGATGAGATGAGCTGACATTTCTATTTCTCCAGGAAGTCGTGCGTGAGGGAGGGAGGAGGACGGGATGAGAAGAGGGGGGGAACCGACCGAGGCTTTAAAGCCAAAAGCAAATCAATCTCCTGGATAGACAGACAGACGGACGGGGCTAGGGGACAGGGCGACAGAGCGGGCACGCGCGAGTCGCATAAGGTATCAAGAGCCTTGCATGCTTCTTCGAAGGCCCCTCTTTCGCCGCCGTGTAGCGGGGCTCTGGCATGCCGTACTTGATACTTATCTCTAGTGTATTGGAATATCTGTGTAGATTTATGCTTTCTTGGCTTCGATGGGTAATATTTTGCATTGCATATGTAGAACTCTGGACGGGTTCTGGCTGATCTGATACTATACTTATTACTTGAGTTCTTCGCGTTGCGAAAACAACCCTTTGCTGAGCTAACGTTCTGATGAAATACATACATACACATGTCCATGAAAGAACTACCCCACCCCACCCATGCCTATAGCTATTTGAAATTGATACAAATAACAGGGCTGGGCTGGGCTGGACGCAGAGAGAAGAGAAGATTCAAAATGCATTTCAGAGCACTGTGCATTGGAAGCAAGCGGCGTCCAAGTAGACGTATGTACATGTATACAGGAAGAAGAAAAGATATGTGATTCGAATATCAATGAATGATATGATAGAAGACGTCGAAGCCAAAGCGGGTGCGGAATCGAAGAAGTGTGTTCAGTTCTAACTGCACTCAGCGTTCCGAGAAAGAAAAAACGTGTGAAAATTCTATGCAAGTTCTCTGTTCAGGAGTGATATTAACATGAAAGTCAAAAAGAAAGAAAAAAGGAGGAGGGTGAGGTGCTGGCAGGTACGACGTCGCTTGATGCGCAGAAGTGCAATAGTTGGGAGAGCCTGACTCGAAGTAATGCGTGCGGTTATCCCAACGACACGACACGACACGTTGAGGGACGGGTGACATGACATGACATTAACATTAACATTAACATTGAACCAGCCGTGCGTGCGAATCGAATCAGTGCACGAGGGTGGGTCGTCTTCACTTCACTGTACTGTGAGAGAAATAGATAGATTGGATATACATATACCGCCGACAAGAAAACACCAAACGTAAGTATTAAAACGAACGGCATCACGACGATTGCTCCAGGGGGACTTGCGCAGGCGGTCTGGCAATGAGGATCATGGGCAGGTAGGACAGGATTATAGCAGAGATCCCCGAGCTTTTTTTTCAAATTTTTTAGTCAGTCGGAAAAGAAATGATCCTTTTTTCGTCAATACAACATAAACGCACATGAGACTCTGCCATGCCGGTCCGCCTTCCTTGGAGCGGAGCGGGTGGGCGTTGAAGAACCCGCTTATGCCGAGTATGAGGGCAGGCCACGCGAGGAACCTTGTGCGCGTACCGCGTTCAGCATCCAGGTGACTGCTATCGATATCGAGCGTGGTGAACGAACGTTTACGCACCTATTCCGAGTGACCATGACGGCACCGGCCAGCAGCATGCTCGACATGGAAAACCCGTCTGTCGACAGGAACGCAGGATATGAGATTGTTTTCTTATTATGTTATTACATATGGTCACCTGTGGAGGAAGCCTTCCATGTGCTTGGGAGGCTGAGCGTTGCCTCCAGGCTGGGATCTCTGGGATCGTTGGCACTCGACATGAATGAAAGAGGTGAGTGCGTCACGTGGACCACTCTTACAATTTGATTGAATATTCTAGTTCCTTATTCACTGCATATTACAGTCATTAACCGGTCCTTTAAACAGTACCATTCCTTTAAACACCTTGCATTTTCTCACTCAATTCTTCATCCCTCGCCACAAGAAAAATGCTGCAGATGCAAAGTGTATACATGATCTGATATCCAAGTTTTTAAGTAAATTGGGCAAGTTGTTGGGTCAGGAAAAATTATACACTGGTAAAATTTGTTGAAACTAGTAAACATCAGTCTGATCAAATTGGTCCTGTGCATTTTTCTGTGAACCAATGTGTATTCTAAGTTTGCAAGCAAATATCTATCTATTACAAGTGTCTTATCATATATTTTCAAGGAGGAATATGCTTTCAGTAAATTAATGCAAGCCAAACAAGCCAAAAATGTGGCAGATGCACAAGCAGTTTAATTACATAATGCGATCAATGTTGTTATGCCAAGTCGGCAAATTAGCCGATATTAAGCAGTTTGTAGTGTCACACGGTGTTCAAAGGAGCCGTTTATGTGACGGACACCTATGTTTTTTCTGTTGGCCGTATTAATTTTTCTAGCCCATTTCACGACTCCGAAAAAAATCAGCAAGTGTATCTCATGGTAGATAATTGGATTATGCACTAATATTTGAGAAAAGTGTTACGTGGTAAGCTGTAAAAGTAGATCTGTAATAGGTGTTCAAAGGACCGGTTAATGACTGTATACTCATCTTTAAATTTGTTTGTTTGTTTGATTACATATTCCCTTTTTTGTTGAATTTCTGCACGTGATAATTTCGTCACGCGTACTTCAATTATTACTACAACTCCAACTCCACCACTCTCTCTCATGGCAGACATACACAGCTCACCATCTCCGGGGCCTTCGACTCCCAGGCCTCTGATGAGCGCATCCTTTGGACGTCGGGCATTATCCAGCCGCACTCCAGTTCGTCCAAAGTTGCCTACGAAACATGCACTCTCTGCTTCCGACACCGACGCGTACCCTTTTCGCATTCCCGGTGGCGTAAACGGGGTGGCAGGGCTTAGAAATGCGAATATCAGTTTGAGTATGCCGACGCCTCGGGCACCGCCGCGGATAAGCAAATTGCTCGGTGCTGTACTCAATGGACCAAGGACCGACTCGCGTAACACCGCTTCTGCTGGTGGTGGCAACAACGAAGGCGAAATCGTCATGGTGGACGGAACGTTTGCGGAGGTGAACAACGAGGAGACGGTGACGCGTCCGCCCTCCCCCGCTCCGACTGCGGATTTCTCTTTCATCTCACCGCCCTCGCCCATGTCCTTCGTGCATGTCGTTCCACCGCACATACCTGAGGGCTTCTACGATGTGTTCTCCTCACCGACCTCTGGTCCGAAGGGCACACCGAATTGTACTTTATTTATCTCACCATCTAAAGCTGGTGCTTCTATGCGCCGCTCTCCCAAACTTAGCAAGGCTGCGTTGGGCCGAATTTGGGACGCTCTGTCCTCCCCGGCGAGGAGGTCGCGAACCAAGTCTCAGAATGTCTTTGACAGCTTACCCCTAGACGGTGAAGAGGGCGAACTCATTGATGAAGCGTGTTTCATTGCCGCGAGGCCGTCAATTGGCATGGGTACGTGATATTTTGTGAATTATTTCCAAATAAATTCAATACCGACCTAACTATTTATTATTCTCAGACATAATCGGACGTTTGCCTAACGAGGTGGCATTATCCATATTTACCTCGCTGGACCTGCGGTCTGTGCTCGCGTGCAGAAGTGTCAGCAAGCAATGGAAGATGCTTGCCGATGACAGCCTCGTATGGCGTTCGCTCTTTTACCGGGAGATTGAGGAAAAGGGTTGGCGGATTAATGAGAAGAAAGCTCGGCTCCTCATTGCTGAGCAGCAAGACCAGAACAACAGTGCTGCACGCTGTCGATTGCTGTCAATCGCGAGCGTTGCTACGCGCAACACTACCGAATCCCCAGGCCGACCGGGTCTTATGCGACTTGCGCCGCTGGCGTACGACTGGGCACAGCTTTACCGGACGCGTGCGGAGCTGGACAGACGCTGGTTGAGTTCGGAGCCTCGCACGACGAGAATTGCAGGGCATACGGATAGTGTGTACTGCCTTGAATTCGACGCGCGGCGTCTCGTAACGGGCTCTCGGGACCGCACGATCAAAGTATGGGACTTACGCACTGGTCGTCTGCGCGCAACGTTGCGTGGGCACGCAGGCAGCGTGCTGTGTCTCAAGTTTGATAAGATTGCCATGGCGTGTGCGGATTCGAGCTCGGATGGCGATGGAGAGGAGGAAGATGAAGGGGATGGGTTCATGGTATCGGGTAGCAGCGACTGCACGGTGCTTGTTTGGGATCTTCGGAGGCTATGGCGCGCGAGCGGGGGCTCGAAGACGGGCGGCAACCCTATTAATGCCGGTCCGGAACTTGTGAAGCGTGTTTTGCGCGGCCACACGGGTGGTGTGCTCGACTTGCGCATTGACAAGCAATGGATCGTCAGTTGGTAAGTGCCAGCCTTGATTATTGCTTTACGGGGTATCAGTACTTATTTTATTTTTTGCGTTAGTTCTAAAGACGCGTTGATTAGAGTATGGGATCGCAAGACGCTGGAGCTTGCGCAGACTTTACAGGGTCATGAAGGCCCTGTGAATGCTATCGGTCTGCAAGATGGGAAAGTCGTCAGTGCAAGCGGAGACGGCAAGATGATGCTTTGGGATATCGCGACAGGAACGCGTATCCGTACTTTCGAAGGGCACGACCGTGGGCTTGCATGCATCGACTTCAAGGTAACGTTCTATCTTCACTCTTCACTCTCCTTAATAAGAAAATCAAACGCGTTTTTTTTAGGGGGATATAATCGTGTCAGGCTCGAACGACTGCAAGATCAAAGTGTGGCGCGCGTCGACGGGGGCATGCTTGCAGACGCTCTCGGGGCACGCCTCGCTCGTGCGCGCGCTGGCGTACGATGCGCGCACGGGCCGGCTGGTGAGCGCGAGCTACGACAAGACGGTGAAGGTGTGGGATCTGCGCGACCCCGGTGCGTCCAACGGCGGCAGCGGCGGAGGCGGAGGCCGGTTCGTGCGCGAGTTCCGGTCGCATGATAGCCATATATTTGATGTGAAGTTTGACGTGCGTAGGATCGTGAGGTGCGTTGCGATTGCTTTTATTTTCTTTATTGCTGGATTTGGTTGGATGGGAGATCTTACTCCGTTCTTTTTTTTTTTTTTTTTTTGTAAGTACGTCGCATGATCAGAGGGTGGTCGTTCTGGACTTTGGACACGACCTCGACACGTCTTTGTTCATATGATGGGCTATGTGGCATGACTGACTATCAAGCTTGCTTTTTTTTCTTTCGTTTCCTTTGAATTCGTACGTACTGTCTTCCATGATTTCTTCCTGTCTCTGGTCCGTCATCTCCTCACCCCACCTTGTTTTATCTATCCTTTCCTTGTGTTTTTTTTTTTTTTTTTGTTAATACGCGATTAGTCGGACTCTTCTTGTATTATAGTACAGTACGATTGAATACCCACTTTTTATTTTTGGTTCTCCTGCTATACCACCTGCTCTCTCTCTCTCTCTCTCTCTCTCTCGACCCGAATATCTTCTTTTTGGGGGGGCTTGATTATGTTATATTATGTTTGCGCGTATGTGCGTATTAGCAACCCGCTACTGTTGTCAACTTTGTTATTATTTGCTATTACCATGAGTTTCCTTTTTTTTTTTTTGTGGAGTGTGCTGTATATCGTCTGTCACTCTTTTGACTTTTGATTTTTTTTTGAGTGGTACTTGCTGTTAGGAATATCTATGCATCGCACGCTTTTGAAGCTGAAGCTGACCCAACGATCCCAACCAACGAAAATTCGAGCGAGTGTATGGAATATGATTGGCTGACCAATCAACGTGATACATACATGTTGTCCGACGCGCCGAGGAGACGCGCTTGCATCACGTGCGATCAGAACAGAATTTAAATTTTGGCTGGCCCGCCCGAGTCGAGTCGGTGCTGACTCGCGGATGACTCTGATTCTCAGATACAACTCGACTCGACTCGACTCGACTCGACTCTTCTTCTTCTTCGCGCGCGCAAGATACTTGTAGAGTAGACCTTTTTTTGGTTCTTGGTCTTTTGGTCTTTGATGTTTCTTGGGGGGGGGGGGATGAAGTCTCGATTATCTTCTGCTCTCGGCTACGTCGCGCGTTCTAGCTCCAAATCCAGTTCGAGGACGAGGACGAGGACGAGAAGTTTGTGTTGTAACTGGAGCTGGAGCGCGAACCCGAACCCGAACCCGAATGACTCGGAGGTCCAGGTTCGACGGATACAGATAAAGCCCTTTGTGGGGTTTGGGTGTATGTCGACCGCGCCTTCGCCTTCGTCTTCGTCTTCGTCTTCCTACTCCTATTCGACGGGTTCGCGAGGTCTTGTGTTATCGGATGTGAGTGTAGGGAGGAGGAATATAGTTGGGAGGATGGGAAAGTTAGTAAATGTAGGAGGGCGGAGGGAGGTAGAGCGGAGGAGGGGGTTGCATGTTTCGAGTGGTACGTTGAGGATCTTTTGCTTCTTTTTTTTCGGGTTTTGCTTTGGACCTCGTCGTGTCATTGTTCATCGTGGTTGTAGCCGTATTCTGATCGCTTTTCTCAGTTCGACGGCATGGCGGGATTGAGAGGCCCGCTCCGGGGACGGGGTACGTTTCCCTCTCTCCTGCTCCTGCTCCTCCTCTTCCTTCCTACCCCTCTTCTCACGTCCTGTCCCCCCCCCATCTCAAACAGGATAAAAGTAACATTCAAAGACTCCAAGGGCAGCATCCTCAGGACGGTCGAGGCGAACGAGGGGGACGACATCCTCTCCATCGCGCACGAGTACGACATCGACCTCGAGGGCGCGTGCGAGGGCAGCGTCGCGTGCTCGACGTGCCATGTCATCCTCGACCCGCAGAGCTACGATTCGTTGCCCGAGCCGAGCGACGATGAGAATGATATGCTCGATATGGCGTTTGGGCTGACGGATACGAGCCGGTTGGGGTGTCAGGTGTGTGGCTTTTTGTTGATTTGTTTCTGAATTAGTTCGGTTTGAGGGCGGGGTTGTTTTTTTTTTTTGTTTTTTTTTGTGGGGGAGGGAGGAGTGTTTTTGGAGATTTCTGGATTGCGAGCGCGATTACTGATGACTGAACGTTCGTAGATCAAAGTGACGAAAGAACTAGATGGGATAACATGTACGCTCCCAGCAGCAACCCGTAACATGTACGTCGATGGTGAGTGACCTCCTTTCACCACACAATCTCTCGACGACGTCCCATCAACTCAGTCGCCCAATCATTCTCACTGCTTCTCTCTTTTTTAATACTTACTTTGTGAATAGGGGCGAAAACTCATCACTAAAATACTGCCGCATTTTCTTTTTTTGTTTGGTTCCGTTCCAACCTGTTGTTTTATCATACCATATCGCTTTGTATATCTCAATCGACTTAATTATCGCAATTGCATACATGCGCTTGACCCAGCTCTGTGTTGCTGTTTGTTTGTTTGTGCATTGGTGCGGTGGGGACAGAATCTCTGCAACTGCAACAAGATTCATCCGACTGGCGCACTTCTTTTTTCTTGGTTGTGAGTCTGATTTGGTCCGTGCCTGGACACAAGGATGCATTGGATTAGGATCTAGTTGTTTTGTCTTTGAAGCTACGTTATAGCTAAAACGGAGCCGGAGCCTTAGATCGTGTCCACGTTCGATGCCAGAAAGGGAGACTAGTACTTACTGTATTTCGGACCGCCTCCGCCTTCCGGCACAGTCCAGGTAATATCCTGCGTCGGGACCTTCACGTCACACAACTTGCAGTGAATGCAGTTCTAATCACGACAACAACAATCCCATCAGCATTCTCACATAAAAGCCTGGATTTACCCCCAGTCTTGAAGGGAAAAGAATCGTACCTGAGAGTTGATAACAAACTTCTTCCCTGCGTACCCACCGCCTTCTTCCTCCCCTTCCTCCCCTTCCTCGTCCACGTACTCGTAGACCGCAGCTGGGCAGGCACGACCCAGCAAGCCAGCGTACTCGCTGACGTTCGTTTTTGTGTGCGCTGCGCGTGCCTCTGTCCCGGGAGGTAGACGGAGATGGACGGGCTGGTCTTCCGCGTGGTTTGTGCCGGTGAGTGCCACAGCGGTGAGGATGTCCGTTGAGAGCGGGGGTCGTGGAGATGGGTATTCGATTGGTTTGCATTCGCTGGTGGGAGAAAACGACGCGGTTAGTATAGATTATTGAAGGGAGTAGAAATAATTAAGGTACCTTGCGCGTTTGGTATGTTGTGCGTCGTTGGTTTTTGTCTTGTTCCTGAACGTCCATGGTACACGGCCTCTGAGGAATAAGGAGTCGATGCCGGAGTAGACGACCCCTCCCCATAAACCGAGGGGGGTGTTGAAGCTCGGACGAAGGTTCCGCACTTCGTTCAGGTCTTCCCATACCCAGCTATTCCGCAGCGCAGTATCATAACTGCTGAGATCGAGCGCTTTCCCGCTGGACTGCTCGTTTTTGTCGGACCCTTCGATGGCGGAGAACGCAGCTTCGGCGGCGAGCATGCCGCTCTTCATCGCGTTATGTGTGCCCTTGATCTTTGCGACGTTGACGAAGCCGGCTGCGCAGCCTACGAGCGCACCGCCAGGGAAAGCCAGCTTCGGCACGGACTGGACGCCTCCCTCGTTCAGCACGCGTCCTCCATACGCGATTCGCTCGCCCCCGGAAAGGAGGTTTGCGAAAAGGGGATGGTGCTTCATCCTCTGGAGCTCGCGGAACGGACTGAGGTAGGGGTTCGCGTAGTCGAGTCCGATGACGAGACCCAGTGAGACAAGTCCACCGTCCATGTGGTATATCCACCCGCCGCCGTACGTACGCCAATCGAGTGGCCATCCCATCGTGTGTATGATTTTCCCCGGCTCGTGCTTCGCAGGGTCTACTCTCCACACTTCCTTGACGCCCATACCGTACGTCTGCGGGTCGGCATCCTTGCGAAGGTCGAAGTGTTTGATTATTTGCTTTGATAGAGAGCCGTGCGCGCCTTCAGCGAGGAGAGTCACTTTGGCCTTGAATGCCATGCCTGGCTCGAAGGTGTCTTTCATCCGGAATTCCCGGTCTAGGCCGACGTCGTTCGTTATAACGCCCTGTACGGATTTCTTGTCCTCCGAGTAGATGATTTGAGCACCTCCGAAGCCTGGATAGACCTCTATACCCAATTCTTCTGCTATGCTGCCGAGCCATGCCGTAACACGCGATAACGAGACGATGTAGTTACCCTTGTTGTTCATTTGCGGAGGATGAGGTATAGGTATGGACATGGTACTTGTGAGGAAGCGCATTGAGGACGAAGAAGCGGGCTGTGTTAATGGATGACCATCCCGGTTTTTCCAATCAGGTATTAGCTCATTCAGAGCGCGAGGTTCTATGACTGCACCAGATAGAATGTGTGCGCCTGAAGAATAATGTATATATATACAGCATTTAGCTTCTAAGTACAAATGAAAGATATACATTGACGACTTACCAACCTCACTCCCTTTCTCAAGCACCACAACTCGAATCTCTCTTCCCCTCTCTTGCTCAAGTTGCTTCAACCGAATCGCAGCACTGAGACCCGCAGGCCCAGCACCGACGATACATACATCCACTTCATCCTCAGGTCGCTCTACTTGCGTCGGGTCGAACTTTGGTCGTTCATGTCGAATTGGCGTCGTGTGCAGACGTCTCACACGAAGACAACGTGTCAGGTTCAAGGGGCGTATACGAAAACGAGGTAGAGACATTATCGTTGCTTTGAGCGGTTTTCTTCGGAAATGGTCAGGAGCGGGATTTTATGCTCGACAAATTGCTTGGATATGATTCGTCTGTCCGAAGATATCCGGTCCGAAGAGAATGGAGTAAAACCGACTCTTGAAGAGAATCAATTTCACAGGAAAAGTGGTACACTTTCTTTCTTCAAGTGAGAGACAAAAACCACCGAACGGAATCCAGTATAATACTATATGTAGACTTTTTCACGTGAACGCAAATCTAAGGACGTGGCGTGGATCGATCATCGGAATTCACCGCGTTTCGTTTCGGCTTAGAGAATGGTCCAAGTACAATTTGTTTATTATATATAAGAATGGATGAAGCAACAAAATTCAGGAAAATAGATTCGGAAGAAACTTGTACAGGCGTTGCCAGATGTAATTTCTTCATCTGGTATCTCTAGCATTGCCTGATGCCAGATCATCTTACATTGGCAACTCCAGACATGCCTTCGAATTCTACATTATTTGCATCTGGTTTAGGTTCCGTTACTTGATCTTCCGGAACGCAATGATTCACTGTGTTACGTTACGAGAGAGATAATGCATATGTGTGTAGATGTGTGCTAGGTCACAAATCGTGTGACTACACACATAATCTAAGACTCAGTTTTCGATACTATAGTGTGATCCCTCTTTTCATTTTTTGTCTGTAGACTCACAACATCATTTTTTTCATGCCAAAAAAATCACACACGGTCTTTATATATGCATAGGTATCCCTAATCTTTCAAAATATTTTTACAGATTTTATTACAGCCGTTTGCAAAAGTAATGAGAATCACGTGATTTCACCACTTTTCTCGCCATGAGAGCCTCAAAACACAGATAAAATCATATCTCACCCAAATCTCAACGGTTTCACATCATCTAAGTTGCTAAATTCATCTTTTCGAAAGGGCTTTCGCTTAAAGAAAACTGTAGAGAAAATAGAGCGAAAAATGACCCTAAAATGGCGAAAATATCGGTTTTTGCCTCTTCCTTGCATGTGCAATTTTTTCTGTGATCCCTGCTGGTCCAGCACCTCCCCAAAGCTATCCAGAATGATAATATGATTATAAAATGAATTTACAGACTGAGTTTGAGTTGAATTGTGTACCAGAATGTGCTGCTTTGAGGCATGCCTGAATCACTCAAAACTCATCATTTCCCCCTAGCCTCCCAGGCTCCAGGAAAAATTCTTACAGGCCAGATTCATGCATGTAAATTCATTTTGGATATAATAGACTAGGTTTGTGTACTAGCTAAGGCCTCAGCATGTTGGATTATCAAACTGTCGAAGTTCCGATCGAGTTGTTTCACTTGCCGTTTGGAATGAATATATGGTATTTATTAATCATTTGCATTCTTTCGGTTTTGTGCTTGTCATTCTTGTTTGTCAATTCTCTTTCGCTTTTTTGAATTGTATTACCATTCTATTTCTTTACCGTTCTATCCTGACTTATGTCTCAGATCCCTTCAGTATTATAAAACCGCTGTAAAAACTGTATAACAAAATAATAGAGAGTTTTCCTCTCGGATATTCGTGTTCGCTCCCTCACAACAGGTTATGAGCCTTGCTTGATCGTGCGCCAGAGTCCGCTATTTTTCAATCAAAGCAATATTCCGAGTGTTAGCGCCTGAGACCGCTACAGAGAAAAGGAGAAACTCACCGATATGTCCTTGTCATTGGACGAACTGAAGTCCGTGCCGTCTTTACAGCCTAGTGGGGAGAATTGGACGATATTCGCTATACGTCTTGAGGCCGCTGTACGTGCCAAACGAGTTTGGGACCACTTTGATGGGTCGTCCACTCGTCCTGAAGCGGCTGGAGTCATTCCCCCGCCTATTCAGTCTTCAGCTCAGTCATTCGGCCCCTTGGGTTGGCCAAATTTGGGTTTGACGGGCTCTGCACCAGCCCCTCAACCGCCTCCTGTCACTCCTGAGGGAATCCAAATGCGTTCTGGTCGAGGTAGGGGCAGAGGCAGAGGAGCAGCGACTGCTCCGCTGTCGGTCGGCGGTGTCGTATCTGAAGGTGCTACAGATGTCCGTCCTACTAAGGGTGCTGAATGTATGAAGGGACCTCCAAAAATAGGATGCCGACGCTATCAGACTCTCAAAGACCTACTACCTGGCAGGTGCCAGGAACCGTCGGAGACGTAATGGATGGGTCTAAGGATGCCGCTGAATAAAGGGAATAGGATAACAGGGCCGCCGCTTGAGAGGGGGGATCACAGGGGGCTGCCGACGTGGTATAAACTCGGCCACAGGAAGGTATGAAGTGTATAAGATGAATATAAAGGATAAAATGGAGTGAGTGGCTGGAGAAGGCGCCGCTGGGTCGTCTGATAGGATGCCTGGGTCGTCTGATGGCCGCCGACGTCGAATAGAGGGGTGCCGGACTGAGGGGGAGGCCGCAGGAATCCGCCGCAGTAGCGTAAACGCGATAGATGAAAGGAAAAGACCGTATAAGATCAATATATGGGATAAACTGGAGTGAAAGGCTGGAAAGGGTGCCGCAGAGGAGTCTGATAGGAAGCCTGGGTCGCCGAAGGGTCGCCAACGTCGAATAGAGGGGCGCCGGATCACTGAACGTCAGAGCGGCAGAGGCGTACCGGAGGCGGCGAAGGCAAGTAGAATGTGGAGTCAAACAAGAGGAGATGTCAAGGATAGTATATAGTCAAGGGGGAGGCTCAGTACATGAGGGGAGACTCAGAGTGAGGGATATCTCGAACTCTGGCGCTCGGTCTGGTACATGCTCTTGGAATCCTTGCTAGGCTTTGAATCCCCGCTAGGCTCGGAATCCTCGTCGTCTACAAGCTAGTATAAGCTCTATATATACTCTACTGCTGTCGCCGACACATCCTACTGTCTGACAACATCTCCTGAGTCATCTGGGTCGCCAAGGGCCGCTACCGGAGCGCCCAGGTGAAATCTGAGAGCGGCAACGTGAGGGGGGCATCCAATCACATGAAATATTGAGTATCTGCAATAACACGGGCGCCGGCGGAGTTGGGCTTGGCGGCGCAAGTCGGTGGCTTGGCACGCCGATGTACCACATGCCTACCTTCCATACATGGTCTAATGGGGGCCGCCGCGTCAGGGGGAAGTCGGGAAACATCGGAACCGATGATTGGAGGCTGATATCGCATATATGAGACAAAGGGCGCATCAGCCGATGTCCCTGAGGTGTCCGATGCATCGGCGGCACTCAATACAGAGTGTGGGCGATCCCTAGTGACTAATATGAGTGGCCGGAGCGGCAGTGCTGTGAGGGACTGCCGGACTGGTGGCAGATACATCGTAATGAGGCATGTAAGCACATATGACAATATATAGCTCCCTAGACAATGGGGGACTGCTTGGTAAGCTGTAGGAGGCATCGGCGAGGGTACCTGAGGATGTCTGAGTGTCCGCCGCATTGATCGGCGCCAAGGGGGGCCGACTCGGAGGCATCCAGAGTCGCCGCACGGCTGTACGTATGGTAAATCATAAGATCGGCGGCACGTAGTCACTAAGGGATGTGTCCTATAGTGCCTGGTGCTGGGTAGGAGCTGTCGGCGGACCTGTCTGAGTGTCGGGGAGCCATCGGCGGATCGATTTGGGTCATAGGAGGGCGCCGCAGTACAGTACGTGTGCTGGAATCAATGGATACATGCTCAAATGATGTCCCGAGTGCAATAGGAGTGTGCCCTCACACTCTGAGGTGTCGGCAGTGCTGGGATATGGTATCTGCAGTATAGGGGGAGCCATAGTATGAGTGTACTGGCACAGGAGGGGCCAGTGCGCTACACCGCCGCCCCAGCCTGAACTGTCTATAGAAAGCCTACCGCCTCTTCCACCATCCCCGGGGGTTCCTCCAGCTGATGACGATGACGATGACAATCTAACATTGTCAATTCGTCAGGATGCATGGGACAAAGACGAAGATACAGCAAATTATTTGCTTACCTCGAAGCTCCCTGATACGACTATTGTCCGAATCTTGACATGTCGTACAGTTGCTGAGAAATGGAGATTAGTAGTTCAGGAATATACCGACAAATCAATGTTTGCACAAACCTCGTTGAAAAACGAATTCATGGAGTCGAAATGCCCCAAAGGAGCGAATGTGAAGCAATTCCTGAATGAATTACGCCTCAAAAAGCAAACATTAGCAGCATGCGGCGTAACAATCGACGATGATGCTTACAGGTCGACTATCATCAACTCCATTCCTCCTGGATTGGCCAAGTACGCTTCGACCCAAGTTTCGGCCGCTAAAGTAGCAGCAAGTCATGCAATTTCGTTTTATGGTGGCCAAATTTCCCAGGAAACCATTCGAAAAATCCGAGCCATCGATCCAGACGCTCTAATCCATCTCATATCAGTCGAATCCGAACGAGAGTCAAAAGAACGTGAAAGACGAAAAACTGACCAAAAACGAGATACCAAAGGCAAGGAAGTATCCCTCATTGCTGAGGAACGACCTCGAAAGGAAACGAGGACGTGTCGTTATTGCCACAAACCAGGGCACATTGTCAAGAACTGTAAGAAACTCAAAGAAAGAAAAGATCAATCTTACAGTGGACCAAAACGCGAAATGAACAACTCACCACCTGAGACAGAAAAGCCTAAATCGAAGGATGGAAACATGAAAGAGTCTGCTAACGTAACTGTGGATTCTGAGGACGAATCGGATTGGTGTGCTGCAGTAGATGAGGATGTGAAAGAAGGTGTTGAGTGCCCACCTGGTTTCGAAGACTGGTTTGACGAAGACGAAAACGACTATCCCATGGTCGAGCTCTCAGCCAAAGTGACAGAGGATACACCCGAGGAAGAAGAAAGAATTAGTCAAGTTATCATTGATTCTGGAAGTACACGTCACCTTTCTCCAAATAAATCTGATTTTATCTCGTTTCGCACTGTTCCGCCGAAGTTACTTCGCGCAGCGAATAGACAGCCGTTCCACGCTGTTGGAGAAGGAACTATCGAGATAGAACTACCGAATGGAGATTCAGCGTCAAAGGTACAATTGAAGGATGTGTGGTACTCACCTTGAGTGACTTCTACCCTCATTTCAGTGGGCCGTCTCGATTTAATGGGACACGAATCGACTTTTGGAAACGGAAAATGCATCATTATCAATCCAGAAGGAAGGAAAATCGCAGACATACCTCGTACTGAACGTGGTCTATATCGTTTCAACGTCGATTCTGCTACATACTTGATCAATGATGAAGATGAGAGGCAGAAACTTACTGTCGATCAGTTGCACGCGAGATTGGGCCATATATCGCCCAAATCTGCCACCCAGTTGATAACGAAGGGTCTTGTTGAAGGAATCCAGCTAGACCAGTCAGCACCTGTGCCCAAAACATGTGATTCATGTTTATATGGCCGTGCTACTCGATTCCAGATAACAAAAGCTCGATCTAGCAAGTTAGCAGAAAATTTCAGTGATGAAATTCATACCGATCTTTGGGGACCCTCACCTGTCCAATCGATTGGAGGCAAACGTTACTATGTGTCATTTACAGATGATGCCACAAGATTTACATACCTGGCAATCATACGATCGAAACGAGATGCTTTCAACTCGTACAAAATGTTTGCTAAGTGGGCTGAAACGCAACATGGCGTTAAAATAAAAAGACTTCATTCCGATCGAGGGGGAGAATTCACTGGGAAAGACTTTGTTGAGTTTCTCAAATCTCAGGGAACAGAACAGAAGCTCACCGTTCATGATACTCCCGAACACAATGGAGTTGCTGAACGAGTCAATAGGACAATTGGCGAGAAAATGCGTTCAATGCTGCATAGCAGCGTTTTGCCGAAGAACTTGTGGTCCGAATGCTGCAAGCATGCAGCATGGTTGAAGAATCGTGTCGTTACCAGACCATTAGGAAATAAAACGCCATACGAGGCGCTTTACGGAAAGAAACCCTTCTTGAAGGGATTGCCCGAATGGGGCTCTCGAGTCTGGGTACACGACACTAGTGGATCCAAATTGGACAAAAGAGTCCGTGAGGGCAGATGGGTTGGATATGATTCAGCATCGAACGGATCACGCATATATTGGCCAGAAAACAAATCACTCACCGTGGAACAAAGCGTATACTTTTCGCCGAGCGACGTCAAATTGATTCGTCTTGAGGGGGAGGAAGAAAAGGAGACCCCTAGCAAAAAAAACAAAAACAAAGAAAAAGAGACTCACCAATACAAGACGATCGACGTCGATGAGGACAACGAGAACTCTTCTAAACGCATCAAGAAACCCTCTCCATACGTTAGGAGAGTATTGGCCGGCGAGGGATCCGATAGGAGTCTGCCGCGGGGCATGCGCGCAGCAGTAGCTGCGGCTGCGGATGTGATTGATGAGAGGGTGGACGACTATGACGAGGAGTATGCGTTCATGGCCGCTATGGACGACGTGGACGTCGTTGAACCACACTCCCTATCAGAAGCGAAAAGACTCCCCGAATGGAGACTGTGGGAGCAAGCTATGAAAGAAGAAATACACGCATTAGAATCAGCTGGTACATGGGAGAAACGCGACCACGTACCTAAAGGAACCAACATCGTAGGTTCCAAGTGGGTCTTCAAGGTGAAGAAGGACGCTGCTGGGAAGCCTATACGATATAAAGCAAGGTTAGTGGCACAGGGTTTCAGTCAAGTCCCAGGAGTCGACTTTTTTGAAACATATGCACCTGTCGCGAAACTTTCTACTATCCGAGCCGTCCTGGCCACGGCAGCACTTTACGACCTCGAATTGGAACAAATTGATGTTAAAAGTGCTTACCTAAATGGCCACTTTGATGATGGAGAGGACATATTCATGAGGCCGCCACCAGGATATGCGAGGAGCAAAACCGAGGTATACGACCTGAAGAAACCCATATATGGCCTTAAGCAGTCTGGATGAAAATGGTATCAAAAAGTCACGTGGATCCTTTGTAATAAATTGGGATTTACCTGCTCAGATGCCGACCTCGGGGCTTTCTTCCTCCACAACAAAGACAAAATTCTTATTGTGGTGATTCATGTCGACGACTTTACTATTGCTGGAACACGTGGCGAAACTAGCCAGATAGCTTGGTTCAAGCAACGCTTTCAAGAATATGTCGACATTACTGACCTTGGATCACTTCACTGGCTGCTCGGAATTGAAATCATTCGGAATCGCGAAAATCGAAGCCTTTCTCTTTCTCAACGGGCCTACATCGATGCTATCTTGCGTCGATTCAACTTTGACGAGCTAAAACCGCTGTCCAGTCCCATGGACCCAAATGTTCGTTTAACCTCTTCGCAATCTCCACACTCAGCCGAAGAACTTGGCACCATGCGGGACGTACCATATCGAGAGGCGATTGGGTCCCTAATGTACGCGGCTTTAGCAACTCGGCCCGACATAGCGTTTACTGTAACGCTATTATCCAAGTTTTCCGTGAACCCTGGGCCAGATCATTGGAAGGCCGTCAAACGTGTATTCGCGTACTTAAAAGGTTCCAGAAATCTTTGGTTGACCTACGGAGGAGTTCAAGGACGTGAATTGAAAGGCTTTACGGACGCAGATGGAAGCATGCAGGAAGAACGTCGAGCAATTTCTGGTAATGTATTTATTCTGAATGGAGGAGCCATATCGTGGTATTCGAAAACACAAGAAATCGTCTCGCTTTCTACAGCCGAATCCGAATACATTGCCACCACCCATGCAGCCAAAGAGGCAATTTGGCTTCGCCAACTTGTTTATCAATTATTCAAGACGTCTCTTCAACCAACAACCATCTTTTCTGACAACAAATCCACGATTTCCATTACCAAAGAACGTCAGTTCAACGCTCGAACAAAACATATCGATGTTCGATATCACTTCATTTGATGGCTCATCGAGGAAAAGAAAATTCGACTCGTGTTTTGTCCTACCGAGGACATGACAGCCGATATATTTACAAAACCTCTGCCATCTTTCAAAGTCAAACATTTTGCTTCGGAACTCGGACTTCGCTGTTAGGACTCGAACATTTTCCTTTTTCTTTTCTTACGTCATCCTTTGATTTTAATATTCTTTTCCTTTTCTTTTATTTTCTTTGTGATTACTCATCCACTCATTAGAATGTTCTACGACGTTCTACCAGGCTCACTAATCACCCCGCTCCCTCGTCATGTGATTCCTTATTAGAGTAGACCTTTCACGCGCTCGAAGCCTATATAAGTAGATAGTTTGACTCTTTTGATTCCTTGTCTTACTATTCTACTTACCTTCACTTCGACATAGGTACCTACTCTTGTACTACTAGTTTGCTGAATTCTACTTACCTTCACTTCGACATAGCTTGTGTCTAGCTCGGCAACTCGCGTTTAGCCTGTTGTTTGTTGTTGTGTTGGCCGCCTCGAGATCGACGTCTGTTAGTCTCGCCGCCTAACATAATAGTAAGACCTACCTCTAGCCCACGTAAACGTTTGTTCGCGCTCGCTATCGCTACTCCACGCAAGGAGTTAACGTCGACGGTTCATCACCGCGCCCATCCCGGATTCATCCGAGCAACCCCTATCTAGCCCGTCGTTGTCCAATTGACTCCGACGTGTCCCGATAGTCTAACCCCCAACAACCGATCACATCAACGTGGCGCTCCGTATCAGCATCTGGTGGCGTGCTCATTTGACGTGCTCGTGGGTAACATACAAGGTCCAGTCATCGATAAGTCTATCGTTTGTCATTCGCATAGGAGTTTTCCGCGTAGTCGTTAACTTCCAAGACGAGCCGGTTACCAGAGGTCGGACCCGCTCGAACACGCCGGTCCCCGTCCCGCCCCCAGCATATCACCGTGGAACTAACTGACGAGCAGAGAGACGCTCTCCCGAGTGGTAGCAGGTGGTCGGAATCTAGAAACAGCTACGTAGTCCGAGGCGAAGGTGATCTAGTCCACGACGCTGTTTGGATTGAAGAACGCAAACGGTGGGGCTCGCTCATAGACAGACGTGTAATTGTCTGGACTCCAAGAAGCAGTAGACAAACAGGCCCGACAACATCAAACGCTCCTACGTCATCAGTTGCTCCTTCCGTCCTTCCGTCCGAACATTTCCTCACCTTCATAGATCCGGAGGAACCAGTAACCGCCCCCCCACTTCAGACATCACTATCGTTCACCGAGCCAAGAGAACCAACGCCAGCGATCAGCAGTCGGAACACGACACCTGAACCACCGATGGCTCCCCCAGTCCCAACAACGCCAGCGCCAGCGATGCAACCAGCGGTTGACTACACTGCTATGGCCCAGGCAATTGCGTTGGCACTTAGGTCAACAACCACAGGTGGCGGACCGAAGAAGGGTGTCGCACCCCCACGGGAGTTCTCAGGCGGCGATGATTATGTTGACTTTCGCCGAGAGGTACTGTTGTATCTCGCATCGTACGAGTCCCGTTTCCAAGACGACAAGGACAAGATCATGTTTGTCCTCTCGTACCTGAAGAGCGGGAGTGCGTCGACATGGGCAGAGAACTATGTTGAGTGGGCATCGCAGAGCGGGAGCTTGAGCATTACAGAGACGTGGACGGCTTTCCTCGACAAGCTTAACGTCTCGTTTGAGGATCCGAATCGTCACCAGAAGGCATTCGACAAGTTAGATACAATGAGGCAAGGCGAGCAGGAAGCAGACAAGTTCCTAAACGACTTCGACATCGAGCGCGTGCGCGCAGGGCTTACGAAGTCGGAACATGATGGTACGCTCATCGCCAAACTCATGAAGGCGCTCAACTCCGCTGTCGTCGATGGTGTAATGCGAACAGACCCTACCCCAACAACGTATATGCAGTGGAGGAAACGTGCCGTCACGGTCGATAACGTTGAGCGACAGATCAAGTACGTCCATGCGCAACGACGAGGACAACAGCGCCTAGCAACACTACCAGCCAGGCCGCAAGGGTTCGCTCGACCGTACGCCCAAGCCCCTCAACAGCCAGTAAGGCAGAGTGCTCCTTTCCCTCGAGCCGATCGTTGCGACGCAACAGGAGTGACGTATGGAGGACTCGGTCAGCCCATGGACATCGCCATGAACCAAGCACGTGCCCAACGTGCGTGCTACAAGTGTGGCAGGGTCGGCCACTTTATCAGAGATTGCCCACGCGGTCGTGAGGCAATACGGTCCATCATCGCTGCCTTCGAACCAGAAGACAGACTGGCGTTACTCAAAGAGCTCGGCAATGCGAAGGAATCAGACTTCGAAAGCGTCGATGTGCGAGCAGTGCCAGCTGAGCTGGAAGAGATAGTCGACGGTGAGGGTTTTCAGGACGACCAGGCATAAACGTCGGAACGACTGGTCAAATAGCTAAAGGACTCTTTTCATCGCGTTCGTTAAAATATAATCGCCCCGATGTACACTACCAAGATGCGAATATACGAGGCGGTTTTAACCTTCGAAATGTCCTATCCGACGTAATTCCCAGTGAGTCAGAAGACGAGGAAGACTTCAGCGTCTATGACGAGCTGTTTGCTAGAAGAGTGAGTGCGCAAGGAGGCGGCTCAGAAGTGCTAAGGGCAGATGAGCGGATTCAAACCGCTATAAAAAATGAGGTTGTGACGGAAGAACCTTACCGTGAGAACGTTGTCGCCCAGGCGAACGATACTGAGGCAGTGTGGAGTGTGGTTGACAGACGCGCGGCTGAAGTATGGCGCGAAGGCATAGAAGATGCGACGTGTGGACAGTTCATCAGGAGGAGTGGCGGTCAGGAACTTGACGCATTCGTTAGCATCGTACATCCACAGGTGGCGAATGATGACGAAGTGGACGCCTTGAACCCGATGAAGCAAGACGAGTATCTGATTGATGCGCATGCACTCATTGACTCGGGATGCACGGGCTCCTGCATCGATGAAGGTTTCGTCAAACGGTACGGTTTCCATACGCAAAGGTATATTCGTCCAAGGCCCGTCTTCAATGCTGATGGAACAAGCAACGAAAGCGGACTGATCAAGGAATACGTGATTGTACGTATGATCTTTGGGAAACATGAAGAGGAGATCCGTCTAGCAGTCACGTCGTTGGCATCATCCAACATTTTCCTCGGTCATGACTGGTTGCGGAAGCACAACCCAGAGATTGACTGGAAGATCGGTAAAATTGACTTCACATGATGCCCTGACGAATGCGCGTCTACGCTGTCGAATGAGGAGGCGGATGATGACTACGTGCGGAGGGTCTGGATGAAGGAAGCGACGAAGTGGCCCCCCTATCTGGAAGAGTTTGCGGATGTTTTTAGCGAGGAATCGTTCGAGCAATTGCCCGATCATCGGACGTGGGACCACGCTATCGACCTGAAACCGGACTTCAAGCCAAGTGATTGTAAGGTGTACCCATTGTCGCCCAAGGAACAGGAAGCGATGAAGGCGTTTATTGAAGAAAACCTTGCATCGGGACGCATTAGACAGTCGAAATCTCCGATGGCGTCGCCGTTCTTCTTTATCAAGAAGGAAGACGGGAGCTTGCGAGCGATTCAGGACTATCGAAAGCTCAACGACGGAACGGTCAAGAATAAGTACCCGTTGCCACTGATCAACGAGCTCATCGATAAGGTCAAGGATGCTAAGTACATCACCAAGCTCGACATCCGCTGGGGATATTACAACATCCGGATCCGCGAAGGTGACGAGTGGAAGGCAGCGTTCAGGACAAACCTAGGATTGTTTGAACCGACGGTAATGTTCTTTGGCTTATGCAATGCGCCGGCTACCTTCCAAGGATTCATGAACGACATATTCCGAGAATTGATTCATGAAGGCGTTGTCATCATTTACCTCGACGACATACTCATATTCTCGGACACCCTGGAAGAACATCGCGAACGAACAAGATGAGTCTTCGAGATTCTGCGTAAGAACAAGCTTTTCCTAAAGCCGCAGAAATGTGAGTTCGAGGTCAGTACTGTCAAATATCTCGGCCACATCATCGGTAACGGCAAAGTGCGTATGGATCCGAAAAAGACGATCGCAGTCCAAGAATGGCCCGTTCCAAAGAACGTCCATGAACTACAACAGTTTCTCGGTCTAGGAAACTGGTTACGTCATTTTGTTGAAGGGTACAGCTCGGTTGTCAAGCCGCTCACGTCGCTAACGGGTAAAGCAGAGTGGAAGTGGGGAGAGGAGGAACAGCGTGCGTTCGAGGAGTTGAAGGAGCGTTTGAGTAGTCCTCCGGTCCTGGCCATTCCGAACAATGACGACCCTTTCCGTGTTGAGGCTGATGCATCGGACTTTGCAACTGGAGGTGTGCTCCTTCAGAGACAAAAAGGCAAATGGAAGGTTGTTGCGTATCGATCGTCGACGTTACTAGATGCGGAACGGAACTACGAGATTTATGACAAAGAGATGCTCGCTATCGTTCAAGCGCTCAAGGAATGGCGTCAATACCTCCAAGGGGCCAATCAACCATTCGAGGTTTGGACTGATCATGCGAACCTGACGTACTTCAAGGCCCCTCAGAAGCTAAACCGTCGACAAGCTCGTTGGCGACTCGACCTGGCAGAGTTTGACTTCATGCTCGTACACAAGCCGGGAAAGACGCTCGGAAAAGCGGATTTATTGTCGCGACGTGCAGACTACGACAAGGGTGAGCACGACAATGAAAACGTCACGTTCATCAAGGATGAATGGTTGGTACGAGCAACGGTTAACACGTCCAGGGACTCACTTGTCGAGACGATCAAGAAGGCACAGGAAGACACGGATGACGGGGAAAGACCGTCAGGACTAGTACTCAAGGATGGCGTGTGGTCAAAGGAGGTAACGGTCAAGGTGTCGACAACGAGCTCGAAGAAGTTCTGGAACGTCTTTGTACCAACATCGATAAGAGAAGCTGTCATGAAGGAATGTCACGACTCGACGCTGGCAGGACACCCGGGAGCAAATAAGACGGTGTCAATGATAAGCTGAAGCTTCTGGTGGCCAAACATGTATGTCGATGTTCGGAACTACGTGCGAGGTTGTGATCGGTGTCAACGAACGAAGGCTCTGCGAGTAACGAGGGCAAAGGTTTTGCACCCGAACGAAGTACCGGAGGCGCCATGGCAGATTGTCACGGTCAACCTGATCGGAGAACTCCCTGAGTCCAACGGTTTCAATGCGATATGTGTCGTAGTTGATCGCTTTAGCAAACAGATTCATGCGATCCCAACAACAACGAAACTGACGGCGGAGGGCATGGCACGTATCTATCGCGATCAAGTCTTCCGACTACACGGACTGCCGAAGAAAATCATTCACGACAGGGGCGTTCAGTTCGATGCCAAGATGATGAGGGAATTGTACAAACTCCTCCATATCGAAGGTAACCCCTCGACGGCGTACCATCCCCAGACCGACGGCCAAACCGAGCGAGTTAATCAAGAACTCGAACAATACCTAAGGCTGTACGTCAACCACCGTCAATCGGACTGGGCAGACTGGTTAGCGCTTGCAGAGTTCGCATACAACAACCGCGAACACTCAGCAACGAAGCTGTCCCCATTCTTTGTCAACGCGGGAGTACATCCAACAGGGTTCACGGGTGTTCGAACTTCATCTTCGAACATGTCAGCTGAAGAATTTGCGAAGCACGTCAAGGGTATTCATGAACTCGCGCAAGCTAACCTCGTCAAGGCCAACGAAGACATGAAACGTTTCTACGATCGTCACGCAGGAAAGTCAATGGAATACGAAGCAGGCAGCAAGGTTTTTCTTGATGGGCGTAACATCAAGACGATAAGACCGACGAAAAAGATGGACGACAAGTGGTTCGGCCCTTTCGAGATCGTCGAAAAGGTCAGAGCAAGCGCATATCGGCTCAAGTTACCGCGCACTTGGAGGCAAGTCCACCCCGTCTTCAATGAGGTCCTGCTCAAACCGGCCGTCGAACCGTCTTTCGAGTCTCAGAAGAAACCTCCACCACCGCCACCTGTTCTTGTTGACGATGAAGAAGAATACGAGGTCGAAGAACTACTTGACTCACGTCTTCATAGAGGAAAGCTTCAATTCCTTGTCAAGTGGGTTGGATACGAGGAAGCAACTTGGCAACCCGAATCGGACATTGGAGATAATGCTAAGGAAGCAGTCGACGAGTTCTATCGAAAGCATCCAGGCGCTCCAAGGAAGTTGTCGATACCCCGTCAGAGTCTTCGTGCGATACGTAAGTTCACAACCTCGGAAGGATATAGCGGTTGGTCGGGACGCCCAACCTTGAAGGGGGGGTGATGTTAGGACTCGAACATTTTCCTTTTTCTTTTCTTACGTCATCCTTTGATTTTAATATTCTTTTCCTTTTCTTTTATTTTCTTTGTGATTACTCATCCACTCGTTAGAATGTTCTACGACATTCTACCAGGCTCACTAATCACCCCGCTCCCTCGTCATGTGATTCCTTATTAGAGTAGACCTTTCACGCGCTCGAAGCCTATATAAGTAGATAGTTTGACTCTTTTGATTCCTTGTCTTACTATTCTACTTACCTTCACTTCGACATAGGTACCTACTCTTGTACTACTAGTTTGCTGAATTCTACTTACCTTCACTTCGACATAGCTTGTGTCTAGCTCGGCAACTCGCGTTTAGCCTGTTGTTTGTTGTTGTGTTGGCCGCCTCGAGATCGACGTCTGTTAGTCTCGCCGCCTAACATTCGCACACTTTGAGGGGGAGTGTTGGATTATCAAACTGTCGAAGTTCCGATCGAGTTGTTTCACTTGCCGTTTGGAATGAATATATGGTATTTATTAATCATTTGCATTCTTTCGGTTTTGTGCTTGTCATTCTTGTTTGTCAATTCTCTTTCGCTTTTTTGAATTGTATTACCATTCTATTTCTTTACCGTTCTATCCTGACTTATGTCTCAGATCCCTTCAGTATTATAAAACCGCTGTAAAAACTGTATAACAAAATAATAGAGAGTTTTCCTCTCGGATATTCGTGTTCGCTCCCTCACAACACAGCATCCACTGGTGAGCTGGGAAGATGCTGTCTAAAATGATGCATACAACCAGAATCACTTGTTCAGCCCAGCTCACCAGTGGATGCTGAGGCCTTAGCTAGTACACAAACCTAGTCTCTTATATCCAAAATGAATTTACATGCATGAATCTGGCCTGTAAGAATTTTTCCTGGAGCCTGGGAGGCTAGGGGGAAATGATGAGTTTTGAGTGATTCAGGCATGCCTCAAAGCAGCACATTCTGGTACACAATTCAACTCAAACTCAGTCTGTAAATTCATTTTATAATCATATTATCATTCTGGATAGCTTTGGGGAGGTGCTGGACCAGCAGGGATCACAGAAAAAATTGCACATGCAAGGAAGAGGCAAAAACCGATATTTTCGCCATTTTAGGGTCATTTTTCGCTCTATTTTCTCTACAGTTTTCTTTAAGCGAAAGCCCTTTCGAAAAGATGAATTTAGCAACTTAGATGATGTGAAACCGTTGAGATTTGGGTGAGATATGATTTTATCTGTGTTTTGAGGCTCTCATGGCGAGAAAAGTGGTGAAATCACGTGATTCTCATTACTTTTGCAAACGGCTGTAAGCAAAATATCAAGGGGTATCCCTCTTTTCATCTTTTGTTACATATTGTCACAGTTTCCGTGAGGCGTGGTCGGATAAGCAAACCAGACTCATTTGTCACCTCATGTCACCATCCCAGGACTCATCTTTCAATTTTAATTGCCAACGCACACAAATCTGCACAGAAAAAATTGCAGGAGTATATGACTGTGTTACAAGTGCTCTGGGATAAGAGTGGTTGTGGAATGGGTTGACTGGAATTTTTTACGTGGCAAATATGGCACCTCCCAAGCTGAGAAAATGCATTTTTCGACAATTTTATTGCAACTATAAGGTTTCTACTCAAAAAAACTGCAGAATCGTGTTCCTGGCACTGAAATACATATATGTGAATTTTTTCAAGACAAGTGGGGGAGCAGAAGGTAGGGAAACAGCAAAAATGAAAAGAAGGAAAAATGAAAAGAGGGATCACACGATAGTATTGCTGCTTATATCAGGATAAAAATTACTTGATATAGAAATTATGTTAATCTAGATTTCGTGTACGACAACCATCTTGGCTAGCTACTGTCCAAGCCTTACCTATCTGCCAATGCACTGATCCGTTCACGGTCTGATACAGAAGGTTGTGTCGAGGTGAAATGCGCTGTTCGATCCATCTCGTCGAGAAAACAGCGTCCAAGTCCCGGGAGATCAAAGATCTTAGTTCGCAGTTCCTAAACTTCGATATCTCTTGGCAATGAAACTTGTCGGACTGTGTCGCACTCGCAGGCGATAGCTGAGTTCGAAGATCCTGACTAAAGCATTCAAAATTGAATGTTAATATGCGAAAGCAAACATAATATAGAGGAACCCTTACGCTTGGCCCTCCAGATTATGGATTTGGGACTCAAATCTTCGCCTACCGCTGCCGTTCGCCCTGTCAATGTCATTGTGCATTTTCTGCACGTTGGCAATCAAGTCCGCCATACGAGACCGCTCCTGAGACAGAATTTTGTTCTCATCAATTAATCGAGTCTGCACATCCTACATCTCGAGTTAATATGAATCACAAGACGCGTAAGTTAACGGCTACCTTCTTTTCTGCACGAAGATTGGAGCATTCGTTCCGCAATCGCTCGAACTGGGTATTAGCAGAGGTTCATTCTTCGGCAGCATGGTTGCATGCGATATCCATTGATCGTGCAGTGGTTGGTTCCGTTTCTGCAGATTTTGAGCTTCTCGCTCGTGCATGATGTACTGTTCCTGAGCCATGCGATGCCGCTCTGGCCCAAATGGTGAGCTCGACCCGTTGAGGACAAACACAATAAACTTACCATTGAGGACTTCAATCCTCGCGTTAGCCTTTGCGAGTACCGCACCCGGTTGACTGGATTCAAGCTGGTATTGAAGAATTTCTTCGCGAAGCTTGATAGTATCAACCCCCATTTCTTTTCGGTACGCCTCGAAGTTAGTTCGGACTTCCTCAAGCTCCTTTGGCTCGCGAACAGATCCATTCAGGAGACAATGGACTCGCTTGTTGAGTAGAAGTAGCAGCTGGAAGTGCCCCGCCCCGTTCATAACGAGAATCATAGTCTTCAGCATGTCCCTCTCTTTGATGTAAGCCTGAATCGACCCCTGACGGCCGGCTTGGATACTCGCAAGTTGAGCATGCAGTGTCATGATTGCCTCGTGCGCCTCACGAATAACCTCGCTCTGCTCGTTCTCCATTCGCGCCTTGTACTCCTCAGCAAGAACTCCACCAAGCGTACGATCAAGATTTTCCACGTCGCGCTGTTTCTTAGCCAGTTCACCCTGCATCCTGACATATTCAACAAAAACCTCGGTGAACGTCTCGCTGCTTTTCTGCATGCGGTTGATCATTGAAATATTTGGACTAAAGTTGAACAAGCTATCCGCAGATACGTTCGGTGAAATTTGCGCTGCCGCGGGAACCGGAAACTCACCCAAATTGATGCGGTCCATTAAGCCGCATTTACTGCCGGGTCGACACCATCGAGATCGTCCAAAATCTTCCATGCCGTATCCATATCCGTGCGCGTTCAATTCAAATCACCGTAGAGGAGTTTTGCATGTGTCAAGGATGAGAGGAGGACTACATGAGCTTTGGGTGATTCAGAGGTGCTGATTCGAGAAAGGAGGGCAGTGAGGTAGTTGAGGATGGTGACACGGTCCGAGTACGTTGGCATTCTGGATAAAACCGTAAGAATCATCCAGCCTGGACATGATTGCTTACCAGAGACGAGTGGTGGGCACGATGTCGGATGCACGACGACCGTGCAGCAGAAGAGAAGAGAGGTGATGATGATGGTGGCAGGCAGGAAGAGAGAAGTGACGCGTCGAGTTTCCCGTAAAGTCCCTCCACCTGATCGCGTAGATATCTGTGTAGAGTTGCCTATATCAGCTAGCAATATTTCGTCATTTCCGTAGATCATCTAGGCATATCTACAAACTTGATGTGCATTAAGACACCAATACATAAATTTCTAGGTCATAAACAGACAACTACAAATGAAACTTTTATGGACTAAAACAACATTTTTTGTAGGTTTGTATTAGCTCATATATGATAGACTACACGAATGTGTGTTAGGAACCCCCGTAACGCGGTGATTGCAGGGGAAAAACTCTAGCGAAGATCACGACGTTTATGGATTCATTGTACTGTACGAATGCAAATTCCGTATTCTACATGGTATGCGTTGCAGCAAACTTGTGCACTGAGTATCCTTGGTAAACGTTGACAACAAGAAAAGTGAGTAGAGCAGACTGGGGAACCAAACAGAAAAAGAGAGAAAACTGTAACGAGTGCGCTCGCCATCGATGCGAAAATGTTGATGATTATGGACACTAGGAAAAGATATATATGCTTGCTTGAATGCGAGTAGTATGCGACAACGAAAATGCAGGAAACCGATTGCGTGCAAGAAAAATGAGAGTGCGTGATTGCAGTGTTCCAGACGAATGCTATGATGGGATAAAACCGAGAAGAAAAAGGAAAACACAAGGAATGGATGTCAGAGTCGAAACACCATTTCTGACCAAAATAAATAAAAGTGAGTATAGACTTGAGGATTTCTTTTTTTTTTCGTTGGTGTTAGTGATCCAAGGATACGATGGTTTGTCTTGATAGTTATCGTCTCCAGCCCCCGCCGCTCATGAGAACAGCACACCAGCCAAAGAGCGCCATGACGAAGCGTACAAGCCAGGCGGCATCTGCGCCAATACCGAACCCAGGACGGAGTTGCATCGCAAGAGCAGCATCCAATCCGGGTGCAGAGGCCACCCCACGTCCGTATTTGCGACGCTCTTCGCTGATGTCTTGTGCATGCACTAGAGCACCTGCTTCTTGTGCACGAACGGACCACGGGGGACGTGCACCCGTGTTCGGATTTGATACAGAGGTGGTTTCTGTTGCGTCAACTTCGCGCATGTCTGGTGCATGAGCGACTGCTACAGCAGCAATCATAGCAGCCGCGGCTGCGAGAGCAGGCAATCCAGGTGGAGGCGGGACCTGTGTTGGTGCGGATATCGGTGTGGTCGAGCCGTGGGGACTGACCTCCAAATCAGGCGACTCCGCATCGAAGAACTTCTCGTCTATTTCGTCCCCGGATTCCGATCCGTCAGGATTCCTGTCGGGAGAAGAAGTAGCGCGGGAATCCGGTATTGGGAGTAGCGGACGGAGCAGAGTTATGTTGGTGGTACTGGATGGTTTGACGGAAATGAGTGCACCTGGAATCGGCATATTCTTCATCCCTGGTTCAAACTCGAGGGTGCAACCCTCGTTCGTATCACACACGGCGAACCAACTCCCCTGCGTCTCTTCCCATGCGCTGTCTTGTTTTCCATGCGAAAGGAAGTTCTTCTCAAGCTGCGGAAGGAGATTCCAGGTGGAGCGGAAGATGCTTTTCTTCAAGATCTCGGCGATATACAAGACCACGGCGACGCAAGAAACTAATAGCAAAGCAATAACGCACGAGACGGCCATGATGATGATAGACTTCGAGTGTGGCGCGGAGAAGTCCTTCGGGATGTTCATAGTGGTATCAATATCATCCTCTCCGTCCCCAGCGGAAGTACTAGAGTTTGCCGCGAGCCGCGATTCGGGATCACTCGTCTTCGCCACCAAATCTGCATCTGTAGAATCCAAAACTTCATCCGGAACTGGAGTAGTGCTTTTCCCAAGCCCGCTTGCCCGCTCTTCTTCTAACCGATTCAGAAGGTCATACAGTTCCTTTTCATCAGGTGAATGCAGTTCATCTTGGCCCAGATGAATGAGTGCCTTAATCGCGTCACTGTCGGTGCTGGAAATATACGCCTGTACTTCTTCGCTTGATGCAAGCCGAACATTGACGTCGTCTTCTTCCTTGAGGTCCTCCGGCAGACTGCGACAGATAGGTAGTCAGGCAATCCGTATCAGCTCGATAGTATGAGGATCACACCGCACCTTGCATGGGATTTTACGACTGCTTGTACCACCTGCTGAATATTCACATCCTCGCCTGATCCAGGCCTATACCAACCGCATCAAACAGTCAAGTATTAATTCATGTCAATCCTAGTTGCACCCCACACCATAAAGGAACAAAGACCGTACACTTGCAAGCCTTTCCAGGAATCATCTTCAAGCTTAAGCTGCGGCAAGGGCCTTGCCGAAGAGACCAACGCCAACAGCGAAACAGAGACCAAGATCGTAAGAGTCATTACTACTTTAAAAAGTAGATAGATATCGATGTGAGTTCGTGATTCTTTCGGTGCGACAGACAGGTAATCGTCAAAGCACGTTCTTCCCGCCTATTGCACGCACTACTGCAATGTGCCAATAGTGTGGTTGTACGCGTACAAGAAAAGGTTGCCAGCAACCCGCAGTTAGCGGTGCGGTGCAATATGAAGAGGACGTTCGCCTCAGGGGTTTTCGGTCGGTTCACTTTCTTATTTCCCACGGAAAAGTTAGGCGAGAAAATCGTAAAATCACAACTACATACAGTGAAATTATTCATGCACAACTCATGGAGACGACCATGAGATGAACCAGTATTTGCGTGAATCATCCTGGTTTTTCCGTGAAGGTTTTCACGGGGTCAAATGGGTTAAAAGATGTTTTGTCAATTTACTTCCGCTGAAAAAATAAAGAATTTCGATCACATGATCGTTTCCCATTACTGTGACGTAAGCGTATTGCTCGAATCAGGAAAGTTGATCTGCGCATATTTCATGCGAAACAAAACCAGAGTCGACAAGGCACAGCGTAGTCAACGACTTGCATCTGTGCCACGACCATCTCGAACACAGCTGTATACTCGCCATAAATTCTTTAGTCTTCAGAGACTCACGAAGGACTCTGTTGACCATTGGGAAGAAACAGGAAGGCAATAAAAAAGTGTATGGCCTCGCGGAAAACACCTCCGCCTAAAAGAGACTCGTTCTATCCGCCAAGCGAAAATGCCGTTTATCGAGACTTATTGTTGTTCGAAGAGAGACTTAAGACGAATGCTTCGCTGCTTAAGAAGAGAAAACATCGCTACCAGCGTGTGTGTTCTTCATTTGCTTTGACAGTTCGTCCATTGATATGTGTTCTTCCAGTATTCCTCATACAACTGCTGGCCATTATAGTGTTTCTGGCGTTTGAAGTGATGCTTGAAACTCACTTTCTCGATATGCCTTGCAACTATGCATTGCAAAAGGCGTTTCCTGGGGAGTTTGGGAGCGGATATCATGCTGTGGAGCTTCATCCCTTTGTTGCGAGGGGTCTTCTTTTCGTTTCTATCACCACTCTCCTGCTGTTCTTCGCGAGCGGACTGTACGGGGAGAAAATCGCATATGCAAATAGGTGCGTTCTTCAAGTACTGAAATGTAAATGATTTAATAAGAACTGCAAATTATAGATATGTACCTCAAGCAAATCGCGCCTTGCGTAATTTTAATATGTACTTCAATGTTCGACACCGACCGTTACGATCTCGGCTGTCTGTGAACCCAATCACATACTTATTTAATCGCGGAAAAACGGAAGAAGCGCCGAGCCGCACACGGTCGCCTTCACCAGAAGGGCGTCGTAAACGCGGTACCAGCGTTCCGATTCCGCCGATCCCTCTTACGAACAACCCGCGAGGGGAGCTCATATTCTCCTCGCGCGTCGATCGCAATTTCCGAGAATCTTATGAACGATACCGTACAGCGTTTGAGCGCAAGAGGGAGGAGCGTGAGCTGTACGCACTCGCGCAGACGTGGCGTGGGTGGCACGTTTGGCCTTGGAATTGGATGAGACGGTCCCTCCCCCAGCCTGCCTCTTACGTGCGAGAACACGCCTCGATGTCGATGAGAGGGCGAGGGTCAGACTCGGAAAGCAATTTGAGCACTCCGAGCTCGTCTAGGCGTCCTAGTCCTGCACCCGGTTCTGTAGGAAGGAGTAGAGGGGGCGCAATGGGTGGTGGCAGAAGTACCTCACCTTCGAGCAGTATCCCTCGGCGGCTGACTCCGGACGGTGCCAAGTCAGACAATTTCAGCTTTCTGCTATCGAATGACGAGAGCTTCGGATGATAGGGTGCGGGTGCCGAACTCTCTTCTCTCACACTGTTCCTTGTGATGTCCACCTGTAGGCACGATATGATTCAAAGACAATGAAAGCTGTATTGCCTCTCGTTACTTCGGTTCGCGCGAGTACCCAAAAGTTTACTTCTGCGTATCGATGCGTCTACCGGACGTGGCATGCCAGCGTGAGTGGGACAATAAGTTGACTTTCGCAAGCAATCAAGCTCTCATAGTCTCATTTGTCATTTGACCTTTCCCTCCGGGGATTTCGTTTCTCTTGATCGTGCCATACTCCGATCTAGCAAGTTTTCTCGATGAAGGACTATACTGTTTTTGGGTCCGTGAACCTACTGTCCGTCATTTCTGGCTGTCCTGCTGGACTTCGTCTCGGCACCGTACAGGCCGCCCATCGATTTCATTTCCTTCCGTATAGCTTCTGCTGCGCATGCGACAAGAGACAATGACCTTGCTCTTTTTTTCGGATTTTGAATTCCGTCAGGATAACTTCCTTACCCTTTCCTAGACTTCATCGGCAACTTCGATAAACGTCCTGTACCCGGGAGTTCGGCGATTGCATCGTTCCCGAGTCGTTCGCAATAATAGTTTGAAGTGGGACCGATTTTGCTCGAGGGAGCTTTCTCGTAAAGGGCTATTTACGAAGGTGCATCAAAGGTCTTGAGTAAGTTCACATGAGTGAAAAGAATCCGCGCCATTCACACCTGATTCTAAGCGGCATTTAAGAACTTGTTCCATCCCCAGGTAAGTAGTTGATTTCATACTTGTTAGGTACGAGATAGGATTCCAGCGAAAGTCTTTCGTAGGGAATAGAAAGAAAAAAAAAATTGATAGCGAGCAGGCGAGTCCGGAATTCAACTCGCACGTCAATACGCCCACTGCATCCTATCTAAGGTTGATCTCAGATGCTCATGAGGTCTGCCATCAGGAAGAACCGGAGAGTCGGCGAAACAGCCTTGAGGCGTACGCTTATCCTCTTTGCCTTTCCTACCTCTCTTGAAGAAGTTTCAGGGACTTGGTGTACCTAGTCAGGCGCTCACCAACTTGCCCCAGCTTGATTGGTATGGTATAGGATCTTCTCGTCCTCCTTTGGCTATACCGCCCTCAAACCAGACCTCTCCGTCAGTGCAAGATCCGGTCTATTATTGTTGAGGACGCCGTGTCTGCACAGCAAGTGCCGTAACTGCCGTAATCATACCCCACCAACCTTGCGGAGCCTCACTGAGTTTAACCTTCAATCAGGCGTGGGGAGGAGCTACCCGTTTACATCGCAAAGCAGATATTTGAGGGTCACAATTATAATATCCAGACTTATCTGAAGCCTGTGTCTGTCGACATCTGGCTCGTTATCTGTACTGTAATGAAGTACTAGCTCCGGTATTTGCTGGAAGTATCCGTAGTCATCTTTCGGCACATTGTGTACCTTGGCTTCCCATTCGGATTTGCCAGCGAAGACATCCCGTATGACCCTGTCCATGGTGCAGGTATTTCTCGCACAAAAAGTACCGAAAGGAATTCGCCCAACGCGATAGGTAGTGGAAAAAACTCCAAGAGCAACAAGCAAAATTGCTCAAGTTTCCCACAGATACGTGTAGGCCTTATCGGATGTACAAGTAGGTCTCCTGCTTTAAGACTACCTTGTTTGATCTATATTGTATCTTCTGTGTTGTCTGTTGTGTTCACCATTTTCGATTACATTGTAGTAAGGCAAGCCTGAGCAAGTTTCCTTTCACATCCGTCGAGTGGTCTACTAGGTCAGTACCCCTTTTCATTTTCATTTACGTCGTCACGATGAAATACTGAGTATCGGAAAAGTTAACAAGTAAAAAGTACATCCAGTAGCGAGCTTTAGAGCTGAATTAAAAGGACTAACGCCTCTAATCCAAATCGGGAGTAAAGTTACCTTTTGAGGATCAGTTTAGTCACGATTGCGTAATAGAAGCTACTATGAATGAAAATTTCTCTTCATTCTGACCGACCAAGGGTGGCTTGAGACTTCATTTTAGCAAGCAACCAAACACTTTCATCTACATTCTTAGCTTACGAAGTATGCCTTTCAGCCACCATTCGCACTCTGGACAGTTTTGCAAGCACGCTTCTGGTACTCTGGAAGAAGTTGTTCTTGAGGCGATACGACAGAAATTCACTATTTATGGATTGTCTGAGCATGTACCCCGTTATCGCTTGGACGATCGATATCCCGAGGAGGTAAGGCAGCTTTCAGATGGCCTTCAGTACCTCTTTTCTCGTCCTTATTCGATGTATCTATTTTGCATGCGTGGTCTGGGATAGCAAGAAACTAGTCTTGAAGAACTAGAAGGCCAATTTGACAATTTCGTAGAAGAGGCGCATCGACTAAAAGGCGCCTACTCTTCTGTCATCACTCTTCTCGTCGGAGCAGAGACAGAGTACATCACGCCAGAAGACTTGCGCCATTTACCGAAGGTGTTAGAACGGCACGAAGGGAAAATCGAGTACCTCGTCGGCTCTGTCCATCACGTCAATGAAATTGCCATCGATTTCGATAAGCCTACTTTCGAACGCGCTCTCCAAAGCTTAAGCGCCAAGAAAGCAGCTGGAGATCCCACCGTCGAGAAGTTTCTAGAGACTTACATCGATGCACAGTACGATCTAATCACAAGGTTCCAGCCTGAGATCATCGGTCATTTCGACTTATGCCGCTTGTATACTCCTGATCTCGATTTCCGGAGCTTCCCCGGTGTCTTGAGAAAGATTAAGCGCAATATATCCTATGCTTGCGGTTATGGAACTCTGTTCGAATTCAATGCTGCTGCTTTTCGAAAAGGTTGGGTTACTGCTTATCCTGGCATTGATATCGTGGAGGTAAGCAGGAGTTACATATCGTGGTGCATGTAGCAGATGGCATCCGGTCCGATCCGGAATGCAATGAAATGCACGCCTCGTACTTACGATTTGCACATTTTCAGGAGATACTCAGAGTTGGTGGTCGATTCACTTTATCTGATGATAGTCACGGTCCTCATGCCGTCGGACTGAACTACGACAAGCTATACGCGTATCTGCGCGAGTTAGGCATCACCGAGTTATGGTATCTTCAGACAGACGGCTCGGTGCAACGCGATAGGCGTGCTAAACCTTTCAAGCTAGAGGGGAAATGGTGGTTGAATGAATTTTGGAGAGCTAGAGGAATACTGCTGTAGTCTTTCAGATTGTGTTCGCTCAAACCTGCTGTTTCTACAACTACGTCACACACGCGTTTTAGGTGGTACCACGGAGGAACAGCCAGTGCCCTCGGCACAGTTATCCGGAACCGTTTCTCGTCTTGCAACAAAAGATTTAACTCAGAATCCGGAAATTGCCATTCGACCACAGAAGAAGTAGCCGGGACTGGAATTGGATGATGCCGATCGGAGTTTCTTACTGCAATACGGGATGCCACTGCTTCGTCTTTCGAGACAATAATCTTCTTTTCGTCATTAGAGTACCGAGAGTAGATCGGAACAGTGCCGCTGTTCCTCCACGGCAAACCTTCTTCAACTCGTATGTTCTATCAACAGTTCAATTGTTCACTTATCTGATTGTTCTTTTTTCATGAGTCTATCTGAGCAGTAAGCCTCAAGCAGGGACCATCACAAGTACGCTATGCTAATAACCAACACGAAGCAATCGAGTTACTTCTCGCTCAATGGTCGTGATGGCCGCAAAAAATACCTCATTAGGGCAATTTCACCACACGTATGTGAACGCATCTACGTCATGAACAAGCCGTTCTATGGGTCTGATAAAAGTTCCGATACTCGCTGGATTGGTATCCAGAAATTTCGATCAGGCCACGAAGAATGATAGGAGCATCCGACGCGAAGCTTTTCAAACGTTTGTATGAGGACATGCCGCAACGCGGAGTTTGATGTAAGTAGCATCCCTGTCCGAAGAAAATTAATTGAGCTTCGGACCGTGTATCATGCGCACCAACTTTGGACGCAGCTTTGGATGTGTTCAGAAGTCCACGCTAGGTTATCACGAGTTTCAGAAGACATAAATCGAACTTAGAGGTGTTGAAATCTATCTATGGCAGAGTCCCGAATTACCAGACGCTTTTTGCTCGTCTGCACTTAGTCCGACCACATCTTCATAATGGGTCGACATATCTGTGTCTCGATTGTGTGAAAGCCAATGTATTTAGTCAGTTCATGGCTTTTCTTCCTGAAGGACTTCCAGGGATGGAACGCGGTTTCCGTTGTGATCATCCCGTGCCAGACTTGGAAAACTCTGATATTAATTAACCGCGTTTTCATTGGAGTCAATCGTCGCGTTTCTTCCTCCTATTCCTACATTGCCTCATACTGCACCTTAATGTCAAGTAAACAATAATCTGAGGTCTTCAAAGCTTCTGTATGACAGAGACCGCATTTCAGACGGACGACTGAGGAGTCGCCAAGCTAATCTGAACGTGTACTAAGGATAGGACCGTTGGCTCGAAAGAAGCGACCATCGTGGAAAGGCTCAATGGCTACATTTCCGTAGCATAGAAGGACCAGCTGACGTTACAGCGCATATGATCGTTCAACGAATCTCTTGCGCACGCGAGGTACGAATTAATCTCTAATTCCCCTCAGCATATGCCAACATAATGCTATCAGATCTTTATCGTCATATCTTCAAAATTTGCAGCAACACTCGTTAGGCTAGACATTCAAGCTCCGCAACGCAATCATCGTTAATCTTTCGAACTTACCGCCAGCATGTTTCGATATCGTCTTGTTTCCGGGACACGCACATGCTCCGAGGCACTGACTGTAACACGCGTCATCTACCCGAGATATACCGTTTTTTATGCCACACAGACCAAAACATGCAGTAGCTCTCCGGGCTTAAAAGGAGGAGTGAACTGGGACCAAAGTTATTCTCATCCCCTTAAATTTCAACCAAAGCATACTTAGACAATAACTCGCCATCTATGTGAGCTCCCATACTCGATATTCAGCGCCAGTTGTGCTAATGCTTGGATTTCACGAACTCTTGAAGACAATGTGCCACAGAAAAGTTCCGTATAGATCTTACTCCTGCGGGCATTCCTATCCTGACAGTGAAGGAGAATTAGTAGGTCCTAGCTTCGGGGTGTAATGGCTGCTACTTACATGCCTTCGTTTCTTGTAGATCGACTGTAGGAACAGATACTGTCGTTTGTCCTCTGTGCACCCAAACGGTCCCCGTCAATCTTGCGGACCTGAGTGCGCCACTAAGTGCATGGGAGCGTAAGTATACCTCTACTCGCCACTACTGCTTTAATAATACCTTTGTAACCATTGTTCTATAGTCGCATGCCACCTCAAGGTTATACTGCCGTCACTTACGACGAGCCGTGCTACAAGTGCCCCGATGATTGAGGATGCCGTCTTGCGATGGTATTTCCTAACAAGTAGCGCGATGACTCAAGGAATTATGAACAACAAGAATGAGATTTGGAGAGCCCTCTGACCTATAACTAGATCTGATGTAAACCAGTTGACCTGTGTCTTGAGTTCTGGATATTTTTGAAAGAATAGATTGAATAGTATTACGTTTGAAGAATTTTCTTTGCGCGGATCGAAGCTTATCAAAGGGCGACGATCCCACGCTTGTTCGGTGTGCCTTGATCTGCTCCTTGAATTGCAACCATTATCATGTCCTCTGATATAACGCAAAAAATCGCTTACCTTCGAACTTTACCTTCAATTCGAGAGCGTTGCAATAAAGTTCATGCTCGCGCCACCCAGAATAAACTGCATTACTTTGAATATCACCCCGAAAGGGAAGAGGAGACAGTAGACTTTTGCTTGGATATAATACAGGTATGGCATCTTTCGGAGAAGGTATCCGAGATATCTTCGTTCATAAGTTTATCCAGCGAGATTATCCTAGCATTGACTCAGTGAGAAAGTTGCTTTAATCTATGCAGAGATGATCCCTCATTTCAAGTCTTTAAGATTCCGCCTCATGGGCGTTGGAGGCATCTCGACGCTGGAAGACCGCGCATTGAACCCCTAATCACCAAATGGAAGGCGTCCCTGCCACAGCCTGATGCGAAGGAAATATGCAAGCGCCTGATCGATTTGTTTCTAGTGTCGGTGTTGCTTGATGCGGGTGCAGGCAACGTCTGGAAGTACAAAGAGCCAGGGACTGGCCTGACGTTCAGTCGGTCCGAGGGCCTCGGTGTCGCGAGTTTCCACATGTTTGATCAAGGCCAGTTCTCAGGAGATAGCACCCAGCCCCACAGAGTCGACGGTGAGAGTTTCAACTATTGCATGGAACGAAGTACAAGATTTTAATCAATTCACAGCTGTTGGTCTTTCGCGTATCACGCCACAGGTAATTGGAGCTGCTATGCAAGTGACAGAGGAAAATACTATGGATGGACTTGAAGGCAGAGCAAACCTTTTATCGAGACTAGCAGACGCTCTTCGTTCAAATTCCAAGTATTTTGGTGATGATGCAAGACCGGGGAATCTTATAGGTTAGCATCACAACTGTTCAAACAGTGGCATCCGTAGTTGACGTTTTGATTCGAAGATTATCTGGAGTCGCAATCCACCGCGACTGATGGCGGTTCTCGGAATGTACCTGTTTCCGCACTGTGGTATGTTCTAATCGATGGTCTACAGTCAATATGGCCAGCATCGCGCACAACGTTGGGCGGTGTACCTCTCGGTGACGTCTGGCCCTGTGCTGTACTGCCAGTCACAGAAGAGGGCGAGAACTTCGTACCGTTCCATAAGCTCACTGGGTGGACGACGTACAGTCTACTCGAGCCTCTTCAGAAGATTCTGAAGTGGAACTTCACGGGTCTTGAACACATGACGGGGCTTCCCGAATATCGTAACGGTAGGCTTTTCATCGTCGTCAACGCTCTACGTATTTAACTGTGTAGGTGTATTTACGCAATAGGCGGTCTGCTAGTAGACACTGGGGTCTTAACTTTGAGGTCTGGTGTATTGCCAACTTCTTTCTATCCGGATCCTTCCTCAACTATTCCGAAGCTTTCGCCTTCTCATCCCGCCATTATTGAATGGCGCGCTATGACCGTCATCGAACTGTACGTTGTGCCCTTCTTGGATCCATTGGATCAGCTGACATCAGGTATAGAGACCGCATTGCGGACGGAATCCGCGCAAAACTCAGTCTTACCCCGAGTCAACTGACTCTTGCCCAGGTTCTCGAAAGTGCCACTTGGAAGGGCGGCCGCGAGATTGCTGCCCAGAAACGTCCAGAGACAAAGGGACCTCCAATTGAAATCGAAAGTGACGGAACGATATTCTAATGCATAAGCAAGTAATCGAATTACGAATTCCAATGGATCAAAAACAGATTCCAGTAAAACAAAGTATAGATCGGCGCAGAGCCCGAATAGATGTATTAAATTAAGGTTGTTATGAAAAGAGAGCAGTATTGCAAGCAAGTCCATGGAGAAAGTCAGACGATGATGATGTGTTAGATGGTTCAACGTCGCTTCTTGAGTTCTCGCGCAAGACGCAGGGATAGAACGAAGGCGAGGGCAGCCGCGATCCCTCCTATGCTGTTTACCCGAGATTCGTTAGCATTCAAGAGGCCGACGCGAAGCAAAGCAAGACGGTAGGCTAAAGAGAAACTTACCGAAATACAACAGCGACCGAATTAGTACCGCCCGATGCCGATGCATCTCTAGCATAAATTAAAGCAGAGTCCACGATGTCCGATACAGCACCACCACCAACACGACCGGAAGTGTCTGTACTGCTGGCAAGCGTGTCGTTTCCCTGTCCTGGAATTCCAAGCCCCGGATTGTGTCCTGGTCGAACGGACTTAGCAGGATCAAAGAGCGCGAAGATCAGGGAAGTGAATGCAGTTGAGATGAACTGCGGGATGACAATGAACAGATTGTGGATGCCCTGTGTTTGTACGTGTAGAGATGAAGCAGGTCATGGCGTAAATTTGTTTAAGTGCGATGAGCAATGATAATGAAGAATGCAAGGAAAACGCACGATGATGATGCCTGACTTTGCTTGCAGGCCTCCGGGCCGCTTCCGCGAGGCTTCTTCCAGTCCGTGTTCAACCTCCGAGTAAAACGTACGTCCGTTGGGAGTGTCCATATGTAGGTCAGCGTGGCTCTGTCGGGCTAGTCCGTTACCCAGTACGCCAATTGCACGTGGATTTATGGCATCTGCGCCGTCCGGTCTGATGCCGTCGAAAGAGGAGATTTGTGACTCCGAGAGCGAACTCCGACCATTGCGGACTTCTTCCACAGATATCCTACGTGGTTTGTGTTGAGCATCCTCCATAAGGCCTTGCCGTTCATCCGATTCAACCCACACGACTTCGTGCTCCTCAGAAATAGGTTCTAGAGATGCAGGCTCGATCCGAGTGTCCGAAAGTCGAATCGATATAGGTTCTCCGTCATCATATAATTCTTCGTCAGAGGAAGCAAGGATCTCCTCAGCCAACTGTTAAGCGATGAAAATTAGCAGCAGATCTTCAATTAACTAGTGAGGACGTGCCAATGAAAAGGGCGCCCATTGCGTAATTGCCCATGAAAATCCGACCAGAGTGACGAGCAGTGATGCGCCAGAGACAGTAGATACAAAACTGGAAGGAGTAGCATTTTTAGAACCCGTCACATCGTAAGAAAAATTGCTTCCTTACAACGTTGCCCACATACAAAATGCAAACAGAATATGCGAAAACGCCCATAACTCGCTCAGATGAACAATCTTTATTCTGTCCAATAGCTTCCCAGTGGCCGACTCAGAACCCCGAGAGTCGCCCTCGGGCTTAACAAACAATGGCAGGAGGAAATTAGCCGCCAAAGCAACTAGGCCGTGATGGAATAGCGCTCGCGAGCCGATAATGTCAGCATGCTTTTCTTGCAAAGCCGATTCTGCGGCGCTTGCTGCCTCTGGTAAACCTTTCTTGTAGATGTCACCAACATATACGGACGTGTAAAATAGGACGGGGAACCAGGCGAACCATGCACTGGACAAGGAACTCAATGTCAGAAAGGAAAAGTGCTTCATCTTGGTGATACTGACAGGAACTGTATGATGCACTGTGAAGAAATTTGTCTTGGTCAGAATATTCATAACTTGCATCTGACAACGTACAATTTGGCGGATAATACGAGGTAAAGTCAATAAATTATCCCAAATTTCTCGGATTTCTTGGCGAAGCCCCTTTTTACCCTTTCTGCCGAATACCTTATTAGCCCAAGGAATAGAGAATAATAGCCAAACAAAGAAGTACATACGAAGAAGATACAAGCACTTTTTCCTTCACACATGACGCCGTCCAGGCCTGCGTGGATAGGAGAAGCACGGCTGCAATGACAGATAATACTTGCAATTCGGAATCGCCGAGAAACGAGAATACGCTTGTAAGGTCGACATTTCCGCTGGGAATGTTTATTAGTATTTCCAACCGTACCACATATCTCTGAATTGCTCACATGAAGAATCCCAGTACGCTACCCAGTCCCAACATTCGAGCAGCCCATGCGTTACCATCTGGCTGCTGAGAAGCAGGTATGGTATCGACGATCAATGCCCGGTCAACAGCCTGAACTGCATTGACCGAGAAATCGAGCCCGTAGAGTGCAAATACGGCGAACAATATCGTCAAAACATTATTCTACCTTGGAGTCAGGACAAAGACAGGAAAAGACAAGCCAAGGCACGCACTACAGAACTGCCTCTCGAAGCGAAAATGGAGACGAACTCTCTGGTATAGCCTAGAAGCAGCATCGAGCCTGCACATATCAGAGACGCGAGCAGCATGTAAGGTCTTCTTCTTCCGAAGCGCGATTTCGAATGGTCCGCAATGACACCTGCATGGTACCCATTTAAAGATCTGCTTACACAAGTAACTTCTATTACTTGCCTATTAGAGGTTGTACGAGTAATCCTGATAATGGACCAGCCAGGAATGCTATGGCTGTCCATGATTTTGAAAGTCCTAGTCTAATAAGATACGGTGACGCTTTGTCGGGTGTTCAGCATCTGATCTCTCTTCAAGATTGTTCATAAACTCACCTTGAGACATTTCTACAGACCACAATACTTGCACACCCAGCAATCCTACAGTCAGTATTGGTAGCTGTAACCATCGAGGTCCAAGGATTCTCGAAACTCCCGACCACCGTACTTCGCCTTCCTCTCCATCATCTGCAACTGCAAGCGCACTGAATCCAGTCATGCTGGTGAACTAGCTCTACCGTTTTATAGCAGCATGTATAACAAATAGAATGTCTCGATATTTCGTCTGTCGATGAGCGAGTTGTGGCGAATCTTTGTCTTGGGCGTCGTGAATCGTGTCCTAAACCTAGAGAACGTGATGTGCATTAATATTGCATATTACCGCATAATCACAAACAGAAGCGATTTCGCACGAGGATCAGCGTCTGAACTCTAATCTACCATTGAACATAGAATTATAAAATCTACACTACTTTTGCTGGAGCACGAATACACGCGAGCCATTCGCAGCTCCATGTCCCTTCATCTTCATCCAACGACCGAGACGCGGCTCACGTCCGAGTCCGGCAACAACCACGACGCTCTGTTTCTCCTGTTTCCCCTTCGCCGCATGGACAACATCCCCATTCACCTGCTTCTCCTCTTCGCTCGTTCTGGTTTTCTTGTTCGAAAGCCAGGTCCATGCGTCGGTCGTCGTGCTCGGCATCAATAACACTTGTAAGGAATTGACTATGCCTGGCGCCGGGAGTGTTCCGATAAGCACAAGGCTCAGTGAACGAGCCTTATTCGACGAGTCGACGGCAATTTTCCACAGTCGAATATCTCCTGACCAAGAACCTGAAGCAAGGACGTCTCCGTAGCGAAGACATGAAAGAGCTGTTATCCACCGCGGAGTGGAGACAATCCCCTCTGTCTCAGAATACACTTCGTGCATCCCGTGTGCGAGAGCTTGCGTGAACACGGGCTTTTTCTTCGCGGTTGTCCATACTGACATTGACCTAAACATTTTTCAGACCTTTCATGCTAAAAAGATATAGATACGCTGCTTACCCACTATCACCACCACTGACAAACGTGATCTCATCTATCATCGCTACGCAGTCCAGTAACCCCTCCTCGTACCTCTTCTCAACATCCTTCTTTCGTCCACCTGCTTCCTCTTCTTCCTCCAGACCTTCTAATCCTCCTTCTAATACTTCACGAACTTTGCTCTTGCTTCCTCCACGGAAGACAAGCTGGGTCTCTTCAACGACCTTCCAGAATCTGACAGTTCGATCCCGAGCTCCGACGCTGACGGCAGTCTCAGCTCGTAATGTATCGAGATCGACTACATGGTCTTGATGTCCAAAGAGCGTGTCGACATAACCCATCACATTCGGAGACAGGTCGAAAAGTTTTATTGTTCGGTCAAGAGAACCGGTATATAATTGATTGGTGCCCTTCCGAAAGGCTAGGCACTGAGGAACGTTAACTCAGTGAATAAAAGATTGGTCTGAATGAGACTCGTACGGAGATAGTATCTTTATGCCCTCCAAAACTCCACATCCATTCACCTTTCTCGACATCCCAAACGACAAGCTTCCTGTCCTTCCCTGCACTCGCAAGGATCTTTCCATCATCACTCACAGCAAGCGCAAGCACCTCGTCTGAATGACCATGTACTATCGATTCGGCCCTCTGTTTTCCTTTTCCTTCACCGAATGTGGAGGGTTTGATTTTGTAGAACGTCGATACGGACTTTCCTGTGAATAGATCCGTTCGGACTATATTGCCTTCCTTCCCGGAAGTAAATAGATATTTTCCATTTGAAGTCGCGACTGCACAAGTGACAGCTTCGCGATGTCCTCGCGTCCTAACATATAAAGGTTCGTCTGGAATTGATAGCTGGATGCATCGTTAGTACGAAGTAATTTATTGTTCCACGGAAAGACGTACCGAGTCTGCTATGAACTTGTGCATCTTCCCGCTGTGTTCCATAGCATCTTGTCGCAATCGCGACGCGATAATTTCACGATCGAGCTCAGCGGCATCGACTTCTCCGTCAGCTACAATTAATCTTTCCTTTTAGCCACCCGCAGCAAAGCAATCCGCCAAAGAACACACCAAGTCCCTCTTTCAGGTTATCCAAATACACTTTCGCAAGTCTAAGGCGCTTCTCTGCAGGGGTCTCAAGCTCGTCTTCTTCCCCGCTGGCATTCTCATCGTTCTCTGAGGCTCGCAAATCCAAGTCATCATTATCATCCTGTGTTGCGTCGGAATCAAGCTCTTCGTCCCTTCGTTTTGTTTTCCCGTCCGGTCGTCCCTTTCCATTAACCTGCTTTTTTGAAGTAGACGGTTCTTTCGAGTTAAATGAACGTTTTCGTTTTCGAACCTTCTTAGAGACGAAAAATGAGTCGGGCATGGCCAAAGAGAAAGGAGACGTGAAGGTAAAGAATTTCTCGTCTCGGAAATCCGAACTTTTTTCCAAGTTTACTGTCCGCCCAAATCTTTTTGCACACGTGACGGATCTCCAGTCTCGTGACTTGGTTTTTCGTCCAATCAACGCTCTCTCTCCTTGACCAAAACATAGAATACACCTTCTCGATCTTCCTTGCCTTTTGGAAAGTTTAAAGAATCACAATCAGACATGGAAAACTCGAAATATCCGCCTGGAACCGCTCCTATAAAACCCGAGTAAGAAGATATTATTTTTATTATTTCTTCCTCCGCTCTCAACTCGGCACCTATATTATAGATATCGTATCTCTTTAGAGCCCCGTACAATTATTGATGACGATGCCGCTGAGAGCAAGTCAAGTCACGTCAACGGCGGTCGTCATGCTATTTCTCAGGAAGATGGAGGACAAGACACATTACCGCCGGGCAAGCGCCATAAAGTGTCGAAAGAGGAGAAGAAAAAGCGCACTGGGGCCAATAAGGGTCGGCGATTTGGAAAGACAAGAGATGAACTGGAACTTTGTTGGAAGGTTGCTAGAGGAGATGTATGTGAGTTCGGTAGCGAGTGAGTACGCATATATTCCAATTTTCAGAACGAATTTTAGTGATGATCCTTTGTAGGTGTCGTATGACGCATGATATAAATGAATATCTTGCGAAAAAACCTAGAGATCTATTGTTTCCGCAAAACATTGACGCCGTACCTATCCCTGGGTCTTCTTCAGAAGAGCATTCCGTGAAAGACCCAGAATTGACCGATTCGTATTATCCTACTTCCGTGGATCCTTCATCATTTTGTCCTCTCTTCCATGCCAAAGGAGAATGCAGAAGCGGATTCAAGTGTCGCTTTTTAGGCGCTCACCTGAGAAAGTCGGAGACTGGAGAACTGGAACTTGTGAAGGATGAGGAGAAAGTAGCGAGGCGGAAAGTGGAGACTACAGAACTCAACTTCCTCCCTCATGATACTCTCAAACAGCTACGAAGCAAAAAGGTAAGCTAACATGTCGTTTGCATGTCGTTACTTGGCGGTTAAGTTATGGACAAAGTATCCTCTGCCGATTACAGATGCCTATATGAAGGAGCTGCAAGAATCGGAGAGTAAGAAAAGTACGACACGACAGACGATTGGCAAGACCACGTTTACAGAAGTGGAACTCACAAATTGCGATGACGACGAATCTCAGAGAGACTCGCCAGACGTACCTCTGCGGTTCAGTGAGAAGAAGCGACTTCATTGGCGAGGACTCACTTGTAAGCACTCGTTTTCCTTTGTTAAATTGTTTCTATTCGTGATCTTCGTTGTGTCAAACTAGACCTTGCTCCATTGACCACAGTTGGAAACCTAGTAAGGTTGCTTTCTTCGCTAAAATAGTCTCAGAATAACCGAATATCAGCCGTTCAGACAACTGTGCGTCTCGCTTGGCGCTGATATAACGTGCGGAGAAAGTGTGTTCTCGACATTGCGAGTTCTATTTCGCCACTGATCAGCTATCATAAGTGGGTCTGGCGCCTTCATTTCTCCAGGGCTCGAAAGAAGAGTGGTCACTGGTCCGTCGACACCCTTCGGAACGTGTGTTTGGAATTCAACTCGCGGGGAACAAACCTGGGATACTTACATCTACAGCTGAAATAATGGCACGCGAGTTCGGTTCTACAGGCATTGACTTTGTTGACTTAAACTGTGGTTGTCCGATCGATTTGGTGTTCCGTGCCGGAAGTGGTTCAGCTCGTAAGTGTCTTGTCTTTCGAGGACGCCGCTTTCTCTTGTAATGACGGTTCGGCTCTGTCTCTAGTTTTGGATGCTCCAGCAAAGTTGAGCAAGATTCTTATTGGGATGAACAAGGCGCTCGGTGAAATCCCTGTAACGGTCAAGCTTAGGACAGGCGTCAAGGAGGGCCGCAATACTGCGCACAAACTTATGCCACGCCTGGCTGCTGAAACAGGGATCGGTGCAGTGACAGTAGGTCTCATCAGCTTCTCGGCGAATCGTTACTGATTGGGATCATTTACGACTTAGCTTCACGGTCGCACCCGCCAGCAACGGTACACCAAATTGGCTGATTGGGACTATATTCGAGAATGCGTGGAAGCCGTACGGGCACGCGAGGCCGATGAAGGACGTACGACCCATCTTCCTCTGCATCATTTTACTTAATTTGCTCACTTAGTTCCTTGACGAAAGTGGCACCTATTCCGATATTCGGAGGCGGCGATGCATATTCGTCTCAAGGCTACTGGGAAAGTGTTGAACGTGGCGGTGTTGACGGTGTGATGGTTGGGCGAGGAGCCCTAATCAAGCCTTGGATCTTCACTGAGATCAAAGAACGCAGAGAGTGGGATATCAGTGCCCGCGAGCGTCTGGAGCTTGTTCGGAAGGTACATCAGCGTCTTTCACTCTTCCATTTACTCCTCAAACCTTGATTTATGCTCTATTCAACCATTAGTACGCTGAATTCGGGTTAAAGTCAGTCTAAACGTGTTTCATTGCAATTGTTTTGGTTTGAAGCTAATTACGGTGTGCCCAGTCATTTCGGAAGCGACACCACCGGAGTGAATACCACAAGGCGCTACCTGTGCGAAGCGCTCTCTTTTACGCATCGGTACATCCCAATAGGCCTCCTTGAGGTTCTTCCCGGAAGATTGAATGATCGACCTCCAGCATTTCGAGGTAGAGACGATTTGGGTGAGTCCTTCCGTCCCAGATTGCTAGTCATCAGGACTAAAGTGTTCGAACCGTATCACAGAGACGTTGTTGGCTAGCCCTGACAGTCGGGACTGGGTGAAAATTTCAGAAATGTTTCTTGGCAAGGCGCCAGACGGATGGGTCTTTACGCCTAAACATAAGAGCAATTCTTACGGCTCTGAAGAGAGTCAAGGATGACCTTTGCATCTTATCCGAGAAGCAAAAGCAGATTGACAATGCAAATGTGATCCACGACGCAACGTGTATTGATATTGGGATTTTACAGAAGAATTTTGCTAGGACTGCCGTCTATTTGACTTAGAAATAAAGATAGAGGTGGAAGCAAGGGCCCAATAGAAAGTAAAGTAGACGCAGAAACGAGCGAATGGTATACGGTCCAATCATGAATAATGTAAAGAATGTACGTTTTCAGTCTCGGAAGTCAAGCACTGCGATGATGGCACCAGTCTGGTGAAACATGTATGTTAGAAACTATCTTGAATGAACACCATTCCAGACTCACCTCATCCTCCTCATCTCGATGCGGCGGTATTAGTGTGGGTAGAGATCCAGAACGAAGTCGCGTGATCGAACCCAATTGAGATGAAGGCTCAAGCCTAACATACCCAGTGTGTTTATGAATTGAGTTGATTTCGCTAGGAGGAGCTGTGGTCGAGTGGATCGCCGAATGAGGCCGTGAGGGCGAAGGCATAGCACGGTCAGATCCTTTGACACCGAGAAGATCATACACGACGTTGTATAGATTATCGTTTGTGCTCGGCATTGCAGATGATTGAGCTGTATACAAAGGAAGTTTAGTCAACGCTAATAGCAAATGAGAAATGTTGAACTCACGCATTGACGTTGAAGGATGCGATGATGGGAAACCAGCTGTACTTGTAAGGATAGGCGGATCAAGATTGGGAAGCGGTGGAACTGGAGGGATAATATCTGAAGAGAACGTCGTCCGTGCACTCGACGAATGGTGGACGTATAGGCTTGAATTTGAGGATCTGTAACTAGCTCTACGATTGCTGTACCCGGAGAGACGCAATCCAGCTTTACTTGTGCGAGAACTGCTCTTCCTGGCGAGAGACACACGGCTAGACCGACGACTCGATGACACAGACTTAGGTCGCCCATAATCAGCGTGTTCGTAGGCAGCGTCGAGTTCACATTCCAGCTCTTCTGCTTTCCTCCATGCCTCATCACGTTCTGCGTACAAGTTTGTAACAGCCAACCGAAGCTTTTCCATCTCCGATGTCTGACGAAGGAGGCTTGAGTTCAGTTTACGAAGTGCTACAGCAAGCGCGCTCGCTTGATGTGCGTCACGGAGTCGATGCACCTGAGTAATTTGATCGTCAATCTCATGGAGTTGCTCAACAATCTTATCGCCCGCAGCAGTAACACTTGCAAGTTCCTCCGCATCTCGCACAACAGCCATTGAGTCTGTCCTCGGGTCATTCGATGAAAGGGAGGCCAAGCGCTGAATGATTGATCGCCTTCGCCTCACCGTGACCTTGTAGTCGTTCTGTAAGTCTGTTCGTCGGGACTCCAGCATGCTGACCGTCGTTGGCATTTCATCAAAGACATCCTGAGGAAGAAGCCTGATGGACGAAGCCTGTGCTGATTCTTCAATCGCCGAGCGCACGATAGCCTGTAGCTGAGTCGAACTGAATGTCCATTTCGCAGCCTCCAAGGTAAGGGCGCGCCACGGCACAGATGTAGTTTTGAACGTCGGCGTGCTTAGCGGTGTGACTGGTCTGCTCAATTGAGACTTAACTTTCCTTGCAGATTGTGATATTCCTGCGGCACTTTCACTGGCAGCTCGCCTGAAAGAGAAAGAGAGCGGTGCTGTTCCCTTCCCTGGAACGGAATTTGGCTGGCGTGGTCCAAATGGAAGTGGAGGTCGCATGTGGACAGTCCTTCTCCTAGGAACGGGCCCTAACAGAGGTGGTGATGGGCGAGATGTATCGGTCAAAGTCTGTACCCTCGGGATAGCGGTTATCGGAGAGCAAGGTGGAGGTTGCAACGGCGAGATCGGCGGGCTACTAGTAGAAGCGGATATTTGAGAGCTCGACTCATTCTTGACCGAATCGACTACGGCGACACTGCCAGTAGATAAGTCTTTCGTTGGCTCCGTGATGCATGGGGTCGAAGGGATGATAATGGGTTGAAAGGCTATGGCATCGCGGAAAAGCGATTTCTGACCGGCAATGGGCTGATTTACAGCCGACAAGATTGAATTCGAGCGTGACAGAGCATCTCTCAGAATATCTGGAGAAAACAGGACAGGCGTCTCGGGGAACGTCTGAGTACCGCCAGTACTAGGCGTATCCCCACTTCTAGGTTCGCATCCAGGCTCACAGTCCTGTACGTCATCCCTCCCTGCCTCATGGTCTACATCGCCATTTAGCGGTAAATAGCGATCACTCCGTGATGGCGTGATTTTAATAGGATTAGGCGGTGTGCCCGAGCCCTTTCGACGCATCTGACGACGGGATATCGGAGTGACGATATGTCCGTTCGGGATCAGCATGTCCAGAAGGTCCGGGGAACGGCATGATAGAGGAGACGGTGTTACAGGGCTAGGAGAGGGTTCCGGGTTAGTGACGCGAAGGCGAAGAGGCGAACATTGAGGCCTTTGAGGTCCAGTGTCTGTCGGGTTCAACACAGTGACTTTGAGAGTGCTCTGGATTTGCTTGTCATTCTTTGACTGCCGCTGACAGGTATTGGTATTGTTATTGTCGGCAGAAGCGGTCGTTTTTGCTTGTGGTGTATGACTTTGAGCTTCCTTTCGGGAGTCTCCTATCGGTCATCGTAAACAGCTGATTTAGGCGAACGAAATGATCAAAAAGAACTCACCTATACTGGTCACCATAGTTGACTTTCCAACACTTGCGCTTGTTGATGAAACCGACTCGCTCCTATTCCTGTTACGAAGGAAACCCGGACTGAAGACAGCCGGACCCTTTCCCTTCCCAGAGGGGCTCGAATAGGCGGAAGATGGAGAATCCTTTATGCTGTTGGACCTCGAGGTTCCGGGAGAGTGCATCCTGACCAGAGGAGGATGTCTCAGCGGGGCCTTCGGAAAGCCAGACGAGCTGCCAGCTGGCGCAGATTTTAATCCATGAACACTACTCATGCTAGCAGCAGTCATAGGCATCTGTGCTTCGTATGGTGAATCAGCGCTTCCTGCATAGCCACTTCTACCTCCTCCTCGAGAAGATGGTCCAGAAGATGGTCCAACGAAATCAAAGTCTTCGAGGAACGACTCATAACCTGGATCCAGGTTTCCAGGGCTCGCGTCTTGCGGTGAAAGTACTGGTCGCTTTCCTGGTGAAGAGTAAGGAGAAGCTGTATATTTGGAATATGTCGATGGTGTTGATACTGCAGATGGGAGCTTGAAAGGACTTCCAAGCTGAAACCGATCCGACTTGTCTTGGACATCCTTCTTCCCTGGGCTTGGAAAGGACCCGTTCACCAAGCTAGACGCAGGTTGAGACACCGACGCATTCGACACTTCCGCGTCTGTTTCTAAGATGCGCGAGACGCGGTGCAAGGCTGCCTGGTCAGTGTGGTCGAGCTTTTGCGCACTAGGTGTCAGGCCTGGTGGTCGCCGGCGCATACCGAGCGATCCCTCCCGTCGATGCCCCCTGATACTGTCATTACGAGGAGGAAGTTGCTCCTTAGGCATGACTTCGTTTTTTGCTTCAACATTTTCTCCATCTCTGCGCAGGAAAGGTGATGAGAGAACGAAGGCTTCAAAGGGAGGTAAGTCTAGTGCGGTCGTATCCAGCTTGCGCTTCTTCACAGAATGTGTTGAGCTCTTACGAGACACAGACGGTGATCTGATCGAACTCTCCCAGATGGCATCTTTCGGAAGGGTCGCAGAATCTTGCCGCGCCATGCGATTTCCAATCTCTTTTTCCTTCCCTGAAGGTTCTATAAAACCAGCTGTACGAGCTGAGAACGTGAACGTTTCGGCCAGCACATCACGCGCGGTAGAAAGTCCCGACACTGGCGATATCTCCGAGTCGGAAGCCCACGCTGGAGAATTTGAAGCAATAGAACGGCGGACGCGTGATGCGCGTCGCGACTTTGTGGATACCGTTTTCACTGGTGAGGCGGGAATTTTGATCGGTGCTACGGTGGGTAGCGGTGCCATTCGGCGCTTTTCCTGAGTTAGCCTCTGAGACCGAAGAGATGAGAACGTCGATATCGTAAGAACTAAAAATAGACATACCTTTCCTTGAGGGCTTCCATCCATGTTCAGAGTCCAGTCGGCAGTCTGTTGTTCCGAACAGAGGCGAATATTAGTACATCTGAACCTGACATCAACAGAACAGACTGAAATAAAACAGAATCCCATCGGTATGTGGCATTTCAAGGCGTTGTCGCCTTGGTTCGAATGATGGTGGAAACGAGACGATGCGGAAGATGATAAACTGAGGTCTCAACTTCAGATGTCCTTAGGACGACTGAATTTGTGAGCTCTCAGAAGAACGTAAAGGATATAGAGAAGGATCCGGCTCGATATCGTAACCGTACATTCCATGTACAGGCCAGTATAGCACCACCTGTCCCAGAGAAAGTGAAGTCAGGAAAGGGAAACTCACCTGTGAGGATGACCTTACGATGCCTACTTCCCTTTGGGAACTCGACGTGCTTCCTTTTCTATATCTGAGGTATTCTTCGGGAAGCGATTGCAACAGAGAGTCGTGTTTGAATTCCAGCTGTATCTCTGGCGAACGGGTAGGAACAGTCGGCGTCTCTATCGAGGTAATACCTGCAACAACCTTCTTCTCCATTGCTGCAGCCCTTTCATTCAGAGCGGAACGCTGTGCTACCGGTTTCTCAGCGATTTCTCCAATATTCCCGGGAGACATGAACGAGCCCGATCCCCGCGAGACTCGTCTGTTTCCTCGCGTTCCGGATCCGCCATTGCCGCGAATGGATCCCTTCTTCCTTTGCCGCTTTTTGCGGCCTCCCATGTTGATGAACGACAACATACTGGATGGCGGAGAACACGGAAGCCAAGCGGACGCCAGGGTGGATAGCCTTTAGTAGTTCGATGAGAACGGGACCTAGAAACACCGAGTGAAGTATAACCGAAAGCGTCTCGGAGACGATGGGACCAAGCGAAGCGAGCAACAGGCAGCAACGGGGGACTTTCGGCGGAAGATGACGCGCGAGTAAAAGTATCTATACGAATGATGGAGTATTTAGAAACAGATGGAGGCAGTGCACATCTAGTATGAGGTGCGGTCTGCTTCCACCAGTTCCCACTGATCATTGGCTGTGCTTCCACACATCCACACCTGCCCATCGCGCTTTTCCAGACCATTTCCCTACAATAAGGAAGATGCAAGAAAGGGAGATTTTCCAGAGTTGAAAGTGCTTCATCCGAGTAGCGCCCGGACAGTCCGATCGGAATAGTTTAGTAGGTCAGGAGGCGAGGTGATAGCGCCTCCATTCCTGCCACCGATTCACACCATCCGAAAGAAGAAGAACGTTGGAGACTCCTAAGTCTACCCGCCATCTTCTATCGGAGTGATGCGTGACTGAGATCATCAAGCTCAGTCGTAAGCTGTGATGGACAAATTCGGAAGCATCCAGAGGATTGGATCAGCCGGTGTCTAAATTTGGCGCCTCGAAGGCGAAATGCAAACTTGATGTCGCTCGCAAATATTCTCTTCGGATAAGACATCCATCAAGATATCATCTGGTGGAAGAGGGTGCCGCATGATACTATTAAATGTGTGGTAAAATGAGCACTTTTCTCGCGCAAGAAACCTCGGGTTTACCAACCTTGACACCGTCAACGAAGACAGATTTAAATTTGATACAGGTCGCTAGTCCCTCGTTGTTACTTGTCGTAAGGCACCGTGATACACTTGGACGAGTCAAATAAGATATGACACGACACAGACAGTTTAGCATTCAAGTCAAACCTGATGGCGACTCGCCAATGTCAACCTTGCGAACGGCCAAGAGCTAGGAGGATAAGTGTAATAGGTCAAAGATATGCCGTCTGGAAGCGCATAAACACCTGCATGACGACGAGCGCGCTCCCTAATAGATTTTCATCGATGGACTGTCAGTTGAGGTGAAGTGCAGACATATTCGGCCATTGAACGACAAAACTCTCGCGCACAGATCGATCGGACACCGATGTGATAAACTGATTCCGCGAATAGGAGACATCGTCGCTTCCGAAGCATTTGAGGCTCGCATAGCAACGTTTCCCAGGATCGTCACGCAAGTCATATCCAAGCGAGGCAATTGAAATCCGGTCTGATGCAAGCTGATGGTACACGAAATCGATGCCACGTTAGTAGCTGTAATGAAGGCATAAACTCAGGGCTCTGCATGAGGTCGAAGAATCAGTGAGATCGGGCTGCATTGCAGTGTTCCACGCATTCTAGAGAAATCAAGATCGTTCAAGTGATTAGAGCGTCCTCCAGCTATCTTCCACCAGAAGTCAAGGAAAACCGAATAGAAAGTGGAATTTGTAGAATTTGAATCAGCATCAGCCCATCGAAATCCAATGAAATCAACGCACGACAAAGAAAGCATCGCCATGGGCTGCACAATTCTTGTTTTCCATGCTCTTGTGAAGATCCATGAGGAAGTTTGGAGTGTTGTGCATTACGGAAAGCGGCGACAGGTTTTTGGTGGCGCGAGGCAGGCGCTGCCGCTGCTTCATCATTTGGACTTTGATTGGGCCCATCAAAAGGTCAGGCATCAGACGCGTGTAACAGTCCAAGTACACACAGCATTAGATTGGCAGCCTGCACATCATTGGAAATTTTCCACGTCCAATCGATGATTGGGCTCTCATTCTGCCAGTGTGATATCGCTCGCCGGCCGGCACCCACGAGCTAACGGAGTCACTCATCCGACGGTCAAGCATCTGTGTAGAAATCATGATAAGTTGATCGGGACAATTGGGCAACCGAAACGCTACTCAAGACCCAGATTGAGAGCATTTACGATTCCTTGTCGAGTGAGTAGAAGAAGTTGGAGAGTTCAGTGGAGGCGAGTTTGGCGTATCTGGGATCACGGGATCGCAGCGATTCGCATTCCTGAATAGGAAGTACTCTCGACTCAAAATTTCCGGTTTGACTCGGTTTCACGTCGAGGTCGCGACTTTCGCATCGTCTTCAACAGTAGCAACTTGGAAAAATAGCTAGATCTGAGACTGGACCAGATAATGAGATATTTCTCGACAAGAGGCGATGGAAAGGAGTTATCGTTTGAAGAGGTCGAGCATTTTCTTCGACTCATCACCACAGATCTGTTAACCAACGTTCATCTAGACAGTCCTTACAGGCCTTGCTCCAGATGGCGGATTGTATATCCCCGTAGAGATTCCTAAGCTTCCGGATGATTGGCAAACAAAATGGTCTTCGTTCCCATTCCAAGAACTCTCACTCGAAATCCTCTCACTTTACATCAATCCGTCGGAGATCTCGCGAGACGAACTCCGCGCGCTCGTAGACAAATCGTACAGCACCTTCCGACATCCGAATATCACGCCGTTGAAGAAACTAAGTGATGATCTTTTTGTACTTGAGTTGTTTCACGGGCCGACGTTTGCGTTTAAGGATGTCGCTTTGCAACTTCTCGGTAACCTATTCGAGTTCTTCCTCATCAGAAGGAATGCACGAAGGACGGCCGGTGAGCCGAGGGAGCGTTTGACTGTTCTAGGCGCAACGAGCGGTGATACTGGCAGGTAAGTGTTCCCCGATTAAGCGCCTCACGGTTTCGTCTTGGATCTGATTGCATGCATGTATCTGCTCAAGTGCTGCGATCTACGGACTCCGCAATAAAGCGGATATTTCCATCTTTATTCTCCATCCAAAAGGGCGTGTATCGCCCATTCAAGAAGCACAGATGACAACAGTAACAGACGACAATGTTCATAACGTCGCCATGAAGGGCACCTTTGATGATTGCCAGGTGGGCGCCGCTTCCCCCTCACCTAGTCTATTCTTCAATTCACCAAGCAATCATCATTTTAGGATATTGTGAAAGCCTTGTTTGCCGACGGCGAATTTAACTCTACCTACCATCTCGGCGCGATCAACTCCATCAACTGGGCGCGCATCTTGGCGCAAACAGTGTACTATTTCCTCGCTTTCTTTCATGCTCGCCGTCTGTTACCTGCAGGCTCTTCCGCGGAGTTGCAGTTCGTAGTACCCACGGGCAATTTTGGCGATATCCTTGCTGGATATTATGCTAAGCGCATGGGTTTGCCCTGTGCGCGTCTGGTCGTGGCGACAAATGAGAATGACATCCTTGCGCGATTCTGGAAGAGTGGCCGATATGAGAAAAGTGCGTCTGTGTCGGCCGAAGGTGCTGCTGCGCCTGTGAACGGTGCTTCAGACGGCAAACAAGCTGCGCAAGCAGGAGGAGTTCGCGCAACGTTAAGCCCGGCAATGGACATCCTTGTGTCCAGCAACTTCGAGCGCTTGCTTTGGTATCTAGCATTCGAGGCAATTGGGGCAAAGGATCGCAAGGCAGCTTGCGATACCGTTGCAGATTGGATGAGCAAGGTGAAGAGCAATGGACGCGTCGAAGTGCCGACCGGTGTTTTAGAGCTTGCGCGGCGCGATTTCATTGCGGAGAGAATATCTGACGGACAGGTACGCGATCTTTTCTCTTGATGGTCGCTGAGATTGCTAAGGACGCCATTTATCCAGACGATTGAAACTATCCGCTCGTTCTACAAGTCATCACCATCTTACATCGCAGATCCGCATACAGCTGTCGGACTCGCCGCTGCAAAAACCATAGCTACCCGAAAGTACGTATTTGCTTCTGTATCTCGCCCTTTTATTTCCTTCATCGCACTCTCCTAGTCCGCCTTCGACTGTGCAAGTCGTTCTATCAACCGCACATCCAGCCAAGTTCTCGGAAGCAGTCACTCAAGCGCTTACAAGTGAGACTGGATTCAATTTCGAGCGTGATGTACTTCCAGAGGAGTTTAAGGGTCTGCTAGAGCGCGATCGTCGGGTTATAGACGTAGAGAAGCCAGACGTTACTTTGGTGAAGGCTGTCATTGAAAATGAGGCACAGAAAAAAGGGAAGGTATCTGGTCAAATCGGTGTATGAGCCCATACATTTACAGTAACCCAAAATGTTATTAGAGAGATGTACCAAAGTGTTTGTATGGATAGTCCAAGTCAACTATGCATGAAACAACTGAAGTAAAGAAAAGAAAGAGGAATCCGAGCAAAAGTCCCACGCAATTGCTTTATCTTATCTTATCTTCTTTTCTCAAAATTTTGACTTTGAATCGTGAACGATCTCAAGGCATGGCTGATATTCTCTTTCCGCCATGACCGATGAGGAGAATCCTTCTAAACGCAGGATAGTCGTTCTCATATCCGGCTCAGGCAAGCTTAAGAATAATTCTTGTGTGCATATATGCACGAACTGATGCAACATTGATTGTGCTTAGGAACAAACCTCCAGGCTCTCATCGACGCGCAAAACACTCCCTCGCTCCCAAACTGCTCGATAGTCCTCGTCGTCTCAAACAGGAAAGCCGCGTACGGACTGACGCGGGCAGCAAATGCTAGCCCTCCTATACCGACGGCGTATCTTGCGCTGCAACCTTACCTGAAGGCGAATCCGGGTAAATCACGAGCCGATTATGATGCTGAAATCGCGAAAATTGTACTTGATGCCCGGCCAGATCTGGTCGTGCTAGCCGGATGGATGCACGTCCTCAGCGAGGCCTTCCTCGATCCGGTTGAAGAAGGAGCTCGAGTACGGGGTAAGCCCATACCTGTCATCAATCTCCATCCTGCACTTCCCGGCGCGTTCGACGGTGCCAATGCCATCCAGCGTGCATATGATGCATTTCAGAAGGGTGAAGTCGACAAGGTTGGGGTGATGGTGCATCGGGTGATCAAGGAGGTTGATCGAGGGGAACCGGTTATTGTGAAGGAGGTCTCGCTCGAGAAAGGAGAGACATTAGAGGTGTTCGAGGAGAAATTGCATAGAACTGAATGGGAGGTTATTGTGCAAGGAGCTGCGAAGGTCTTGGAAGAAGTCCGGTAGCGAATGGTCTGGTCAAAATAATGGTTCAGTACTATATATATATGTTCGTGGAAGTCCTCGTCATCAACGGATTCTTGTTTCAGATGTCAAGCATGTACAGTATTGGCATCTTACATTAATGCGATAGTTCACATGCATATACATTTGCATGCCCGAAACAATAATGAGCGGACTCGAAACCCACAGAATATTCAGAAGAAAGACTCAGACTCGGAAGCAGCTCGGTGGTGTTCAGGACCTCATAAGATTTCATATTCTGGAGGATGAATCCAACTTTACACAAATACTGACCCTCTATACAAATCAGTTCTGAACCAAGATCCCTGCATGTATGTAGTTTCCGTTGATTTTTGTATGGAAGTAAATTTAGTGAAGTCGAATTTCTCATCTAAGTGGAAAGTAATCTGATAAAATACCGTGGGAAACTATCTTATCTCCACGCTGCTCGTAGGGCGTAGGTAGGCATCCGTCTTGCCTTCTGTCTCTCACCACCGCTATGTCGGACGTCTGCGAACCGGTATGCTCCAATGCAACGTAACAGAGGGTGTCGTTAATGTTGTCGTGATAGCACCATGACCTATGGGGAACATTGCTCACGTTAGGTCTCATAGGCGGACTCTTCGCGTCTTACGTTCCGCAGGTGAGAACGCTCCAAGCGAACGAGCCCGATGAATAGCTGACAGCGAGTTTCAAAACATTCAGCATTTCAAAATTATCAATAAGGGCTCTTCCGAGGGATTCAGCCCGTGGTTCCTGCTGTTGGGTGCTACGTCCTCCGCAGCAGGATGTTTGAATATGTGAGTGACGCAAACCTCCTTTCTTCTTGAAAGGCAAGTGAATTGAATTTATTAAGGTGGACGATGCAGTGGAATGTTGTGAGGTGTTGCCGGTACATCGTATGTGATTTTGTGCCTTTGGTTGAAAACACCGCTCATTTGCACGCGTAGAGCACGGGCAGCTGCATGGAATCCATGGGAGGCATTATCCAGGTTTCTCTTCAGTGGCTTCTCTTCAACGTAATGTGTGTGCTTTCTTTGGAGCTATGACCAAACCAAACTGATAAGCCTTTCAAGCCAAATATTATACATAATGTATTACCCACCCCACCTCAAGTTTAAGACTGTTGCCGTGGACGACATGCCGGTGAAGACGAATGCAAAGACATCACATTGGCGACTATCAGTTGTCCTTGCCTGGGCAGTCGCCTTACACATGTTCGTCTATTCCTCTTCAAGTTGTCTTTCATCATCACTCACAATTCACATTTACTTCACGCCGTGCACAGGGTGTTCTGCATCTTTGTCACCTTTGGTCTCCTCCTTTCCACCAACGTCAGCCTACCCGCGAGCCCCGCACAGGACCCGCGCATAGCAGGGTGGGCGACGTTCCTTGGACTTACTTCCGCTGCACTCGCTGCAATTCAATATTGTCCACAATTGTGGCACACATTCCGCCTTAAATTAGTTGGCGCACTAAGCATTCCTATGATGGTTATTCAGAGCCCTGGAGCGGCACTTATGGTACTTTCCATTGCTATGAGGTATATTTCTTCTTTCAATATCGCTCAAATTTTTGGCTAATATACCGCAAAGGCCTGGAACAGATTGGACGAGTGAGTTGCACGCTTGAAGTGTGATGAGTTCAGGCTGTAGCTAATCTTGCCTTTCAGGCTGGATCATGTTCGCCGTGTCGGGTATTATGCAGGCAATCCTCCTATTCATGTGCATCGCGTGGAAGATTCGGCAACGCCGTCTGCACATCGACGACTTCGGGCATCCTCTTCCGCCTTCCTCTGCCGAGCTTGGACAATCTACCCAGCCTATACCCCACTCGCGTTCAGCAGATGAAGAGGAACGAGGTGAGGAAGGTGAAGATGGACGACCACAACTTTCCGACGAGGAGATCGTCCGTGCGATGCTAGGTGAAAACACGCCATTGTTGAAGGGCAATAAGAGGAAAGGCTCTGGGTCGGGTTTCTTAAGGGTGTTCCGACGATGAATGATTCACGATTTACTTATGGCTTTCGAAATTGCTTTCCGATTCTTAATTCTGTTTCTTGTATCATAAACATCTGCATGACAGCGTTATTTGAGTAATTCTGACTTCGGCTCAGACCTACAAAATATTATTATGCTAGATGGTTGTCGATTTCGCCAATGCGACAGCACCATACCTCGAAACTGAGGGAGGACTTGATAACTGAATATTACGTAACACACGTCTCCCCCTGCGCGAAACGAAATTCTGCTGCGTGTCCCGCTTCAACCTCTTGTTCCTCGTACACCATGACAAGCCTCGTCGCAATCCTTGACCTCAAAGGAAAACCTCTCATACAGCGATCATATCGCGATGATGTACCAGCATCGCATGTTGAACGGTTTCTTCCTCTCATGTTGGACATCGAGGAAGAAGGACAACAGGTCACTCCGTGTTTCTCAAGTCAGGGTATAAACTACATGCATATTAGACATAGTAATCTCTATCGTGCGAATTCAAATACTCTTCATCTTTTTTCGTTTCTTATGATTATCGAATGTTGTCAGTTCTTGCGCTTTCAAGACGTAACACCAATGCAGCAGAAATCATCATCTTCCTGCACCGTCTCTCGTCTGTCCTTGTCGAATACTTCAAGGAACTTGAGGAGGAGTCGATACGAGATAACTTCGTGGTTATTTACGAGCTGCTGGATGAGATGATGGACTTTGGGTACCCTCAGACGACTGAGAGTAAAATCTTGCAAGAGTGCGCTTATCTTCTTGTTGTACTGCTGGTGGAAGAACTGACCTTTGGCTTGTTGCCACTGTCCAGGTATATCACTCAAGAATCACATCAACTGGAGGTGCAAGTACGGCCTCCTATGGCTGTCACGAACGCGGTTTCGTGGAGATCGGAGGGTATACGATATCGAAAGAATGAGGTGTTCTTGGACGTCATTGAAAGCGTCAATATGCTCGTATGTTGTCCTTCGGCGATATTGTTTCATTGAGCACTAAAGTGTATCATAGGTCAACGCTAATGGCAATGTCATTCGATCGGAAATTCTTGGTGCAGTCAAGATGAAGTGCTACTTGTCGGGTATGCCAGAGCTGCGACTTGGTCTGAATGATAAAGTGATGTTTGAGAGTACTGGTCGGAGTAAGTCGATGTTTATCTTTACATTATCGTTCCAATACTTACCTTTCGTGAAGCTGCGCGAGGTAAGGCAATCGAAATGGAAGACGTCAAATTCCACCAATGCGTACGGCTCTCACGTTTCGAAAACGACCGAACTATTTCCTTCATCCCTCCGGACGGGGAGTTTGAACTAATGTCTTATCGACTCAGCACGCCGGTGAAACCACTCATCTGGGCAGAAGCTGCTATCGAAAATCACAAGGGGTCGCGCGTTGAGTACGTCGTCAAAGTGAAAGCGCAATTTAAACGACGGAGTACAGCAAATAGCGTGGAGATTTATGTTCCTGTTCCTGATGATGCGAGTGCTCCGCGCTTCAGAGCTGCTACGGGTTCGGTGCACTACGCACCTGATAAGAGCGCGTTTGTGTGGAAGATTAAGCAGCTTGCTGGAGGACGTGAGTTCCTAATGCGTGCGCATTTTGCGCTGCCTAGCGTCCGCGGGGGTACGTGCGGTGTTCTTTGCTTCCGCATCCCTAAGTATCAATCTTCTTTTTGCTTGTATATGCAGAAAATGAACTGGAACGACGAGCACCTATTACTGTCAAATTCGAGATTCCTTACTTCACCGTCTCCGGCATTCAAGTACGATACCTCAAAATCGTGGAGAAGAGCGGGTACCAGGCTTTGCCCTGGGTACGATATATCACTCAACACGGCGATGACTACAGGTAAGCACTTTCTTCAATTTGCGCTTCTGCGAAAGATTAACGGTGTTTCATTCTTGCTGTTTTGTAGTTTACGAACAGCTCTCGAGAAAGGGAGCGCATCTTTTGTACCGATGTAGAAGTGGAAATTTATGGACGCGTGTAACCTGTAGCAATATCACCGTCAGCTGGGGAAATTCATCTGTGCTCCCTAGTTCGGCTTTGAAGCTCATCTTCTTCATCACTCCGACCGCAAGTTTCGTGCCTAACATTCCTCTACTGTGCCAGTGCCAGGGTCTTTTCTCCATGATTAGATCCCGGAAGCCTATCTGTTCTCGACTCATTTCATCTTTGACTAGAAATATGTGCCCAGCTACGTCCCTGAGCGCGTTGGATCTAAGATGCCCGAAGATGTTAGGGTTTGAAAATTGTTGGTATCCATGTGTGGCCAAACGTCACCTTCGAGTTATCTGAAACCAAACCGAATGAACTGCTTCCGCGCCAATCATTGAAGGTCAGTCGGGTTTCAAACAAGAGAGTAAAGAGCTCTCGATTCGATTTTGGGACAGATCACAAAGTCCAACCTGACTACAGTGAGGATATTGTCATTGCAACACCTCACGTACGGATTTTTGCTCCATGCGCGACTGCGAGGGAATGAATAAAGTCAGATGAATGAAGCATTACGTTCCCTGTTGGCTAGCTTTCGTAAGGAGCAGGACTTACTAAGGCCCGCTTTCAAATCCTCACATGCCTTTTTCGCCTCGGTAAACAACCTTGACTTCACTTTCTCCTTTCCCTCATGAAGGAACTCGCCTGGCAAGACTAACAGTTATTATTTGGACTGCGAGACAGATGGTGGAAGGTAGATAGCACTCACCATTCGCGTAGTACTCGTCGACGCGAACTTGAACATCGATTTCTGGATTACCTTCGCTCACCATAGACAGTAAACATGCCCGCTGCAAATGTAAACGAAGCGAAGGTAAGGAAGATCGCTTACAATTATATATCTCATGAACCAAATGCTTCTTCAGGTTGGACCAGGTGCTGCTATTCTGATTATACTCCACCACTTTAGCAAAGTGAATGGTGTTCGGCATTTCTGTACGGTATTCTCAGCCGGAAGTAAGTTCTGATTTGATTTGTTGTACTCCAGAATGCACGTCTTTTAGCTTGTCCAGGCAACTGCATATCCACGAAGAACACCTTACATTGCATTTCCATTTGTTGTCGACTTGGAGACTTTCAGTCGTTTGTCGTTTATTTCCAATGAACACCACAAAGTACTTACAACGCAGGTTCATACAGCTCATACAAGATTAATTTTGCGCTGAGAAAGTGACATTTAAAGAGCTCTCCAATCAAAACGCACGCGATTGGGTTGAGTGTTCGGGGCAAAGCAAGGAATAATTTTTTACACCCGTGTCGGTCGCTTCTGCTTCCGCCCCCTCCCCCTCCCCCCCGTCCCATATCCTTTTCGGAGCTGGCGAAGCGGAGTTAATGGGATATATGCAGTGTCATTATTCATACACCTTTGACGGGCCATAAGGCCGTCCCTAAAGGCGGAGATTCCAGTCAGGACACAGTGGGCCGACGCAAAGTAGTGCCTTTGGCAAAGTCCGATTCCCGGAGCAACTAATGTTGAGCGGGAGAGACAAGCATGATGCGCTAGCAAGCAAAGTCATCTTCTGTTGATTCCGGATGTCGAGGCAATCAAGCTCGATCTATACTGTAGAACCAAGCATTGATCGAGGCGAGTGGTTTGAAAAAAGTTACACGGTATTCTGGCACCTGGTTGCCGTCAGATCGATTGCGGTAGCACGAGGATTCCTCGCAAAGACTCATGGATTGTGCGATTCATTCGCTCATGGGGACCTTGCACTTGCTTTCGTAAGATGGATAGTGTACACATGTCCCAGGCCAGTGGAAGGATTGTCTGAGAATATCGAGTAGATTTGCAAATGGTTTTTTAATCATCTGAAATGAGGGATTGTTTGTTATTGTATTGACGAACACTTTAAGGTTTTGTTGTTCCTGGATCGCTATAAGACGAGGGGTAGCCTATCCCAACCTTTCACGGGATGATGACGATTAGAGTGCAAGACACTTGCATCGTAAGAGAGTTACTCACTTTTCTTTGATCCGTATTACTGTCAACATCAATATCAACCCGGCATTCGATTACTCTTGATCGTGTAGTCTGATTGAAAGCATGAATGCTTAGTAAACGTAATTTTACGAAGGATGCACCGTACCTTGTGCGAGTCATCTACAGAAAGGTTCGCCCTCCCGGCAGACGTAGTGGAGAGGTCTTCGAAGCGGATGCTCATACCCTCTCCTCCATCATTACTGTATATTCCTCTTAGGCTCGATCGTGCATTGAGCCTGTACATTTGCGTTAGCACACTGCGCATCACCGGATTAAATAAGATGATGACTTACGAGGCAAGCATGCAATTGAAGTATACTGAAACAAGGATCAATGTATTCTCTACTGAGATCTGAGCAAAAGAGACTGACACTTCGGAAGAGTCAGATCTGCTAGCGCATAAACGAGAGAGTGCGGCGCAATGCTGGCTCCGATGACTGCCATGACCATCCAGATCGAGGTCACAAAACCGGACCCTATCGTATACGCGACGAGCCGATTGATGAGCGAGTCTGTCCTCTGCAATCCGGAACGCGATCTCCACAATAAACAGATAAGCACGGCGGCGAGCAGGGTGTCCGTGAACGCAATGACGCAGTTCAGTGCGAGCTCCACGTTAAGGTACTTGCTCAATTCGAATAATTGAGTCGCGTTGAATATGAGGCCGTAATAAACTACGTTCATCACGAATTGGCCCACGACAGCAGCTAACAGTATCCCCGTTAAGATCATGTTTCGCTTGCTCACTTTGAAGGGAGGAATAAGAGATTGCAATTATAAGCAATGTGTGGTCCGCTCACAATACCAAGCCCGACGGACAAAGATCAACTGCACCATAGTGTCGACAATAGGGGCAAGGATCCCAGTGTTTATCGCAGTTCTAGTATAATAACAGACGTCAGATATTTCTTTGCATTCGAGGTGAGCAAGGCACCGTACTTGGGGAAAAGTATATAATTTGTCGGATCTATGATCCCCTTCACGAAGACACCATAAATGTACACCACGAGGAGTACTTGATGTCCCGTATCCATCATCCATGTCAGACAAATGTACACTTTGAGCCAACGTCGGTCCGTCTTCCAATATTTCTACACGGATAGTAAACTTCAGTCTGCTATGGGATGGCAAGATAGCCGATGGCTTCCTCACTTCATAATACAGATATAGCTGAAGACATCCGACGCCCCATAGCCTAGTATGCATTTAATATTACGCAAGCCGTCATTCGAAAAATGAAACGATACCCACAGTGAAGAAAATCTGAATGTGCGTCGTCAATATCGGAGCATCATCAGACAAGGCATAGCGAACTCACATTCCTGCAAGGAATAAACAACCAAACTATACAGTGGTTAGAGAAAGCCCAGTCTGAATAGCGAATGAATCAAACGAACCGTGCTATCGATCTGCGACGCAGGTACAATGCCCGCAGACTGAGAGGCCATGCTGCTGAAGTCTCAGAGAACGATGATCGATGTACGGTGACACCGGATCCCAATGAAGGTTTTGAAGACGACGGGATAAGGGGAACTCGGGGAGGATTTCCTCCCCGCCTTTATAGACGCTTACTTACAAACTACCTGGCGACTGGTACGCGGAACCTAAAAGAAAGAAAGAAAGAAAGAAAGGAAGGAAGGAAGGAAGAGAAGAGGTTGAATTGCAAAAAGAGAAGGATGAACACGATCGCGTCATATAATTATAAATACGGTATAAATACGGTATTGATTACCCTTCGTAATGGTGGGCTTCTTCGTCGCTAATCAATATTTCCACGTCTAGAATCTTGGTTGGAGAAAAAAGGGGATCATCGTACACGCTAATACCGGTCGCAGAGATTGCCTTAGTTTCGGCGAAGTCATAGAGGATTGAGTCCTGCAGGATCTTGTGCGAGGGCAGAATATATGCTTGTAACGACTGTATCTCTTATTGTCCCGAGTCCATGTCGGAGTTTGAAGTATCTAATCTTCTTCCGCACAGACCAGACCGGTCGCGATTTGATTTGCACCCTGACCTGGTGGACCGAATTCGAGAAGGTTGCGGCGCAAAAAGGCACAAAAAAAATAAAAAAAATACGATGCATCCGCAGAGCGATGGGACCATGGATGGGCAAATGGTCGTTCATCGACCCGGGTTGTACTGATAAAAAGGCTAAGGTCACGGTAAACAAACAACACCTCGCTGCGTTCTGCTCCTCCTACACGCTCGGACCTGTCCTTCTCCTTCTTTTGAGTTTATCTCCGGTTCTGGATGATACATATATGCCACGGTGGGCAGAGTGGTCACGAATCTGCCTAAACCAGCAGAGAAATCTTGGTTCCCGAAGAAGAATACCGCGTTCCCGAGCTTGGCTTACTGTATAGTATGTACACTCGGTTTAGAAGAACTACAGGTGAACATCCTGCATAAGCCTGCATAACATACTCGTCCGACTTCTTGGCAGTAACGACAAATTCCAAGTTCAACGGTTATACGGCGTTCCCTCGTATATGATAGCAATGGCAATATCAAATCACTTTTTTTCGTCAATTTTCTTCAGATTGGAAAGCTCGATACTTACCATTCAACAGGGTTGCGAATGGCGCAATTATTGTTACATGCTGTAAGTGTTTTTTTTTTTTCCTTGATTGAAGAAAGTTACATAAAGAACGCACAAATCAAATCTAGAGAAAGTTGGAAGCGACAAGAATCAATGAACTTTATGTAAGAAGTTATAACGGGGGATAAAATTATTGTAGTGTGTAGGTAATTCGTTCGCACGGCCGATCCGATCCTTGCTTGTTTATATTTGTTCGTATTTGGCTCGGCTTGTCTCGATCATTCGCGTAGTAGTAGAGTAGAAAAATTCAAAATATTTCTTGGTGGGTGACATACTAACTCTCCTCAAGTTCTTTCTCCTTTCGTCATGCTTCTCATACTGG